>JASFXZ010000065.1:600000-1108421 GCA_032209605.1 Mactromeris polynyma
ATTCATTTAATATAAATATGTTCAAATCCAACATCTACTTTTCTTTTCATGACAATTCAAATTTTAAGAACAAATGCAAAACTAAACTATACAATGATGTTACGTCAAAAACACTATTCAAATGTACATTGATTCCTAACAATTTCATAACACAGTAAAACTTCGAAACCTCGAACAGTTTTGGCTCGAACACAGTAGATACCTCGAACAGGTTCTTAAGTCCCGGCGAAACCCCTTCTTATTTCATATTATCTAACAGTAGATCACTCGAACAGAGATAGGTCGAACACTCGAACAGGATTTGGGGTCCCTAGCTATCATTTCATTCATTGTTCATTATAGATAGGTCAAAGACCTAAATACCACAGATGCGCTACTCGGACAAATCTCGTAAGAGCTTTCGGGAGGGTAAAATCTCGCGAGATCAGGCGCACGTTACCCAAAATATGGCGCCTCGATATCTCGTACGCAGTAATCTCCCCTTAGCGTGGAGTTAGCGATACGATGTTGCGACAGGCGTACTGTCTAAAAATGATATATTTTTGTCAAAATAAAATATGAAAACTCGTTGTTTGTTTTGTTATTCATACTCACATTACATATATATTGTTTTAGTAACTTTCAAAGGAATTTATTCCGAATACGGGACATAGCGCTATACTAATCAATTGTATTGTTAGACGTATTTCGCGGCTGGCCGGTCGACGATTTAGTTTCGTTGGCTAATTCAAACGACATCAAGGAACTCTGTAACGAATTAAATAAATAAATAACAACTAATCTATCCTAATTGGACGAATCTGTGACCCTTGATAATGTTTGTTTACCTGGAATTAAAATGCACTCGTTGTTTGGTAAAAACATGGGCAAACTTGTGAAAATCTAAATTATAATTATCAGATATTTGTCTTTGAAGTTTTCACAAGTAAATTATTAGCAAATATCTAAATACCATTTAGGTATTTGTTATACGGAACCAATTAAAAAACAAACACACTTTGCTATTGTCTAATTAAAAAAAAAAGTTATATGCACATGTTGACCACTCACAAATAAATTAGACCAAGTCAAGTCAAACTTTATTTATTGTCGGATAGTTTACACAAGAAATATCATTACTTAATTATAGTTAGCTTTTTACTGACATAATTATCTACATGATGGCTATGAAGAAATACGCTTATTTTCTGTCATGGGATCAAGACATTGATCTGGACGAGCTTTCAGGCGACTATATTGAAGATGAGAAGTCTCAGTAGGGTGAATCCATTTCTAGTGATAAGGTTGTTTATGTAAGCACAATCTGTGACCAAGAATATAAAACAGAATTGAAAGGTAAATCAGCTGTCTTCAATTACATATGGAACTCGTCTGATTTAAAAACCAGAAATGTGTTTATAAGACTCAAATGTGTTTATAAGACTCAAATGTGTTTATAAGACTCAAATGTGTTTATAAGACTCAACCCCGGCTCTCAGAAATAATACCAATTGAAAACTCCCAAGTGTAGGATTTTCCTGTGTCAAATTAACATTAATATTAAGTTTGCTTATTCGAATTAAGCCATAGAATTTGAGACATAGAGACTTTAGCAATACTAAGTTAAGTCGGACGGACACATTATGATTACCATCTTCCTTCTATTATTTGCTGCATACATGTGATGATCAACGATCACAGCAGCTTGAGTGTATTTCTATTCTATTATATTTCTATTTCAACATCATTTTGCATTAACCAAGGTTTTATTCTTTCTTATTTGTTCACAATATTGTCACTTTTTGACAATTCTATTAATACTTTCTGATGAAAGACTTCTCCGGCACTCCAAATATATTCAACCTACATAAAATGATCAACCAATTATGATCATTATGAATCAATGCGAAAATGCAGCTTCTTGCATTTTGGACACATCATTAATAACAAGCTGTATTTCATATATATATATTTATTAAACATACAATTTATCAATAAATATTAAATCATATAATCAAGTATCATTCTATATACATTCCACTTTTTATAATATACACATGTATGCATCCAGAGAGGAAAAAATCTTAACAGAAAAAATGATATTTTCAAATACATTTACTGAGTTGTATTTACATACAATTAATTATAATCAAAGTTACTCATGCACTGGATAAATAAAAACACATGCAATTTCTTTCTGTGATTGCAGAATTACTGCCTGCTGCAAATGAAATCTGATATATTTGACACTTCTGTTCTCAACTGTACTGTATACATGTGTCAGATGGTGACAGGAAACACTGATTGGATGTATATTGGATTCCAACTGGGGCAGACAAAGAGAAATGCTGTTTAGGGCTCTGGACAAGATTGATATCTAGATAGTGCACACAGGGGACAATATTGCTCATTGCGTAATATTATATAATTTGTCCAAGCCAAACCTGGCCTTGTTTCTTTAAGGCATAATTTCTGGAATTTTTTTAAATATGTGTTGAGTGATTTGAGAAATAATCCTAATATTGTAATGTCTGTCCACTCTCTAAATTATTTATTGAACATACTATTTTGTCAATTTCAAAGCAAAATATTTTCCACATTACTTTTAACAAACATTTTTGATGTCAGATTACAATATACATTACAAAATATCCTCATATTATCCAAAATATGTCAATTCTGTGCATTTTTTGTGGCTATAGTATAAAATATGTCCATTCCAATGAGACGCTTAGCTATGATGTTGATTTTTCTTTGATAATTTTTGGTCTAACACAAGACGGTTTTGAGTACTAATGTCAATCAGGAAACCAGACAGGCGTAAAATGCAGAGTCAAAGTTTGATCACGAAGATAATTCAACGCAAAATCGCTTGGAAGACACTCCAAAATTACATTACATTTATTATTGTCGGTCGCCATTTTGTAAAGTGCTTGTCTAACGTAGTTACAAAGAGCACCAGTTCCAGTTGCTAAGGTGGGCGTGGCTACAGTGCGATTGAGGAAGGGTCAATTACACAGGGGTTCTATTTTAACCTTGAGATGACCCTTTGTCGTTTGACCCCTGGATTTTACAAAATACCACATTTTGACCCTTAGGATTCTGGGTGAAGGGTCAATTTTTCTCTATTTATTAAGTATGTTGGCTATTAAATCTCGTCAAGATTATCAAAATGACCCTTGAGATTCAGCGCCTAGTGGAACTCCTGATTATACAAACAAATATAAATATCCATCAATTCAAAACCTTAAAAGGCCGACATTATTTCTAGCATTGTGCAAAAATCAGGGCAATTTAAAAAAAAACATAAATAATTATTGCAGAAGACACTATTAGACTTCTTACAGAACATAATATATAATAGGTGTCAGATGGTGACAGCAAATATTGATTGATTGAACATTGTTTAATGTTTCCATCATAATATTGTTATGTCTCTGGGGTGAAGGTGCAACTGTATGCTTGTATTGATACTGTGCTATATATTTCTGTGAATGTTGCTGTGCAATATTGATCACTAGGTATGTGCATTTACTCAGAACAAATAGATATCACAACTCTCGTGTATAGTTCATTCAGTTTAATACAGGTTCAAACTATTTAGACTCTGTTGTACATATAATCCGCACATTTAGACAAAATGCAATTATTAAAGATTTAAAATAGAATCCACTTGGTTTACATTTTACAATAATGTTCTTGAAAATACACAGATAAGTACCATAAACACACAAATAAATGGCTTTCCACAGGTATGGATATATATATCTAAAGATCTGTCTATCTAAATAAGAGTTTTACACTCTGATTACACTAATGAATTTCACAAGATACGTTAAAATAACATGGTACACTTTGTTTGGAAAACAAACTAGATTAAAACTTCAATTGCTTACATCAAAATGTGATAAACTATTCATTTGTAGAAATTTACTGATTAAGCAGTATTAAATGGACTAGCTTCTCGGAAGTTATGCAGTAAAGTGACCCAGTTGGTAACAAAATCGGGCCTTTTATACTGCTCAGCGAAATGTGACCAAAAATTGGTCACAAGCGTTAAAATTGGTCACATGTGACCAGAAAGTTGGTCACAAGCGTTAAAAATTGGTCACATATATGTGACCAAGAAAGTTGGTCACAAGCGTAAAAAATCGGTCACATATATAGACCAAGAAAGTGGTAACAAGCGTTAAAATTGGTAACAGTGACCAAAAAGCTTGCCACACGTCATTTCCTCAGTTTTACATGTTTTAAACAATAGAAAATCGATTATTCATCATATAAAATGGTGAATAACAGCAAAATAACGTATACAGGATATAATCTGACATTAAAATCACATTTGTACATACTTAAAGACGACAACGATATTAAATATATGCATAGCAACCGTAGCTAACACTACCACAATGCATTATAAAAATGGGAGTACCTTCAAGGATCAGAGATGATGTGCAGGAAATTTACGTTAAATGCATCAACAGTTAGGCTAAATAAAGGTTGATACAACCGCTACACAGACATTTAAAGGTTTGGGATACTTGTGCAACACGAAATACTTGTGACCAAGCTTGGAGAAATCAAAGAAATACTGGAAAATTCATGCAGTAGCGAAAACTGATGACAATAGGAAATGTTTACAAACAAATTCGGATAGAATAAAGCGAGCATTGAGCTGTATAATATGTGTTTGGTCGGTCTATACTTCTGCTCAACACATATGTGTACGATTCGGTGCTTCGTTATAAACATCTTGATTGGATAAATGCATTACTGAATACTCTAGGATAGCATGGAAGAATAGCTTCACAACTAGACTACAAAATGGTAAGCCCCCCTTACTCTGAGGTGTTACAATATTGTCCTTGAAATGCACATATTTCTGATTTCTATCATCACATCAAGTATAATTTGCGAGTGTTCCAAGTCACATTTTAGAATAATTCATATGACAAAAATACACAATTGTCTCACAGTGTACTGCTTTGTACTAACACATGTTTTCAGATCTGCTGCAAACTGTTGAAATGATGTACTAGAAATTACAACTTCTTCCATTCCTAACTCAACACTGTCACTAGCAGAACAACACTCACGATCCATAGCTGACAAGTAGTGTAAATCCACCGATTCTGTATGTGTATCTGCACTGTCTAAATGTGTCTCTCTGAACTTGGCATACTGACGATCAAATAGTGATACTTTCGACGTGTACCTAATCATCAGGCTAATGTGCCATATTTCTTTTTTTGACTTCGACATTATCTGGAAATAAAATATAAAGTTATTATTACCCGAATCATGTCTGAAGACCAGAAATATTACACACATTCCTGTTTTGATGAATAAGTAATAAACAACATTAATTGCCAATACTGCATATTGACTGGTTACATGCAAAGACCGGGTATGATCATTTCTGTGAGTGGTGCTTTAATATTTGCAGATAACCGCAATAAATACTTAGAAAACACATCAAATTTATGACACACAGATGTTATTTCATCAATTAAATGCACTTGACATTGATTGGAGGTTGTAAATACATCATTTGTGAACTGGTAAACTGGTGAATTGGACAAGAAATGACTAAGTTTCAAGCAAAGACCTGATATGATCATTTCTGTGACTGGCGCTTTAATTTTTGCAGACAGCCGCAATAAATACTTAGAAAACACATCAAATATTTGTCCCACAGATGTTATTTCATCAATAATATGCACTTGATATTGATTGGTGCTTGTAAATACAACATTTGTGAACAGTTTAACACTAAAATGAAGCAAATTGGACAAAAAATGACCAAGTTTCATGCAAAGACCTAATATGATCATTTCTGTGACTGGCGCTTTAATATTTGCAGATAGCCGCAATAAATACTTAGAAATCACTTCAAGTGCATGTCCCACAGTTGTTATTTCATCAATAATATGCACTTGATATTGATTGGTGCTTGTAAATACAACATTTGTAAACAGTTTAACACTAAAATGGAGCAAATTAAACAAGAAATTACCAAGTTTCAAGCAAAGACCTGACATGATCATTTCTGTGACTGGCGCTTTAATTTTTGCAGACAGCCGCAATAAATACTTAGAAAACACATCAAATATTTGTCCCACAGATGTTATTTCATCAAATAAATGCACTTGACATTGATTGGTGCTTGTAAATACAACATTTGTGAACTGATTAACACTAAAATGGAGCAAATTGGACATGAAATGACTAAGTTTCATGCAAAGACCTGATATGATCATTTCTGTGACTGGCGCTTTAATATTTGCAGACAGCCGCAATAAATACTTAGAAATCACTTCAAGTGCATGTCCCACAGTTGTTATTTCATCAATAATATGCACTTGATATTGATTGGTGCTTGTCAATAAAACATTTGTGAACTGATTAACACTAAAATGGAGCAAATTAGACAAGAAATGACCAAGTTTCAAGCAAAGACCTGATATGATCATTTATGTGACTGGCGCTTTAATAAACATACTCACTTTACATAGACATAAGAAATAATTAAAAATATACTCTCAGGTGCCATAAGTACTGTATTTTTTTCAATCATTAAAATTATGTATCATATATTCAAATACAACATCCGTATAGTCTTGTTTAATTTAATTTATCATGGTATGACGGAAACTTTCTGCCTAAAGCAGTTAAGGTCGGACGGCAACTCGTTTTCCAGCGCTACATAAATCGATTTCCGAGTATTGCAAAACTATTATCTTTTAAAATTACGTTCTATTGCTAGAAATAATCAAAGTAAAACATTTACTTACCTAATTATACAGCATTTACAGCTTCTAAGACTTAATAATGGCGTGAAAACTTCGCAAACTGTGATATTCCTTTGTTGTGGAACCGAAATACAAAATGGCGACTTCTAGCAGTTTTCCAAATCTCGCGCACCTAAATACCATAGATGCGCTACTAGTATGGACCATAGAACGAAGTCTCGTTCGTTCGCTCGACGATACGAGAACGGAACCGGTGCGCGAGATTTTGAAAACTGCTAGAAGCTGTAAATGCAGTATAATTAGGTAAGTAAATGTTTTACTTTGATTATTTCTAGCAATAGAACGTAAT
Organism: Mactromeris polynyma; assembly: GCA_032209605.1. Classification (NCBI taxonomy): domain Eukaryota; kingdom Metazoa; phylum Mollusca; class Bivalvia; order Venerida; family Mactridae; genus Mactromeris; species Mactromeris polynyma. The sequence continues at coordinate 607,081 of JASFXZ010000065.1, forward strand.
TTTAAAAGATAATAGTTTTGCAATACTCGGAAATCGATTTATGTAGCGCTGGAAAACGAGTTGCCGTCCGACCTTTACTGCTTTAGGCAGAACGTTTCCGTCATACCATGATAAATTAAATTAAACAAGACTATACGGATGTTGTATTTGAATATATGATACATAATTTTAATGATTGAAAAAAATACAGTACTTATGGCACCTGAGAGTATATTTTTAATTATTTCTTATGTCTATGTAAAGTGAGTATGTTTATTAAAGCGCCAGTCACATAAATGATCATTTCAGGTCTTTGCTTGAAACTTGGTCATTTTTTGTCTAATTTGCTCCATTTTAGTGTTAATCAGTTCACAAATGTTGTATTTACAACCTCCAATCAATGTCAAGTGCATTTATTTGATGAAATAACATCTGTGGGACAAAAATTTGATGTGTTTTCTAAGTATTTATTGCGGCTGTCTGCAAAAATTAAAGCGCCAGTCACAGAAATGATCATGTCAGGTCTTTGCTAGAAACTTGGTAATTTCTTGTTTAATTTGCTCCATTTTAGTGTTAAACTGTTTACAAATGTTGTATTTACAAGCACCAATCAATATCAAGTGCATATTATTGATGAAATAACAACTGTGGGACATGCACTTGAAGTGATTTCTAAGTATTTATTGCGACTATCTGCAAATATTAAAGCGCCAGTCACAGAAATGATCATATTAGGTCTTTGCATGAAACTTGGTCATTTTTTGTCCAATTTGCTTCATTTTAGTGTTAAACTGTTTACAAATGTTGTATTTACAAGCACCAATCAATATCAAGTGCATATTATTGATGAAATAACAACTGTGGGACAAATTGAAGTGATTTCTAAGTATTTATTGCGACTGTCTGCAAATATTAAAGCGCCAGTCACAGAAATGATCATATCAGGTCTTTGCTTGAAACTTAGTCATTTCTTGTCCAATTTGCTCCATTTTAGTGTTAATCAGTTCACAAATGTTGTATTTACAAGCACCAATCAATGTCAAGTGCATTTATTTGATGAAATAACATCTATGGGACAAATATTTGATGTGTTTTCTAAGTATTTATTGCGGCTGTCTGCAAAAATTAAAGCGCCAGTCACAGAAATGATCATGTCAGGTCTTTGCTTGAAACTTGGTAATTTCTTGTTTAATTTGCTCCATTTTAGTGTTAAACTGTTTACAAATGTTGTATTTACAAGCACCAATCAATATCAAGTGCATATTATTGATGAAATAACAACTGTGGGACATGCACTTGAAGTGATTTCTAAGTATTTATTGCGGCTATCTGCAAATATTAAAGCGCCAGTCACAGAAATGATCATATTAGGTCTTTGCATGAAACTTGGTCATTTAATGTCTAATTTGCTCCATTTTAGTGTTAATCAGTTCACAAATGTTGTATTTACAACCTCCAATCAATGTCAAGTGCATTTATTTGATGAAATAACATCTGTGGGACAAAAAATTGATGTGTTTTCTAAGTATTTATTGCGGGTGTCTGCAAAAATTAAAGCGCCAGTCACAGAAATGATCATGTCAGGTCTTTGCTAGAAACTTGGTAATTTCTTGTTTAATTTGCTCCATTTTAGTGTCAAACTGTTTACAAATGTTGTATTTACAAGCACCAATCAATATCAAGTGCATATTATTGATGAAATAACAACTGTGGGACATGCACTTGAAGTGGTTTCTAAGTATTTATTGCGGCTATCTGCAAATATTAAAGCGCCAGTCACAGAAATGATCATATTAGGTCTTTGCATGAAACTTGGTCATTTTTTGTCCAATTTGCTTCATTTTAGTGTTAAACTGTTTACAAATGTTGTATTTACAAGCACCAATCAATGTCAAGTGCATTTATTTGATGAAATAACATCTGTGGGACAAAAATTTGATGTGTTTTCTAAGTATTTATTGCGGCTGTCTGCAAAAATTAAAGCACCAGTCACAGAAATGATCATGTCAGGTCTTTGCTTGAAACTTGGTAATTTCTTGTTTAATTTGCTCTATTTTAGTGTTAAACTGTTTACAAATGTTGTATTTACAAGCACCAATCAATATCAAGTGCATATTATTGATGAAATAACAACTGTGGGACAAATTGAAGTGATTTCTAAGTATTTATTGCGACTGTCTGCAAATATTAAAGCGCCAGTCACAGAAATGATCATATCAGGTCTTTGCTTGAAACTTAGTCATTTCTTGTCCAATTTGCTCCATTTTAGTGTTAATCAGTTCACAAATGTTGTATTTACAAGCACCAATCAATGTCAAGTGCATTTATTTGATGAAATAACATCTATGGGACAAATATTTGATGTGTTTTCTAAGTATTTATTGCGGCTGTCTGCAAAAATTAAAGCGCCAGTCACAGAAATGATCATGTCAGGTCTTTGCTTGAAACTTGGTAATTTCTTGTTTAATTTGCTCCATTTTAGTGTTAAACTGTTTACAAATGTTGTATTTACAAGCACCAATCAATATCAAGTGCATATTATTGATGAAATAACAACTGTGGGACATGCACTTGAAGTGATTTCTAGGTATTTATTGCGGCTGTCTGCAAATATTAAAGCGCCAGTCACAGAAATGATCATATCAGGTCTTTGCTTGAAACTTAGTCATTTCATGTCCAATTTGCTCCATTTTAGTGTTAATCAGTTCACAAATGTTGTATTTACAAGCACCAATCAATGTCAAGTGCATTTATTTGATGAAATAACATCTGTGGGACAAATATTTGATGTGTTTTCTAAGTATTTATTGCGGCTGTCTGCAAAAATTAAAGCGCCAGTCACAGAAATGATCATGTCAGGTCTTTGCTTGAAACTTGGTAATTTCTTGTTTAATTTGCTCCATTTTAGTGTTAAACTGTTTACAAATGTTGTATTTACAAGCACCAATCAATATCAAGTGCATATTATTGATGAAATAACAACTGTGGGACATGCACTTGAAGTGATTTCTAATATTAATTGCGGCTATCTGCAAATATTAAAGCGCCAGTCACAGAAATGATCATGTCAGGTCTTTGCTTGAAACTTGGTCATTTCTTGTTTAGTTTGCTCCGTTTTAGTGTTAAACTGTTTACAAATGTTGTATTTACAAGCACCAATCAATATCAAGTGCATATTATTGATGAAATAACAACTGTGGGACATACACTTGAAGTGATTTCTAAGTATTTATTGCGGCTGTCTGCAAATATTAAAGCGCCAGTCACAGAAATGATCATATCCAATCAATGTCAAGTGCATTTAATTGGTGAAATAACATCTGTGTGACCTAAATTTGATGTGTTTTATAAGTATTTATTGTGGTTATCTGCAAATATTAAAGCACCACTCACAGAAATGATCATACCCGGTCTTTGCATGTAACCAGTCAATATGCAGTATTGGCAATTAATGTTGTTTATTACTTATTCATCAAAACAGGAATGTGTGTAATATTTCTGGTCTTCAGACATGATTCGGGTAATAATAACTTTATATTTTATTTCCAGATAATGTCGAAGTCAAAAAAAGAAATAAGGCACATTAGCCTGATGATTAGGTACACGTCGAAAGTATCACTATTTGAAGAAAAGGCAAGAAGACGCGTTCAATTCAATGGAGGGTAGTTATAAGACTCTGCATGAAGATGGTCATCTTTCCACATGTACAAATGATGAATCAACACAGACAATGTCTGACAACATACTGTTTGATAACTTACTGGTTAACGGAGGTGTACAGGTTAACGGAGGTGTACAGACACAGAGTGAATTAAACATTGATCGTCAGTATGCCAAGTTCAGAGAGACACATTTAGACAGTGCAGATACACATACAGAATCGGTGGATTTACACTACTTGTCAGCTATGGATCGTGAGTGTTGTTCTGCTAGTGACAGTGTTGAGTTAGGAATGGAAGAAGTTGTAATTTCTAGTACATCATTTCAACAGTTTGCAGCAGATCTGAAAACATGTGTTAGTACAAAGCAGTACGTACACTGTGAGACAATTGTGTATTTTTGTCATATGAATTATTCTAAAATGTGACTTGGAACACTCGCAAATTATACTTGATGTGATGATAGAAATCAGAAATATGTGCATTTCAAGGACAATATTGTAACACCTCAGAGTAAGGGGGGCTTACCATTTTGTAGTCTAGTTGTGAAGCTATTCTTCCATGCTATCCTAGAGTATTCAGTAATGCATTTATCCAATCAAGATGTTTATAACGAAGCACCGAATCGTACACATATGTGTTGAGCAGAAGTATAGACCGACCAAACACATATTATACAGCTCCATGCTCGCTTTATTCTATCCGAATTTGTTTGTAAACATTTCCTATTGTCATCAGTTTTCGCTACTGCATGAATTTTCCAGTATTTCTATGATTTCTCCAAGTTTGGTCACAAGTATTTTGTGTTGCACAAGTATCCCAAACCTTTAAATGTCTGTGTAGCGGTTGTATCAACCTTTATTTAGCCTAACTGTTGATGCATTTAACGTAAATTTCCTGCACATCATCTCTGATCCTTGAAGGTACTCCCATTTTTATAATGCATTGTGGGAGTGTTAGCTACGGTTCATATAATACTGCTTAATCAGTAAATTTCTACAAATGAATAGTTTATCACATTTTGATGTAAGCAATTGAAGTTTTAATCTAGTTTGTTTTCCAAACAAAGTGTACCATGTTATTTTAACGTATCTTGTGAAATTCATTAGTGTAATCAGAGTGTAAAACTCTCATTTAGATAGACAGATCTTTAGATATATACATTGTATATCCATACCTGTGGAAAGCCATTTATTTGTGTGTTTATGGTACTTATCTGTGTATTTTCAAGAACATTATTGTAAAATGTAAACCAAGTGGATCAATATTGCACAGCAACATTCACAGAAATATATAGCACAGTATCAATACAAGCATACAGTTGCACCTTCACCCCAGAGACATAACAATATTATGATGGAAACATTATACAATGTTCAATCAATCAATATTTGCTGTCACCATCTGACACCTATTATATATTATGTTCTGTAAGAAGTCTAATAGTGTCTTCTGCAATAATTATTTAAGTTTTTTTTTAAATTGCCCTGATTTTTGCACAATGCTAGAAATAATGTCGGCCTTTTAAGGTTTTGAATTGATGGATATTTATATTTGTTTGTATAATCAGGAGTTCCACTAGGCGCTGAATCTCAAGGGTCTTTTTGATAATCTTGACGAGATTTAATAGCCAACATACTTAATAAATAGAGAAAAATTGACCCTTCACCCAGAATCCTAAGGGTCAAAATGTGGTATTTTGGAAAATCCAGGGGTCAAACGACAAAGGGTCATCTCAAGGTTAAAATAGAACCCCTGTGTAATTGACCCTTCCTCAATAGCACTGTAGCCTTAGCCCACCTTAGCAACTGGAACTGGTGCTCTTTGTAACTACGTTAGACAAGCACTTTACAAAATGGCGACCGACAATAATAAATGTAATGTAATTTTGGAGTGTCTTCCAAGCGATTTTGCGTTGAATTATCTTCGTGATCAAACTTTGACTCTGCATTTTACGCCTGTCTGGTTTCCTGATTGACATTAGTACTCAAAACCGTCTTGTGTTAGACCAAAAATTATCAAAGAAAAATCAACATCATAGCTAAGCGTCTCATTGGAATGGACATATTTTATACTATAGCCACAAAAAATGCACAGAATTGACATATTTTGGATAATATGAGGATATTTTGTAATGTATATTGTAATCTGACATCAAAAATGTTTGTTAAAAGTAATGTGGAAAATATTTTGCTTTGAAATTGACAAAATAGTATGTTCAATAAATAATTTAGAGAGTGGACAGACATTACAATATTAGGATTATTTCTCAAATCACTCAACACATATTTAAAAAAATCCAGAAATTATGCCTTAAAGAAACAAGGCCATGTTTGGCTTGGACAAATTAAATTATATTACGCAATGAGCAATATTGTCCCCTGTGTGCACTATCTAGATATCAATCTTGTCCAGACCCCTAATCAGCATTTCTCTTTGTCTGCCCCAGTTGGAATCCAATATACATCCAATCAGTGTTTCCTGTCACCATCTGACACATGTATACAGTACAGTTGAGAACAGAAGTGTCAAATATATCAGATTTCATTTGCAGCAGGCAGTAATTCTGCAATCACAGAAAGAAATTGCATGTGTTTTTATTTATCCAGTGCATGAGTAACTTTGATTATTATTAATTGTATGTAAATACAACTCAGTAAATGTATTTGAAAATATCATTTTTTCTGTTAAGATTTTTTCCTCTCTGGATGCATACATGTGTATATTATAAAAAGTTGAATGTATATAGAATGATACTTGATTATATGGTTTAATATTTATTGAAAAATTGTATGTTTAATAAATATATATATGTGAAATACAGCTTGTTATTAATGATGTGTCCAAAATGCAAGAAGGCTACATTTTCGCATTGATTCATAATGATCATAATTGGTTGATCATTTTATGTAGGTTGAATATATTTGGAGTGCCGGAGAAGTCTTTCATCAGAAAGTATTAATAGAATTGTCAAAAAGTGACAATATTGTGAACAAATAAGAAAGAATAAAACCTTGGTTAATGCAAAATGATGTTGAAATAGAAATATAATAGAATAGAAATACACTCAATCTGCTGTGATCGTTGATCATCACATGTATGCAGCAAATAATAGAAGGAAGATGGTAATCATAATGTGTCCGTCCGACTTAACTTAGTATCGCTAAAGTCTCTATGTCTCAAATTCTATGGCTTAATTCGAATAAGCAAACTTAATATTAATGTTAATTTGACACAGGAAAATCCTACACTTGGGAGTTTTCAATTGGTATTATTTCTGAGAGCCGGGGTTGAGTCTTATAAACACATTTGAGTCTTATAAACACATTTGAGTCTTATAAACACATTTGAGTCTTATAAACACATTTCTGGTTTTTAAATCAGACGAGTTCCATATGTAATTGAAGCAACTGATTTACCTTTCAATTCTGTTTTATATTCTTGGTCACAGATTGTGCTTACATAAACAACCTTATCACTAGAAATGGATTCACCCTCCTGAGACTTCTCATCTTCAATATAGTCGCCTGAAAGCTGGTCCAGATCAATGTCTTGATCCCATGACAGAAAATAAGCGTATTTCTTCATAGCCATCATGTAGATAATTATGTCAGTAAAAAGCTAACTATAATTAAGTAATGATATTTCTTGTGTAAACTATCCGACAATAAATAAAGTTTGACTTGACTTGGTCTAATTTATTTGTGAGTGGTCAACATGTGCATATAACTATTTTTTTTTAATTAGACAATAGCAAAGTGTGTTTGTTTTTTAATTGGTTCCGTATAACAAATACCTAAATGGTATTTAGATATTTGCTAATAATTTACTTGTGAAAACTTCAAAGACAAATATCTGATAATTATAATTTAGATTTTCGCAAGTTTGCCCATGTTTTTACCAAACAACGAGTGCATTTTAATTCCAGGTAAACAAACATTATTAAGGGTCACAGATTCGTCCAATTAGGATAGATTAGTTGTTAGTTATTTATTTAATTCGTTACAGAGTTCCTTGATGTCGTTTGAATTAGCCAACGAAACTAAATCGTCGACCGGCCAGCCGCGAAATACGTCTAACAATACAATTGATTAGTATAGCGCTATGTCCCGCATTCGGAATAAATTCCTTTGAAAGTTACTAAAACAATATATATGTAATGTGAGTATGAATAACAAAACAAACAACGAGTTTTCATATTTTATTTTGACAAAAATATATCGTTTTTAGACAGTACGCCTGTCGCAACATCGTATCGCTAACTCCACGCTAAGGGGAGATTACTGCGTACGAGATATCGAGGCGCCATATTTTGGGTTACGTGCACCTGATCTCGCGAGATTTTACCCTCCCGAAAGCTCTTACGAGATTTGGCCGAGTAGCGCATCTGTGGTATTTAGATCTTTGGTTATAAGAGACCAACATATTTATGCAACTTTCATAAGAGGAAGATTTGCAATGCGATATGCAAAATTGGTGATGTGTGAAATATTGGTTGATATTTGAATTCTTCCATAAATTATGTAAGTTATCATTATAATGTGTTTATTTGTTATAGAAATGTAGGAAATTCGATCTTTCAGAATATGAACCGCTGTAGACGCCTCTCGTTTATTTACTGTATGAAAGCATTGAATATAATTAACGTAAGATTTTGACCTATAGTTCATTCTTAAATAGATGTAGAAATGACAGCAAAATTACACTGTGCAGAAAATGTATAAGATATTTTATCTTTAAGAATTTTATGGATATTTTTATAATTTCACTGCACAAGGTGGATATATGAATCTCAAGCAAGTATTTCAATGAATCATTTTACAGTCAAATGATTTTAAACATAGCTGAAATTAAGTATGGGTATTTTGCGACATTATACCGTCCATAAAACCTGACAAGCTATGCACTTAGTACGATGTATTATCAAAACACCATACCTGAAAACTATGCACCATAGCTTCATTTCAAAAGATATTTCGTAGAGGAAAAAAATAATCAAGGGTAAAATTGTGATTTGTGTACCTAATGGGCCCTTTTCTGAGCTCACATCCAATGTTTTCCAATTGTTTACAAAATAAGTACATCTCGTACCCGGTCTTACCTTGTTTCCATCAAAACTTAATGCATACGATGATAACGTCTAATGGTTTGTATTCATAGGGCCACAACTTTTTTATTTCTTGGTTTACAAAACCGGCGAACGTAATTTTTGCAAAAGTGGAAAAAAAATAAAAATACGATTTCGGATTTTTTCCCTCCCGATGCCGTGAAAAAAACAAAAAAACAGAAGAACTGACATTTCGACTTGAATATTAAACAAGTGTTATATATATATATTAAAATGACATGATCACTCGTTTTCACGCCCTAATACCATCTCCATGATCACTCAATTTCACGCCCTAATACCATCTCCATGATCACGCGTTTTCACTCACTTGTTTTTAAACCACACCCTTTCAATTATACCGTAAATAGAATTATCTGCCCTTCGATGACGTCATTAGAGGATAAACAATTACTATAACGGTAATATTTAGAGCGTGAAATGGCGACGTAACCAATTTTTCGGCGATGGAATGAAAGATAAGGTATGTTACAGATGTAATTTGTTTTAGGATGTATTTTGAGATATATAAAAAAACTTATACCTAATGGATTTTGCGAAATTGCTTTAGTTAGATGCTTAATATTTGTTTGTCACATAATTTTGCGACATACTGGGAATTTTTATTTCACAAACTCAGTCGTTAATATGGACTTGGAAGACCGTATTTTGATGTTAATGTGAAATCGTACGCATGTCTGAAGAAGAACCATACATATTTTTCGTCATTTCAGTCATGGACCGACATATGAAAGAACATGGATATAGCCAAAGACCTCAATGCCACAGATCTATGCGCTACGCCAGATATGGCGCATCGATACAATGTTATCAGCAGACGCACTGTCTAAAACAATATATTTATGTAAAAATAAAATATGAAACTCACTGTCTGTTTGGTTATTCCTACTCACATTAAATATAGATTGTTTATAGTCACTTTTAAAAGAAATCTCTTCTGAAAACGGGACATAGCGCTATAATCCATAAATTATTTTTAGACGTCTTTCGTGGCTGGCTGGCCATTTAGTTTCAATGTTTAAACAATTTCTGTGTTCTCGTATGAATTGATAATTGACAGTTATTAATTGCCTTTCTTTTATTTTAATTAATTTGATTGGTGGATGCCTATTGTTTTGCAATTCATAAACCACGCCCTCGGCAGATCAGTTCTACTGGTCACTAAGTAAAAACACAAGAGTCATAAAACCCCAGGAGATCTTTATTATATGTGTTAATTCATATTGCTATTTCCTGTTTGATAGAATTAGTGCCTTTGATAATTGAAATGATTAGGTCATATCAGTCTGTGATCTCAATTTGTAATAAACACAATGAGATTACAACTGTCTGTCACCCAAAAATAGTTATACTTCAAAGATTTAGCCAGCCTCTTCCGACATTTTTGAATGTTAATTCATGTTCAGAATTAAATTGATGTCAAAACCCTTGTCTCACACAGACAATAAAGACATTGATTTGACCTACTTAATTTATATTTTACGCACGCTTGTGCTGGGTAAAATAGACGACTTGTGTACACAAAACATGACATGCTGGCGTGATCTACATCATTTGTTTAGTTGATCTTTACACATTTACATGATTATGTAAGCCTTGATTGTTCTTCACAGCAGCCTTTTTAAAACATTTTATTGACACGAAAGTGTATTAAGTACAATTATACTTCGATGAAAATATCAAAAAATGAAGCGGAAAATTACCGACTTGTTTTGAAAAAGTAATGAAGCATTAATGCTCTGAAAATTTCTTTAACTGGGATTGTTTGATCACCGTTTATGGAATAACTTTTAATATTAACCACATATATTTTGAGGATTTGTCATCTTAAACGATTGCTTTTTGCATTGGGGTAAGTTAAATATATGGTACTTGTTGTGAAAATCAGAGAATTTATAGGAAACTAACCGCGAGTATGTGAAAAAATTACGCTCCCCGTGTGCAGCGTTAATTCGTTACCTATGATTTTTTTAATGCTGTTAATGCAAAATCTTTAATATATTGTAACCTAAAACTTTCTCTATAGCTCTACTTTAACAAATAAAATGTCCGATTTCTACGAAAACATTAATAAATTTGCGCAACGGATAAACTTTTGTTGATGTGCAGCGTAAGTAAGCAGCACTGGCCGTTTTGGAAATATTTTTATCCTCGCATTACGTCACGTCCGGTAGGGGACGCAACTCTTAGGCGACTTTAATCGATTAATTGAAATTTATTCGTAAAATTCGGACATTCTAATTTATTCTTATGAAAAGATCGCTCTTTCCTTAAGCTAAAGCATTTTAAAAAAATTGGGTTACTATATAAAGTTTTTGCATAAACTGCATTTAAAACATCACAATACGCTGCACTCGCGGAAGCGTAATTTCTTCACATACTCGTGGCAAGATTACAAGAAATTCTCGGATTTTTACAATAAGTACCATAACTTTAACTTACCCTAATGTAAAAAGCAATCTTGTAAGATATTAATTTCACCAAAAAAATATGGTTAATAATAAAAGTTATTCCAAAAACGGCCATCAAATAATCCCCTGTAAAGAAAATTTCACAGAAAAAATACGTCATCATGACATTTTATGTGTACACAAGTCTGCTATTTTCTGAAAATTCACCAGCACAAAATCAATATTAAAGTAGGTCAAATCCAGATACTTATTGTCTGTGTTGCAATTCTTGTGACAACAATTTAATTTTCAACAAGAATAAACATCAAAGATGTTTGAAGTCGCTGGCTAAGTCTTTGAAGTAAATATTTTTGGATGACAGTTGCAGCCACTTTGTGAAATACAAATTGAGATCAAAGATTGATATGACCTAATCATTCCAATTATCAATGGGATTAATTATATCTAACAGGAAATAGCAATATGAACTAACACATAATAAAGATCTGGGGTTTTATGACTCTTATGTTTTTACAGCTGACACATGGGGCAATTTAGTGACCAGTAGGACTAATCTTCTGTCTAGGGCGTGGCTTATGAATTGCAAAACAATTAGCATCAACCAATCAGATTAAATGAACCATGAAATATATATTAATTCATGTTAATATTACCATTAGCTGTGAGAATACTGAAGTTGTTTTATTTACATGTGCCAACATACGCCAATGTAGCTGTAACTATTAGTAAATCTGCATTTGTGTTTGAACATAGATTTTGCTTGTATAAATTCAAATGGTGACTCTAGTATAATCTTTGTTCATATGTAAATAATTAGAATTGCTAATTAAAATGTTCTATTGGGATTATAAACCCAATTTCACCACAATTTTTTTTAGAAATACACAAAGTGTATGTGTATCTCAAATTATAATTTTCTGTATCTTCTATAATTTTTAACCCACAATAATAAAATTTACATCATTATACAGAAAATTTAAATCCCTAAAATTAAACATTCATGTAAAAGCGATTAAACCAATCCTTTACACTGTTATTTTATGTTTAAGTATACAGGTGTCAATCACCAATTATTTTCCAATAACGTGTATGGAGATAGAGTAGGCTATGCGACCAGTGTCTTATCAGCATACAGTAGGTAAATGGGCTAGATGTCTATGGAGTAAAGGGTTAGCAGTACACTGTTTGTTTTTTCCAAATTTATACATACCTTATCATTTTTTTTATTTTTTTTTCGACCTACCAGTCTAACTTTTTTCAAAAAATTCTTGTAAACCAAGAAATAAAAAAGGTGTGGCCTAGAGACAATTAAATTATTATGCCTTCTCTCAATTCTCAGTCATTATACGATCTGACATATTTTTGCGGAAACTATCGTCCGGTTTTGGGAGATTTATTTTACCTGTAAAAAAACAATCCGGACAGAAAAATTCGTTCGGATTCCAGAGTAGGGAGGATCCGGACTGTGGGGGATTTTTTATATGTCGTATTGAGAAAATTGTCCGGTTGCAGGAAGTTTCCGGATCGGAGAGGTTCCGGATTAGGGAGTTTCCACTGTATATGTACTATCTGACAGACAATTCATGCGTATAAGAATAAACGAAAGAGAATAAGGTGCCACAGGGAATCATTTTTGCTTTCCTTTCATTTCTATTTTAATTTTATGATTATGAATAATGTTGCGACTATTGATCGACGTGCATTCAATATGAAAACCGGCGACTGTCAATTAGGAAATATACGCGTATACCGTAGATGCCTCGAACAGTAGATGGCTCGAACTAATTGCTAGGTCCGACGGCAGTTCGAGGTTTCGAAGTTTTACTGTATCAACCTTTCCATGTTCATTTAATTCTATTAATCAAATCTAAGCAACAGACTCTTCATAGAAAGCTATTAGTTTGTGACGTCACAATTTCATTGGCAAAAACTTGACATCATAATCAACCTCACTATAACAGGGTTCCCACTCTTTTCCCAGAAAAAAATTCAAGGACTTTTCAAGGGTATTTCCACAAAAGTCAAGAACCAAAACAGCATTTCTGCTGCTATTTTATTCATTTAACATGTCTTTTAAATTAACTTATTCCAAGAACATTTAAGTATTAAACTTCAAATTATGAACTTATATACATGTAAATGTTAAATTCATTCCAACGCTAGTTTTCCAAGGCTTGCAAAGATGCTATTTTTTCTATGTGTTTAAAGTGAGTTTTTTTAAAGCACACAACAATATTGTGAGTGTCCAGAAAATACAAAATTCCTGACTTGTTCCCATTTTTTACTCTTTCTTTCAAATTCAAGCACTTTTCCAGGCCCGTAAAAGGACATGAAAAAATCAAGGACTTTTCCAGTTTTCCAGGAAGCGTGGGAACCCTGCTATTACAGGACCTGGTTTTGTCATGGAAGTGTCCATATAATTATAACCAGTTTCCAATCTTACACCTAGCCTATGTCAGGTGATTTGGGGACGTATTCATAAACATTATAAGACTGAAACTCAGACTTAAGACTTTAAAATGTTTATTTTTTTCGGCGCAGCCGCACCAACATGGCTTTGCTATTTGCATATCAGTGTTGTGTTAACCAATCAAATTTTATGTTAACTACTAAACCAACTCGTCTTCGACCGAACAACGTTTATAACATTGACACAGATTGGTTAACCTTTGGATAAGCGGTACGATGTCATACCGAAATCCACTGAATTTCGGTGAATTTATCGAAATCCATTTTGGATCGGCAATTTTTCATATTGCATGGTCAGTTGATCTAACCAGATTCCTGGAATTAATTAACAACCAGTACTAACTTGTCCTTCCGCAAGCAGCTGACATTCCCACAGGAATAAGAAGTAAAGGACAAATGGCTGTAGCCATATGACATGGAGGGACATAGGCTGCCCAGCCAGAGAATCAAACCTGGACTCCCAGGTGACAGCATAAAGCTGTAACCACTGACCTCACCAGACAGGCTAAATATCCGATCGTATTCATCTTACTGTTCAAGAGGAACCCATTTCTCATACTTACATATCTTCCGTTGACATTTTTGTTAAACCAATCGCAATAGCACAATCCTTCCCTTCTGCCATAATGGCCTGTTTGATGTTAAGGAAAAACACAATCTTTCTCATATAAATCCAGTCTATCATTCCTACTGATATTTTTTTGAAAATTACAAATGTTCATATGACAAAATATAACATAACAAAACAAAAATGATTCCTATAATTACAATAATTTTAAAAGATTAAAAAATTGACAGGCATTGTTACCCTACTCTAAGACTTAAAGAGAGATTCGTGGCCATACTGCAGGACTAATAGGGATATTACATGCCTAACAGAAGGCCTTAAAGAGATATTACAGGCCTTAATGCAACAGGCCCTACTGCAGGACTTAGAGATATAACAGGCCTTACTGCAGGACTTAATGAGATATAACATGCCTTATTGCAGGACTTAATGAGATATAACAGGCCTTATTGCAGGACTTAATGAGATATAACAGGCCTAATGCAGGCCTTAATGAGATATTACAGGCCTTACTGCAGGCATTAATGAGATATTACAGGCCCAACTGCAGGAGTTAGAGATACAACAGGCCTTACTGCAGGACTTAGAGATATTACAGGCCTTACTGCAGGACTTAATGAGATACAACAGGCCTTATTGCAGGACTTAATGAGATATTCCTGGCCTCATTGCAGGACTCAAACAGATATTCCTGGCCATATTGCATGACTCAAAGAGATATTCAAGGCCTTACTGCAGGACTCAAAGAGATATGCCTGGCCTCATTGCAGGACTCAAACAGATATTCCTGGCCATACATTGCAGGACTCAAACAGATATTCCTGGCCATACATTGCAGGACTCACAACAGATATTCCTGGCCTTACAGGACTGAAAGATAATTCCTGGCCTCATTGCAGGACTCAAACAGATTTCCTGGCTATATTGCAGGACTCAAAGAGATATTCCTGGCCGAATTGCAGGGCTTAAAGAGATATTCATGGCTTAATGCAGGATTCAAAGAGATATAAATGGCCACACTGCAGGATTCCAAGAGATATTCATGGCCTTATTGCAGGATTCCAAGAGATATTCATGGCCTTATTGCAGGATTTAGATAAATATTCATGGCCTTAATGCAGGATTCAAGGAGATATTAATGGCCTTATTCCAGTACTTAAAGAGATATTCCTGGCCATATTGCAGTCCTGACTCAAAAAGATGTTCCTGGCCATATTGCAGGACTCAAAGAGATATTACTGGCCATATTGCAGGACTCAAAGAGATATTCATGGCCTTATCGCAGGACTCAAAGAGATATTCATGGCCTTATTGCAGGACTCAAAGAAATATTCATGGCCGTATTGCAGGACTCAAACAAATATCCTGGCCATATTGCAGGACTAAACGAGATATTCCTGGCCTTATTGGTGGACTTTAAGAGATATTCATGGCCGTATTGCAAGACTCAAAGAGATATTCCTGGCCTT
Source organism: Mactromeris polynyma (assembly GCA_032209605.1). NCBI lineage: Eukaryota > Metazoa > Mollusca > Bivalvia > Venerida > Mactridae > Mactromeris > Mactromeris polynyma. Next base: position 622,764 of record JASFXZ010000065.1, read on the forward strand.
ATTTGCAGGACTTAAAGAGATATAACAGGACACACTGCAGGACTTAAAGAGATATTACAGGACACACTGCAGGACTTAAAGAGTTATTACAGGACACACTGCAGGACTTAAAGAGTTATTACAGGACATACTGCAGGACTTAAAGAGATATTACAGGACACACTGCAGGACTTGAGATATTACAGGACACACTGGATGACTTAAGGAGATATTACAGGACACACTGCAGGACTTAAAGAGATATTACAGGACACACTGCAGGATTTACAGAGATATTACAGGACACACTACAGGACTTAAAGAGATATTACAGGACATACTGCAAGACTTAAAGAGATACTACAGGACACACTGCAGGACTTAAAGAGATATTACAGGACACACTAAAGGACTTAAAGAGATACTACAGAACACACTACAGGACTTACAGAGATATTACAGGACACAATGCAGGACTTAAAGAGATATTACATGACACACTGCAGGACTTAAAGAGATATATGTATCACAGGACACACTGCAGGCCTTAAAGGGATATATCTGGCCATACTGCAAGACTTAAAGGGATATATCTGGCCATACTGCAAGACATAAACGGATATTTCTGGCCATACTGCAGGACACTCCTAGTTTTACTTAAGCTACATTGTTATGACACTCCCTGGTTTTACTTAAGCTACATTGTAATGACACTCCCTGGTTTTACTTAAGCTACATTGTAATGACACTCCTAGTTTTACTTAAGCTACATTGTTATGACACTCCCTGGTTTTACTTAAGCTGCATTGTAATGATAAGGATACAACAATTTGATTGTCATCAACTTTGGTCATCCTTGCACCCGGTGAAGTAAGCCCAGGACACATTATATTTGCACCACTCAGTACAAATCTGATAGCACCTTTATCTACCTGCATGTGGGGTAAAATAAATGGAACTGAAAACCAAAAAAAACAAATTATAGATAAAACATTTATAACATCAATAATCAATAAGACTATAATATGATATATATTATATAGTATAAATTACATGAATGAACTCCATCACTAACTGTCAATCATAAGACCACCATGTGTTCTGAAAGAATGTCGGTCTTAATGGTGAGGTGGTCTGATTTTCTAGTTAAAAAGATGGAAAATTAAAAACTGGTTTATCAAAATATGGACTTATTAATGAGGTGATCTTTTCAAGAAGTTTTCACTGTATATGAGGTGGAAAACCACAAGGAAAATAAGTAGCATACAACATTATATAAGGTGCAATAGAATATATTTATGTCATATACATTTCATCAAGCTTTAGGTTGCTTGTCGAACAGGAATTAACTATAGTGAAATATTGAAACATGCATTCAAAAATTGATAACTCACATTTATTTAACAACTTCAATGTAGGATAATAAGGTCCATCCCTTTGTTTGAAGAGTACAGGTTCACCACTTGAGTTGGCGAGAATCTCAATATGCTCATGACTGAAACAAGGACAAGTAGACGGATGAGACAGGCTGTAACTTACTGAATGGTTATTATTTCTTTTAGTGTTTTGAATGTGTGTTATATTTCCCCCCTCCCGAGTAATTATTTCACTTTATATAGTGTTCAGGTTATTATCTGCCCAGTTTTGGCCTATTGATGCCAGCTGTATTGACTTGTCTTGTGATCTTTTCCATCCATTAATCCCCCCCCCTTCACTGTTTGTCCTCTTTGATTCTCCTAGTTATTCCTTATGGTCTACTAGGCCATTCCTTGCGCCTCTATTCCCTAATGTATGTACCCTTTAGCCTCCTCAAGTGCCTTATGTTTTATGGATTGTTGCTTTCCCAGAGGTCTGTGTGGGGAGGCACTGTCTTTTGTATGTGGCGTTAACCGTGTTGCAACTAATTCTCTCTCCTCTTCATCTCTGACAATTTACTGAATATATTTCTGCAGTTTAAAGTTTAACAGTTTGTGTACAGTTGTTTAGTGCAGTAATTGATATACCACTTAACATAAAAGTATTCTACAATACATTATCCTGTTATCAGCAAATATTTAACTTTATTGAATCCATCCACCCAGTCAAGCATTATAGATGGGAAACCAATTGCTTAATTCGAAAAAGTGCCATAACTCCTCCAAAATTGTCGGATTGTAACCAAAAACTCAAACTTGACCTGCATTTTGTTATCCTATGCATGTGAATTGAATCCATCCATCCTTGCAAGAGTTATCAATCAGAAACAAATTTCTTGCACAGACAGATTGACAGAGGTAGCATTTTTTTACCTCTTCACATTTCTTTAAATGAAAGGTGGCATCAAATACAACTAAGTAATAAAATAGCAATAAATTAAATAAAATGAATTTGTTGGTAATATACATCAAAAGTAAGTAGAAAACAAAGAAAAGATTAGAAAATAGTCAAAGGACACTGTTGGATTAGTTCATGAGTCGGCCAATGTTGAACATTTTTTGCGAGCAGAAATCAGGATATATTTGGATTAATATTCCAATATTTTCCTTCCTTTCCAACTTAAATGTCCAAAGAATTCTTATGATTTTTTAGGATTTGTTAGTTCTATTCCAGAGAATTCCAATTTTTGCTAAATGAGAAAACATTGGTTATTAAAAATACATTGAAATAATTTCTGCAGGGGATGTTTGAGATCACTAAATATTAGTCATGTTTTACAAAACAAAGAAATAAAATTAAACTATTTTCCTGTAAATGAGGAAATTTTAGCTAGATGATGCATTCGTGAAATTGCAAACACAGGGCTCAACGCTTATTTTAATACTATACTGCCCTTCAGACAGCCACCAAAGCTATTTTACCTGCCATGAACGATCACAGAACTACATCAGCCTTTCAAAGTTAAGTTTGTCTTGAACGAAATCCAAAATTTTTTATTTGATTTCATCTGTTTTCGACAAAAAATTGTAATATAAATGTTGTCTGATTTGGTCATGTGCAAGCAGAATGACAATTTTGTTCAAGGATGTAGGAGTAACCATTTGATTTTTGAAGTTTTCCAATGCCAATGAACATTCTCGCCCAAGACATGTATCTAAGAGCCACAGATTTAGTTTTAAATGCACTGTACAAAAACCAGGAATATCTTTATTAAAAACATATAACATGTGACTTACTACATTCAACAGCAATAAAATATACCTGTCTTGTTTTGTCTTCAGACAAAGTAATATTTGACGAATATCCAAAATTAGTCTATCCGAATACTACTCAACTTGTAGTGATAATAATTCATGGAAAATAAATTTAATTGAATGGTATAACGTTATTTGTTTAAAGTTTTTATGATCATCGAATTGAATTTCTGTAAATTTGTTTCCAAAGAAACTAAGGACAACATGAATCAACAACGGTAATTAAATGCAGAAAAACGGTTGAAACGGACCGTGTATGATAGTACAACTTTTAGCCTAAGCAAGTTAGTCGGACGGGCGTTAGTTCCCTTGCAGTTACAGTGCCGATCGCTGGGTATATTTCTGCACAAGTTGGGAAAAACGCAACTTTTGAGCGATTGGGAATGGTCTGTAGGCGATTGGGAACGGGTCCGTAGGCAAATGAGAACGGGTCCGTTTAATAGTAAAACATTGTTCTTGCTCGATCGGGCAGGCAAATGCTGGAAAGTACCTGCCCGCCTATGAGATTTACCTGCCCCGGGCAATCTGGCAATGGTTAATGTCGAGCCCTGAAACATTGCTGCATCCATAACTTATTTACTTTACGCAGTACTGGTTGGGTTAACGAACATGGCACCTAAACATTTAACTGAAAGCACTTCATCTCATTTTAGCTTAAGGCATGATAATGATAACAAGACTGTGAAAGAAGCGTACCATTTTACTAATTTCAAAGCATCTTTCTTCGGTAGTATCTGGTCTATATAGTCAGCAATGTGTGGAAACTGTACTAAGATTGATGCTCTAACTCCACGTAACACGGATGATTTGGCATTATTTACACCAGATACATTCTCCTTGTCTTCAAATCTACAAATAAATCATCAATAAGAAACATTTAATACTGTAATACATGTGAAAGTGTCATAAAAACAAGTTGATCAAATATAAATGCAAAATTTGAAATATTGATACAACTCAAAACGTCTGAAATGAATTGCCAGATTTATTTTTAAGCGCAAGCGTGCTTTAGTCTTAACAGTTGCCTACTGAATCAAAATGACTGTGATCTTTTGTTTTGAGGGGTTCCTAAAGATGATGCTTGGGTTCATTTTGGGTTGTTAAGGGAGATTAGTTGTTACAGGGAATGACACATACCTGCCTGCCCACACAGGCCAAGAGAAACAACAGTCTACAAAATATAAGGGAATGAGGGACAAAGTGTTAACATGTAAGGGGAAGGGGGTGCAAGAAATGGTCTGGCTGACCATCACAAAAAACTATGGAGGATTTAGGGGACAACATGAGGGGAAAAGTTTAATGGATGGAATACATCACGGAACAAGTCAAGAAAGTCAGTAAGCATAGGCTGAAGGGGGATAAAAGATCAAGTAAAGGAATTGTACATGGGGAAGGGGAACTCAACATACATCTAAATACATATATAGAAATAATAACCTTACAGCAATTTACAGCCTTACAATAGTCAGTAAAAACACTGGGGGTTTAAATCAATTTAACAGCTAGCTACCTCGACACACTTACTGCTATATGGTCATTAATTTCACAATGTATACACATAAATTGATTAATCATGCAGTAACTTATCCTTAAAATCAAGTTACCATCACGCACACAACAAAATACATATGGTAAATATCTAGTACCTAGAAAACAAGCAGCCTTTTACGGACCTTGATCTCAGTTACTTTAGTTACCAAAACATTTGTATCAGAATGCCAGAGAATATCAAAAGCTGGCGAGCTAGTTTTTTTGTTGTCGATGTTCATCGCTTTGATTATTACAATAAGTTTTATTTAAAACATATGGTCTGATAATAATTTTGAAAGTAATAAGTAACTAATGTAAAAGAAACTTGCAAAGGTTGTAAACTCTTTACTTACAAATTTCTTATGTAACAAATATGGTATGAAAATTTGTTTGCTTATCCACTTTGCAATTGTTTTAGCCACAACTGCCCAAATAGGTGCTTATTCAAAAAGCTTGTAAGCATTCACGATAAACATAGATATTGATTTCATTTGATCGTATGAATTAAATACAAAATTTAATTAACTAAACGACAAGGATGCATAAATTGCACTTGATGCTTATCAATCCTGTTAAGTTTGCTTGAAATCCCATTAGCCGTATTTGATATAAGCTCGGACAAACTTCACCATACACTGTATATGTATAAAAACATCAAAGGGCTGTAACTCAGTGAAAATTTATCCGAGGGGAACGAAACGACAAGGAAGCACTTGATGCTTATCAATCGTGTGAAGTTTGACTGAAATCATACCAGCAGTATTAAAGATGAATCAAGTACAAGCTAAAGTTGACAGACGGACAGACAGACGCCGAAGACAAAAACAATATCTCTAGAGGGAGACATAATAACTATCATGTAGATCTATTATATTTACATTATTTTAAAATCTACCTACTTTGTACCTCGATGTCATATCATCATACTGATATGCATATGTGTTTACGTGCACAAGTTCACTTGGTGAAATGTTTGAATAATCCATACTGAAGGTGATAAATTAATTACATGTTATGATGCATAAGATAAAGAACCTGGGTGATGCCGTGGGAAAGGCGAACTTAAATGTTATCTAAAACATAAAAGGAAACAAGAATCATATAGTGGTTTACAGTCTTGGAACTGTCAGTAACTAAGTGCCCAAGGCCAAGAAGTCGAGCCCACCAATTGTCAACAGATTAAGGGAATACCGTTATATAATGCTATACAGTGTATACTTATTATACCAATTTTTTACTTTCGATTTCTAACAGTGATTTTGACCTTTGAGCTATGTACTGGTAGGGTACATGTCTTGCACAACACATGAGGTCACCATCGTGAACATTTGTGCCACGTAATTTGAAAATCCCCCAATAGATGACTGTGTAATATTCTGGATTTTTTTGACATTTGAACTTCAAGTGTGACCTTGACATTTAAGCTACTTACATTGGTCTTGCCGGCATTAACCATCCCACAATTAATTACGGTGCAATACTCCATACCCATACTGGGTTTACTACAAGACATTTACTATTTTCTTGAGACGATGAATATGACCGTACTTCGAGTAGACCATCCGATGATAGCAATGAGATGCTAAAGCGCCTAAATATAACCAAATTGCATCAAATATAACATAACACATCTAAAAACAAAACAAACATACAACTATATACAGGAAGGATTAGGATGTATTATAAATTAGCCAAATAGAAAGTTTTTGTTGCTACTGCTAAATGACGTCATATGTATGCATATCGACGATACTGATATATCGAATGATAAATTTCGACCATATATAGGTACAGTGTAACCTCCGTAAACCGGACTCCTTCGGGACCGGTTGAAAATTCCGGTTTGCAGAGGTTTCCGGTTTGTAGAGTGTTTTTTTTTCATTTTGATGCTATTTCATACTTGTACCTAAGGTTCAGGTCTTTATTTCATTGAATGATTGTACATCTTTGAATTTTACATGGTATAACCACATGATATTTCAAGAAAATGAACACAGCTTAAACAAACATGACTGCCTTTAATTTAAAATTGTACAAGCAAACTTAAAGAAATTCATATTATTTGCTTTGAGATGCACATGAAATAAAATGTTATTTATGAAAAGAAAGACTCGTCAAAGTGATACTTACTGCTTTTTGACAACATTGTATGTTTATGTTTTACACGAGATCGTAAAATAATTCGTTTATTCTTATTTACATCACGAAATTACAACGACAATGTACTATTTTAGAAGAACAGTAATAACAAGTTTGTCGTTCATGGAGACATACAATAAGAACATGTATACATCAATTACTGATTCAAATCAAATAAATTTCCGGTCGAATTCATACCAGTCATGACATCGGATTTGACAATAAAGTTTGGCCTATTGTTTAAAGTATTTAAGGATCTACTTAACGATTGTTTGTCAAATACGTACATAAGTATATTATATATACAATGTAGCTCAACAGTCAAGTACTTAACACGATGTACCTCTCTCTTGTATATAGTACAACAGTCAAGTACTTAGCACAACGTGCGAATAAAATATGTTGTCAACAAACAAAAGAATATCAACTGATCAATTAAAGTTGATATATATTTCTTTATTAAAAGTCTCATCTTTGTACAAAACATAGATATACATATAGTAAAGACTATAAAAACATTTCACAAAGCGATTCAAATAAGAATTATAAGAGACTATACAAGCATACACCTCATACATAAAATTAAACAAAATGTATACGATATATTACAACACTATCGTGTAGCCAAACTATTAAATTATAAACTATAATCGTGTGACTTAAAAGGAAACATTTACATAAAAACATAAGAATGACTATCTATCAGTTTTGTAAAAAGTTGTTAGTGATGTAATAAAATGTAATAATAAACATTATTAATGCACGAGAACGATCGAACTACCCACATTGCTGAACCATAATTAATGACGGACCAAACTAAAGAATCATACAATTTTGTAAAAACGTTATATGGCATACCACCAACTACTTTACATTTAGCAATGAAAAGACCTAAAGCACAGCTATAACTCTGAGCAATGGCATTTACTGTAACAATATAATATTATAATATGTTGTCCATACTCTATGTCTTTGTTTCTGTACTATGCGTCTTTGTTTCATGTTGAAATGCTTTATGTCTATGTTTGTAAATGTAATGTAATGTTTACATGTTTTTCTCCTGTCTCATGTTTTATCGCCATATTTTCTTTTCTTGTATTCTTTTCCCTCTTGCGTAGGAGAACCGCACTTCTGTACGTTAAACAAAGTAGTTTAATAAGTCCCTTCACCAGAAAAGTTTTCACAATTATATACGCAACACTGTAAATACAGACTTAGCGGCAATGAGGAGTGATTACTTTATTGTAAATAGCGATAAACTTGTAAAAGTTTATGCTAATAAATATATGTATGATTAAAAGTCAATCAGTAGTAATTGCCATCGGCATTAATCAGACCCGACGTCCGTAACAGTATGTGATTTTCACACATGTGTAGTAAAAATGCGCATCGCATTTCAATGTAAATGAACATGTCAAACTGATAAAAATACACTAAGTGTCAACGTAATGAAAGTTTATTCATGATGACACGCGCAGTCGAAAGTCGTTCCGGTTTTCGAAGGTGAAATTATATAGAAATCGAACCAAATTAAGTTGAAGTTTCGTCCGGTTTCCGGAGTTCAGAGGTTCCGGTTTTCAGAGTGTTCTTATACAATACAAATAGAAGAAGAAAATTCGGGAACGCAAGAAATGTCCGGTTTGGGGAGTATTCGGTTTTTAGAGGGTCCGGTTTGGGGAGGTTCCACTGTATGTTGATTACATTTTTAAATTCCTTTAACAGACTATTACCTCCTATTTGTCTGTATGTTTATGTGTGTATGCCCTACATATTTTAATTTTCAACTTGTATTTTTACAAAAATAAGAAACCATTTAAGAAATCAATACATATTTTTAACATCAGTGTTATATTATATTGCCAACATTTGGAATGCACTATCCACTAGAGCATTGTGTAACAAACAGCTTCTGACCAAAAATTAGGGCTAAAATTAGGAATTTTAGGACTCCATTCTAAAATATTGGGGTTGTTTCAGAAACCACTTACCTCTGAAAAGTTGAGACAATATCAACTTACACAAATAAGAAGTCATAGTATGTTTACCAGGGCTCAATAGTCTTCAGCTGGCCTTGGCTGTGTACTCAAAAATCTAACTTTTGTGCACCAGTCACAGCCAGTACCAAGCTTAAACCAACGATCCACTGATAAACTGTATGAAAAGCCACTGTTTCAAAAGAACTAGAACAATATTGTTAAATACAGTTTAGACATAGAAACTAGAAAAGTAATTCAAACTTAATTAACATTTACCTTGAAAGGAAAAAGGAAAATTAGGAATTTCCAAAAAAAAGTACTTTTTTAGGATTGTTGTCATTTATCAGGAATTTTAGCAAAATGTCAAAATATATAGGATTGTTTAGGAATTTAAGGGCCTCTGGAAAGGCTGACTTTTTTGGCAAATGTTTAGTCAGTAGCCATTCTCTTGTATTTTCCCGCCGTAATATCAAAATTTGTAAGTGTGTATTTAATATCAAACGATAGATAAATCGTTTGTATCTATATCAATTGTACGTGTATCAATGACACACCTAGTGTCTCCCTCAAATGACATCATTATACAGAAAGAAGCTTGGAGAAATATAACAGATAGATATGCCTCAATGATAAGTATGTACAGCATAGAGAAGCAACATACAAACAACTAAACTTTTTAAAGTTTGATCTTTATTCTTTTTGGAACTCAATATTGAGATTTTAGTTATGTCTCCCCCAAATTTCCTGTAAAACAGAAATAAAAAATACTGGCCTTACAACACCAGTTGGCCATTGGTGTTTGTTTAAATTCAACCAAGATTTTAGATAAACCATAAAAATAGTGGGCTACCTGAACAGACTAGTTAATTTTAACCCAGACAAGGAAAAGTGGATAATGTTTGAAGGTGACATTATAAAACAATCATTTTAAAATAATTTCTACATGAAAATCAATGGAAGTGTTAATACATGTATAAAGGTAAGAATACTAGCTGTTTTATTTATTTTGAACATAAATTGTAAGTCTTTTAAAGGAGAAAAGTTGATTTATTTGTGCACAAATAATGTTCAATTATTCCACTTTTTACAAATGACCTCATTCTTTTCTTAATATTTTTCATGTTTTAGATAATTTTAAAAGTCAGCACAACAGTCCCTTTCTTGAGCGACATTTATGGAGACAGGCAGAGTGTTTATTGTACAGAGGGAGTTGTTGTTGGGAGGGAACGGATCTTTAACTGACTGTTGTATAATATGTATGCTTTTTACAAATGACCTCATTCATTCTTTTCTTAATGCTTTTCATGTTTTAGGAAATTTAAAAAGCACAACAGTCCTCTCTCGAGTGACATTTATGGAGACAGGCAGAGTGTTTATTGTACAGAGGGAGTTGTTGTTGGGAGGGAACGAATCTTGTAATCTGACTGTTGTATAATATGTATGCTTTAGTTCTCAGATATGAATACATATATACACACACAAAGTATCATTTGGTATTCATGTGGTATAATATATTCATTGATTGATAATTCCAGCTCAGATATTATTAAATCAATAAAAGTAAACAATTATAGCAATATCGCCATGATTTTTTATATTCAATACATTTATGAATGTTACAATATATTTTGTATGCCAAATGAATCTACTTGTCATTACCAGAAGGCCTATCCAATTTGAGGCCCATTTTTTTATGAGTTATTGAGCAGCGACTATTTTTTAAGTCAAGATTACTGTGTCCTTGGCCTATGACCTCAAAATCAATAGGGTCATCTACTTGTCATGGCCAACAGGCATATCCCAAGATAGCATAGACCCAAGCGTTGACAAACCATTATTCGAGTCAAGGTCAATAGATAAGGTTCATTTACTTGTCATGAACAGAACAGACATTTTATTAAGACTTGTACAACATACATCATTTACAACACATAAATTTTATATAATTTTGTCAACATGTAAGTAAGTGGTAGTGTACAATAAACCATACATAGAGATCAGTCATTTATTCTAGAAATTTGTTTGAAATAAATTGTTGGAGGTCGAACTAAGCATTTATCTTTCAACAGTTAATTATTTCTTACAGCTAGAGCTTTGATCTTTAACATACAATGCAAGTTTAATCATTTCAATTCTATCATCCAATTGCAATAGTTGTACAAGTCTGTACACAGAAGGATGCATGTAGTAACAACGTTTTAAATATTGTCTAAGATCAGTATAACTTGGACTAATACAAGTAAAATGAATTTCATCTTACAAACTAAACAATAACTTTCTTTCCTGGGTGTTCTGTTTTTGGCATATCTACCTGTCTGAATTCTCAGTGGATGTACAGATAGTCTTAGTCTAGTAAAGTATAGAAGAAGACTTCTGGGCAGAATATCTAAATAGTGTTCATATTCTAATGAGTATTTAGTCATGATCAAAAGGCCTATCAAATTGAGGACAAGCGTTTCTGTCAATTGTCAAGAGATTCAGAAAATACGGTTCTATGGTGATATACAGTGCATATCTATTACACCCATTTTTTACTTCAACTTCTAAGTATTAGCTTAACCTTTGAGCTATGTTCTTGTACAGGTCTTGCATGACACATGAGGTCACCATGGTGAACATGTGTGCAAAGAAATTTGAAAAACCTCCAATAAATGACATTGTAATATTCCAGACAAGATGTTTTTGACTCCTTTTTTAAAGTTTGACCTCCAAGTGTGACATTGACCTTTGAGCTACGGACCTTGATCAAGTGCGAAACCAGCCATATCATCATGTCGAACATTTGTACAAGAAATTTTAAAATTCCCCAATAAATGACATTGTTTTAGTCAAGACATTATGTTTTTGACCCATTTTTGACACTTGACCTCCAAGTGTGATTTTGAACTTTAAGCTTCAGACATGGGTCTTGCGCGCAACATGCCATCTCATAATTGTGAACATTTATGCCAAGTAATTTTAAAATCCCCCAATAAATTATGTTTTAGACCCAGTTTTTTTACGTTTGATCTCAAAGTGTGACCTTGACCTTTGAGCTATGGCCATCGGTCCACGACACACCATTTCATCATGGTGAACGTTTGTGCCAAGTAATTTAAAAATAACCAATAAATGACAGGGTAATATTACGGACAAGATCATTTCAACTCATTATTTTGACGTTTGACCTCCTAGTGTGACCTTAGAGCTACAGACATTGGTCATGAGTGCTATACGCCGTCTCATCTCATCATGGTTAATATTTGTGCCAATTAATTTGAAAACCTTCCAATAGACGACTCTCATGGTCCGGACAAGATGTTTTAGACCCATTTTTATAATTTGACCTCAAAGTGTGACCTTGACCTTTGAGCTATGGACATGGTCTTGTGTGCAAAAAAACATCTCATCATGGTGAACATTTGTACCAAATAATAAGATAATCCCTCTATAAATGACAAGATGTTTTAGACCCATTGTTTGGATATTTTACCTCCAAGTGTGACCTTGACCTTAGAGCAACACGTGTGCAACACGCTGTTTCATCATGGTGAACATTTGTGTCAAGGAATTTGAAAATACCCAATAAATGACAGTGTAATATTCTAGACAAGATAATTTTGACTATTTTTTTTTGTTTAACCTCCAATTGTGACCTTGACCTTTTAAGCTACAGACATGAATCTTGAGTGTGACACTCATCATCGACTCATCATGTTGAACATTTGTGCCAAGTTATTTGAAAATCTTCTTATAGATGACAGTGTTATGGTCCAGACAAGATGTTTTAGACCCATTTTTGACATTTGACCTCCAACTTCCAAGTGTAAAGTTGACCTTTGAGCTACGAACATGGGTCTTGCGTGTGACACACCTTCTCATCAAGGTGAACATTTGTTCCAAATGATTAGAAAATCCCTCTATAAATGACAGTGTAATGGTCTGGACAAGATGTTTCAGACTATTTTTACCTCTAAGTGTGACCTTGACCTTTGAGCTAGGGACATTGTATTGCAACACTCCTCTCATCATGGTGAATATTTATCAGTCATTTGAAAATCTGACAGAGTAATGATCCGGATGAAGAAAATCCGCATTCACGATGCACGCACGCAAGCACACACGCATATTGTTAACACATTTTGTTTTTCAACACAACACCCTTGCCTTTTCGACTAATCAAAGTTTCCCTAAATTCATTACAGACAGCAGGTGTCCAAATTGGAAGAGCACATTGAAAGAACATGGCTGAAGGGGGGACACCACAAAGGTCATTCAAGGACTCGTTCAGTAAAGCTTCTGGTGATGCTGATGAATCATTTTGTGATCCATGTATCAATGGAGGTAAATGTCTTGCAGTGGAAGGTTATTGCCAAATCTGCAAAGAATATCTGTGTGAGAATTGTCTTGAAGTTCATAGAAACCAAAAGATAACAAGAAGTCATACAATCTTAGATAAGAATCAAATGCCTAGGGGACAAGTATCCAATGCCAGTCAAGGCCTCTGTGTGGAGGTCTGCAAAACACATCATCCAGAAATAGTTAGATTTTACTGCAAAGCTCATGATGAACCAGGCTGTGTGGACTGTATGACCCTAAATCACGCCACCTGCAAAAAAGATAGGATTCAAGATATTTCTGATGGTTTCCAAGCGACAAAAGAATTCAAGCTGATACAACAAAATCTTGACAAGTTTCACACAGAACTAGAAGTAATGAAAGAAAAATTGGACAACAACTTGAAGAATCTTGGTACAACGTACAATAATATTCAACACAAAATTGCGTCGTTTCGCAAACAGATTAATGATTATCTTGACCAGATGCAGAAACAAATAACAGATGAAGCAGAAAATAGGAAGACGGAACATGAAACAGAAATGAAAAGATTGACAGCAGAGAATGAATCAATGAAATCTGAACTTGAAGACATAATTCAAAGAATACAGAACGACCCGGATATGAATTCAATCTTTGTACTCACCAAACAAGCTAAGCAGAGACTGGTGACAATGGAGAAGGAGTTAAAGCAAACACAGCGACAACAAAAACACTATGTGTTTAGCCCTTCTGCTGAGATAGAAAGTATAATATCAGCCAAAACACCACTGGGAGAATTGTCAAACATAAATATCACAGCATCACACATAGGCAACATCAATGTGAAGTCCAAAGACGATCATAGTGAGTGTTGGATTAATGAGTGTACACTTATAAGTCCACAAAGAATTATTATTACAGATGGAAACAATAAGAAGGTTAAGTTAATAGACATAAATGACAATACAGTTATATGGAGCTATAAAACATCTTCTCCACCACTAGGCATTACAACAGTTGGTGCTGACCACGTTGCTGTTACATTACCTGGCGAGGGAAAAATCGTATTATTTGATGTTACATGTAAACATACCATACTACGTCAGATACTATTAAACTGTTCTGACAAACGTTGCTGGGGTATTGCATACAAGGATGGGAAGTTTGCCCTCAGCTATACAAATCCAGGCAGTGTAGAAATCTTAGATACACTAGGTCATGTCCTCCATAAAATACAACCTAAACTAGGCAATGCAGATGTACTACAGTTGCCTTATAACGTTGAATTTGGACATGATAATGATACTGTAATAGTATCTGACTACCACACCAACAAAGTCAGTGTAGTTTCATTTGAAGGACAAATTTTTCAAACATACACTCATGACACACTGAAAATGTCATGTGGTATAGCAGTTACATCAGATGGTGTTCTGTTTGTTTGTAGCAGGGGGAATGGATATATACATGCTGTATCTCCAGACTTCAAGAAAAGTAAAATCATCATCAAAAATGATGACAATGAAGTGGAACCTACAAGCATTACATACTGTGATATCAATCATAGACTGTATATAAATAACAACATTGAAGGAGGAGACATGAGGAACAACTCATTACAAGTGTATGCTTTGAATGTTTAGGGCTGTCGTTGATTGGAAATTTTGTATTGATATATCACCTGAAATGTATCAACAATACATAGATATGGACTGATACTGTAGCACAGTGATGATGCATTAACACATTCTTGAAAGCAAAGACAATATATGTGGTATAAAGTGTTAAAAGGCAAACAGAGTACTGATAGTAAGGACAGAATTGCATGTGTATCAACATACATGCACAGTAATGACATAGATTTCAAAAATGTAAACAGATGTGTCGGAAAACGTTACATAATGTCATGCCGCCAAACGGTGCATGACGTTGTTTTACGTCATATCCGACGTTGTTTTGACGTTTCCCTATGTTTATATTCAGTTTGCAATAAAGGATCGAACCATACACAACGTGTTGACTAACACTATTCAACCCAACATTTTGGTGCCGTGACCATACACCATGAACCTTCACAAACTCATTTCGCTGAGGGAGGGCCACATCCGTTTCTTTACAACTTCAGAAAATCGCCCAGTTGTCACAGTCAGAAACGGCAACCTTCAATCAAATTATCCAAGGGAAGGCAGACACAATCAGACGGCTGAACGAAAAAATCGTCGACCATCCAGACGTTGAGGATAATACATCGGAGCTGGTGGAGGGAGAAGAGTATTCCATCGACCTGAGGCTAAAACTTCATACATTGAGGGACGCAAACCTTTAGAGAGACGTCAGAGTCTACGCTGAGCGGCAACATACAGACTGACGTCAACTCAAGCGCCCTAACCGTACTAGGTTCTACAGAAACTTCTCTGCACCAAACGTCTACTGTGAGGAGAATTCCTACCTTCCATTCAAACCATAATGTCCCAAAGCTGCACTACAGTATCTGCTACAGGACTACTACAAAAATTACACTGAACCCGAATGCCGCGCCATTTCAGAAGTCAAATTCCGATTCAAGCGATACAAATGGAACCGCCGTATTGCGTTCAACTGTACAAAAATGGTCACATGTACTCCTGAAGACAGTCGTGGAGTCCAACATCGGGTACCTACTCTCCAGCCCATTTCAGGTTTCCGACGAAGAGTCGTCGGTAAGATACATACAAACGGTGATTACTGAGATAGAAGCAGTGATCAATGACAGACCGTTAACCTATGTCACTTCCGGCCGGACAGATGAACCGGAAGTGCTGACACCAAACCATCAGTTGTACAGACGACGGATCACCCTGCTCCCGAAAACTGCCAATCGGAACCTCCCAGACGATACCCCGATGATAGGCCAACCATGTGAGGCAGGCAACCACGCAGCAGACGTTCATACAGAACTTCCGTGATAGACGGCGGCACGAGTACTTGACCGGCCTGACAGAGCGTCATCAGACGACTGGCAACAATAACTAGACGATATCCGTAGGAGATGTGGTCAAGGTCCACGACAAATAACCCCGCGCCCAATGGAAACTGGCTAAGGTCCAGGAACTCATTCCAGGAAGAGATGGACTTACACGAAGTGAAATAAATTCGCACGGAAAATGGACACTTAAATCGTGCAATCGTGAAATTGTATCCACTGGAAGAGTGTTGATTGAACGTTGACTTAAGTTAGTTAACTAAGGGCTAACTCGCGAACTATGAACAGTGATACTTTTCTTAATACGCTTACATAATAGTTTGTGATTTATTCAGAGAGAATTCATTGTTCAAAAGAAATCATAAAATTATTTTAAACTGAAAGACAATTATTTATTTACAAGTGTATTTTCAGACATTTGATTGCAGTTGGCAAAGGACTCATGTTTTTTTTGATGTTTTCATGCTTATTAATGTTTCATGTGTTTTAATAATTTCTAGGGCCCAAGTATGTCGGGAAAGGTAGCATAACATCATGCCGCCAAACGGTGCATGACGTCGTTTTACGTCATATCCAAAATTGTTGTTTTGACGTTTCCCTATGTTTACATTCAGTTTGCAATAAAGGATCGAACCATACACAACGTGTTGACTAACACTATTCAACCCAACAAGATGTGTTTGAAATGAAACTATGATGACTTTTTCAACACTATTTTCTACAGTTCATCTTGAATTGTATTGATACTTACACTTTTCCAATCGACATATCATTGACTTTACGAAACACTGTTATTTTTCACCATTTTGGGAATGGGGCAAGGGCCTTTTAGATTGGAAAAAAAGTACCATTTTTTTACTAAAATTGGGAATTTCCACTTTTTTTTTATTTTGACTTATAAGTGGTGTCTGCATTTTCACAAATATGTTTTACCTTGTACTTTTTTATTCAAATGTGTTGTATATACTATCAATGATTGTTTTATGCATTTTTGTTTTATCATGTTTTATGAAACTTATTTTTTGTGCATAATATTTTCAAAAGTCAAGTTAATCTCTTGTAAATAAGTTTTAAATTTCATTTCCTGTTTACGCTTTTTCGACAGTATATTATAAATAAGTCAATGGACAAATATCATGTTCCAATTCAAACTTGATTAACAAATGCACTTGCAAAATTGAAGTCTTAACACTGAACATTGTCATTGTATTTTTTCTATACTAGAAAGTTTCTTTTACAACATATAAAATATCAAACTATTCATTTGAGATGATTTATCTCTAACAAGTTTGTTCAATCATGTAAGCGAGGTACCATGTAATTTAAACATAGTAACCACCTGAGGTTGGAAACCAAGGGTGACTGGATAACAACCCGAGGATACATAAGGGACCACTGAATTGTATCTGTGCATATATCTTATGCTTATAAATACTGCAATTAATTGAGTGAAGTTTGAACATACTTTGTTACAAGTAAGAATCTATGTTACCTTATATTTATCTAAGTTATTATCTATTTATAATATTTTTCAAGTTTAAATATTCATTGTTAATGTTTATTTTCAATATTTATCATTTGACTAGCTAATGTTCAAGTAAAGATCAGAGCATATGACATTATCTAGGTTAAGTGATAACTTAATTGTCTTCATTTGGTAATTCTACATAAGCAAGTTTTATTATATGTCCCCATGATTTTATTATATGTCAGTAAAAATGTTTTTGTCATTATGCTAATATGCTGTATATAATGCACCTATATCCATTGCTTATACTTTAATAAAATTGATTAAATTCAACATACATTGTTACTGTCATTAAACAACTTGTAGAGATTAACGATAATAGCTCTAATGTTACACACAGAAAGTGAACCAGCTCAAACAAATATGTGACACAAATAAGTTGCCTCGTATTACAATATGTACCATGATATACTGCATCATTAACCTAAGCTGTCACTGTAGATTTTCTTACTCAAATACTCTTTAAAACAATTAACATCAGTGACTAAAACAGAACAGCTATCAATCTCATTTCAGTCCTTAACTTAAGTAAGTTAACGGAAGATAATAAACTAAAACCAAACACTTATCATTCGCAATCATTTTATTTCTAATATGAGGTTTTCATGACTAGACAAGTTCATTATTTTTAGAGGTAGGAAGCAGAAAGTTTGTATCTTAAAAACTGGTATGTATATACAGTTTAGCAACATATTACAATACATGTATTACAAACACATACATGTGTAACATAATCTCAAATATTTCAATGATTTTATCATTAATGTTGAGAAATACGAAACCCAAAGGCAAATGCCACGGAACTATTGGTCTAATTTGCTCATATTACTTTTCTTTCCCATGGTTATTCTACGACTCAGTGAAATCGTTTTATCTGAAAAAGCTGCACACACATTACAATATGCAAAAATCATTTATCAACTTTGAAGATGTTAAGAATAATTAAAATTTTAATAAGCGTGAAATGATTGACAATCTACATGAAAATGTTTAACCCGACATGAATTTTAAACAAACATGAAACAGAATGACGGGTTTCACTTAAAACACTGGATACTTGCTATGTTGCATTTCCGTAACAGAGTCATACGATGATTATATTCTTGTATGAAAAATGATAAGTACAATATCGGCATGTGATCGTGTTATCATCGGTTTTAACTTTTAAAGGGAGATAACTGGATTTGATCATATCGTTTAAAGAAGGGAGATAACTGGATTTGATCATATCGTTTAAAGAAGGGAGGTAACTGGACATGACATAATTAAACCAAATAGAGGGAAACAACTGATTTTTTATATGTGTGGTGTGATAGTCTGGTTTAACAATAAACTCATGTCATGGTGTCATAAACATTGATACTAGCTCTAAAATAGATGCGTTCTTACCATGGCTAAATGATAACTGCAAGTATCCTTCAATCCAGTCTACCTTCAAGCATACATGTATGTATGTTGACCTTGAATGGTATTTTTGTCATTTTCCGTTTAGATTCGTTTGTTTTTACTGGGTTTTACGCCATGTTGCAACATTTTTCTTCAGCTATACATGGCAGTAAGTTGACCTAACCAGTTTTCCTGGAATTATATATCTACCAGTCGTAAATTGACCATCCGCAGGCAGCTGACATCAATCCTACATGCATCAGAGTTGGAGGACAAATCGAGGGTTCAGCACAAGATTGTCCTAACTGTATTGTATTCATATAGGAGTAAGTATAGTCTTGCACTTAACCCTCGAAATGATCGCATCCAAATGTCACAGATGGACATAACCTGCAGTACCTGGGAATCAAACCTGGACCTCAATGCTTTCAGACTAACGCTCCGCCAACTGAGCAAACCGAGTAGGCTTTCTGTTTAGAATTTGAGAATAAATATTTCAGTTCTTAGTGACTTGGGGCATCATACAATAGGGTCAAGTGTTTGTAATAGATAGTTCCCACATCTACACTATTTACCTCCATCTTCTTAATCATCAGCCATTTTGATAGGCAAACCCGACTTCAAAGGAGTAATTCAAAAATATGTGATAGTTTAGAGAATGTGCATGAGACAACCACTCTTTCTTCAACTTTCTATGCCATAAATAAGGGTTTTTTTATGATTATTTTATCATCGTTTATTCGTTATATTCCCTATAAACTTTAAGGAAATTTGCCTATCAATATCGCTGACAATTCAGAACAAAGGAGGTAAATATTGTAAATGTGGGAACTGTCTATACATTGTCTGAATCACACAAAAAACGTTGCCTACTGACAGCACGCTCAACGATTTGGAAAACATCATCTGCACAACCTTGCAGCTGCAGTAAAAATTTAGTACTTGCAAAGATGGAAATAAACATATCAGTTGCTGTGAGACATCACCACAAATCCAAATATGGATCCCAACTTCAACATGGCCAAATGATAACTACAAGTATCCTTAACGAGGTTAATTGGCAACCGGGAAGACAGGTGTAAAATTACTTCCCGTCCAGTTCTAAATGGCCATTGATAATATTTCATGATGTCAAAATGCCAAAGGTTTGTGTGGAGTTTAAAAGGCATGTGTTAGTTGAGAAAACTGCTTTATATTTTAAACAGACACAGTCAAAAGCTTCATTTATTAAGACAATTTAAGTAAAAAAAATGTCGCCAAACTAGAGTCACCATGCAAAAGGTGGAAAATACGATAGGCACATGCATTTAATGATATTAACATTGAGGAGAAACGAGGTGTTAGCATCAATCATGTGATAAAGACGTCCTCTGGTATTGGTCTTGTGACCTAGTTTTTTATCAGACATGACTTTGTATCGCATGTGAAATTTCTTACAACTGCTCTGACCAGGTTTCATGAATATCAGGAAGAAAATAAGGCCGTGAGAGTGCAAACAATGTTCTTGCATGGTTTGACCATGTTACCTAGATTATTTAACGAACATATCAAATTCGACATATAGTGTACAAAGACAGGAGTTTCGTGCACATTTTGAATACAATGCTGCCACAAGGAGCATCTCTGCAATGACTTTTTACGGTTTGAGTGACCTAGTTTTTGGACTCCACATGACCCAGTCTCAAACTTGACTTGAAATGCATTCAACTTATCATTCTGACCAGATGTCATGCAGTTCAGGTGGAATGTGGTCTCTCAAGTTTTAACTAGGATTTTTTTCATAATTATTACCTGCGTAATGTTCAATTTTTGTACGTACTTGATTGACGTGTTTCTAATGTGACTTGCATGTCCTTCAGCCAAACATTGTTTTGATGAAGTTCTATGGAGTTCAAGTAGAAAATGTGGCATCTAGAGTGTCCACAAAGTTGTATGAATTAGTCATGTGATCTAGTTTTGAACACATGTGGCCCAGTATTGAACTCCACTTGCATTTCGTTTAAACAAACATTCTGATTAGGTTTCATTAAGTTCATGTAGAAAATATTGCCTCTAGATTGTTAGCAAGGAGTTTTATTATTTGACCTAGGTATCCAGAATAGAACTAATAGTTTGTTGAAAAATAACACTCTGGGCAAGCTTCATCAGGATTAGGCCAAAACCTTTAGTGTCGACAAACACCCATCGATCCTTAAAGTTTTCCATCAGCACCAAAGGGGAGCCAGCATGTTGAGGAAATGACCTAAAACAGTCATCTAATGCAATCACTGATATTACGTGGTATAATTAATTTTGACTTGATGACTGTTTTAGGTCATTTACTCAACGTGCCGACCTCCTTTGATCAGCACTACATGCTCGGGTGAGATAAAACACACATTTCCCAAAGATTGTATCTATTCTTTAAACAACATCAATACAAAGCTTAGTATATCAATTAGAAATTTAAAAGTCTGTAATTAGCAACAACAATACAACATACTGGGTAAGTTTTATTTCATTTATTTTCATACAGCTATTTGTAACCAAAGCAAAGCATGGCATCACCAAAGTAGTTGTAACAAACACCAGCACACATTGTATTGGTACATTGTAATTTTAATTGAGTGTAGCACATATATCACCAAGCTTTTAAGAGTCATGCTTAACCAACATAAAGCCCAAACAGAAAGAATCTTATTCACATTGCCTAAACAATTTGTTTTGTTTTTTATCAGTTTTACGCCGTTTTCCCACATTTTTTCAGTCATATATATAGCAGCCAGGATCTTATCAGTTTTCCTGGAATTGATTATCAATCAGTACTAACTTGCTCTTCCTCAAACAACAGACAACTCCTCCACATGATGGAGGACATGACCGTATCCACCGAAGAACATAACCTGCCCAACCCGGGAATCAGACCCGGATCAGGCAGTTGACAGTCTAGCGCAGTAACAACTGAGCTAGCAAGGTGGGCTTTGTCGAAATAAGCTGTTCAAAATTATTTGCAAATTGTAAGTTCATTCTAAAATTCAATTCAGTTGAGAAATACAATTGAAATGGTACATCACTTAAGTATATTTAGTAATAAATCATTAAGTTAATCAGGGCTTTAAATATTAAAACTGATAAAATTTATATTCATAAAGCTCACAACTTGAAGAGTAGTGAAGGACATATATACATAAAGAAGCAAATTGACGTGTTTTGCTTTAATCCCTTAATTTGAACAACATAAATCTAAGAAATGACAGACAGCAAAACTGTTCATATAAGCAAAGTGAAGCTTATTAGAAAATATCATCCAACAGACAGACAGAGAGACAGACAGACAGGTTGACTGTGAAATACAGGTATAAACAAACTCATGCATTAATTTCACTCAACTCCACAAAACCTAATAGGGTTTATTTTCCACAAAATTCATTATTTTTTTATAGGGAAATGTATAACAACAGAAAAATAAGACACCTAAAAATCTCAAAAAATAATTCATTCAAGATAAAGATAATGTTCATACCATAAGGTAGATAATTTTATTTCCATGCACCGATATTTCTATTTGACATTGTACATGGATGTAAATTTCACTTGTATTAATTTAATTCCATCTATAAACAATCTCTAGGATTTATCTAATTATTAACAAGTGCTATTTTACAGTTTCCATGTTCCACAGACCATCATTTAGATAATGTATATTGTCCACTCCAATTCCTTTGTTTTTCTGCAATCTGAAGAGAATAAAACACAATTCACCAGCCACATTTTAAAGGAAATGCAACGAAAAACAAACATAATATATGAGCTATACCACAATAAAAGCTGTATTAGTATTACATTTTCAGGTTTTTACATTTTCCAACAAATACATTTTTCTAGATTCATTTAATATAAAAATATTCAAATCGAACGTCTACTTTTCATGACAATTCAAATTTTAAAAACAAATGCAAAACTAAACTACACAATGACGTTGCTTCAAAACCACTATTCAAATGTACATTGATTCCTAACAATTTCATAACACATATCAACCTTTTCATGTTCATTTAATTCTATTAATCAAATCTAAGCAACAGACACTTCCTAGAAAGCTATTCGTTTGTGACATCACAATTTCATTTGGAAAAACTTGACGTGATAACCAACTTCACTATAACAGGGTTCCCACTCTTTTCCCAGAAAATATTCAAGGACATTTCAAGGGTATTTTCACAAAAGTCAAGGACCAAAACAGCAATTGTACTGCTATTTTATTCATTTAACATATGTCTTTCAAATTAACTTATTCCAAGAACAGTTAGGTATTAAACTTCAAATTATGAACTTATTTACAAGGAAATGTTACACTCATTCCGACGCGACTTTTCCAAGGCTTGCAAAGCCGTTATTTTTTATTTGTTTAAAGTGAGGTTTTTTTAAAGCACACAACAATATAGTGAGTATCCAGAAAATACAAACTTCCTGACTTTTTCCCATTTTTTACTCTTTCCTTTAAATTCAATCACTTTTCCAGGCCCGTAAAAGGACATGAAAAAATCAAGGACTTTTCCAGTTTTCCAGGAAGCGTGGGAACCCTGCTATTACAGGACCTGGTTTTGTCATGGAAGTGTCCATATGATTATAACCAGTTTCCAATCTGACACCTAGCCTATGCCAGGAGATTTGGGGACGTATTCATCAACATTATAAGACTGAAATTCAGACTTAAGACTTTAAAATGTTTATTTTTTTCGGCTCAGCCGCACTAACATGACTTTGCTATTTGCATATCAGTGTTGTGTAAACCAATCGAATCTTACGTTAACTACTAAACCAACTTGTCTTCGACCAAACAACGTTGATGACATTGACGCAGATTGGTTAACCTTTGCATAAGCGGTACGATGCCATACCGAAATCCACTGAATTTTGTTGAATTTACCGAAATCCATTTTGGATCTAGAGTGACCAGCAATCGTAACATCTCAGCAAATTTTCACATTGCGTGGTCAGTTGATCTAACCAGCTTCCTGGAATTAATAAACAACCAGTACTAACTTGTCCTTCTGCAAGCAGCTGACATTCCAACAGGAATAAGAATTAAAGGACTGTAGCCATATGACATGGAGGGACATAAGCTGCCCAGCCAGAGAATCAAACCTGGACCTCCCAGGTGACAGCATAAAGCTGTAACCACTGACCTCACCAGACAGGCTAAATATCTGATCATATTCATCTTACTGTTCAAGAGAAACCCATTTCTCATACTTACATATCTTCTGTTGACATTTTTGTTAAACCAATCGCAATAGCACAATCCTTGCCTTCTGCCATAATGGCCTGTTTGATGTTAAGGAAAAACACAATCTTTCTCATATAAATCCAGTCTATCATTCCTACTGATATTTTTTTGAAAATTACAAATGTTCATATGACAAAATATAATCAATGAGATATTCCTGGCCTCATTGCAGGACTCAAAGAGATATGCATGGCCTTATTGCAGGATTCAAAGAGATATTAACAGCCGTACTGCAGGATTTAAAGAGATATTATAGGACACACTGCAGGACACTCCCTGGTTTTAGTTAAGCTGCATTGTAATGATAAGGATACAACAATTTGATTGTCATCAACTTTCGTCATCCTTGCACCCGGTGAAGTAAGCCCAGGACACATTATATTTGCACCACTCAGTACAAATCTGATAGCACCTTTATCTACCTGCATGTGGGGTAAAATAATAATAATAAATGGAACTGAAAACAAAAAACGACAGAATTATAGATAAAACATTTATAAAATCCCTAATCAATAAGACTATAATATGATTACGCAGAGTATAAATTACATGTACATGCATGAACTCCATCACTAACTGTCAATCATAAGACCACCATGTGTTCTGAAAGAAAGTCAGTCTTAGTGGTGAGGTGGTCTGATTTTCTAGTTAAAAAGATGGAAAATTAAAAACTGGTTTATCAAAATATGGTCTTATTAATGAGGTGGTATTTTCACTGTATATGAGGTGTAAAACCACAAGGAAAATAAGTAGCATACAACATTATATAAGGTGCAATAGAATATATTTATGTCATATACATTTCATCAAGCTTTAGGTTGCTTGTCGAACAGGAATTAACTAACGCGAAATATTGAAACATGCATTCAAAAATTGATAACTCACATTTATGTAACAACTTCAATGTAGGATAATAAGGTCCATCCCTTTGTTTGAAGAGTACAGGTTCACCACTTGAGTTGGCGAGAATCTCAATATGCTCATGACTGAAACAAGGACAAGTAGAGGATGAGACAGGCTGTAATTTACTGTATGGTTATTATTTCTTTTAGTGTTTTGAATGTATGTTATATTTCCCTTTCCCCCATCAGTGTAATTCTTTCACTTTATATAGTGTTCATGTTATTATCTGCCCAGTTTTGGCCTATTGATGCCAGCTGTATTGACTTGTCTTGTGATCTTTTCCATCCATTAATGCCCCCCCCCCCCCTTCACTGTTTGTCCTCTTTGATTCTTCTAGTTATTCCTTATGGTCTACAAGGCCATTCCTTGCACCTCTGTTCCCTAATGTATGTACCCTTTAGCCTCCTCAAATGCCTTATGTTTTATGGATTGTTGTTTCCCCAGAGGTCTGTGTGGGGAGGCAATGTCTTTTGTATCCAGCGTTAACCGTGTTGCAACTTATTCTCTCTCCTCTTATTCTCTGACAATTTACTGAATATATTTCTTTAACAGTTTGTGTACAGTTGTTTAGTGCAGTAATTGATATACCACTTAACATAAAAGTATTCTACAACACATTATCCTGTTATCAGCAAATATTAAACTTCATTGAATCCATCCACCCAGTCAAGCATTATTGATTGGAAACCAATTGCTTAATTCGAAAAAAGTGCCATAACTCCTCCAAAATTGTCGGATTGTAACCAAAAACTCAAACTTGACCTGCATTTTATTATCCTATGCATATGAATTGAATCCATCCATCATTCCAAGAGTTATTAATCAGAAACAACTTTCTTGCATAGGCAGATTGACAGAGGTAGCATTTTTATACCTCTTCACGTTTCTTTAAATGAAAGGTGGCATCAAATACAACTAAGTTATAAAATAGCAATAAATTAAATAAAATGAATTTGTTGGTAATATACATCATAAGTAAGTAGAAAACAAAGAAAAGATTAGAAAAGAGTCAAAGGACACTGTTGGATTAGTTCATGAGTCGGCCAATGTTGAACATTTTTGCGAGCAGAAATCAGGATATATTTGGATTAATATTCCAATCTTTTCCATTCCTTTCCAACTTAAATATCCAAAGAAATCTTATGATTTTTTAGGATTTGTTAGTTCTATTCCAAAGAATTCCAATTTTTTCGACAAAAAATGGTAATATAAACGTTGTCTGATTTGGTCATGCGCGAGCAGAATGACAATTTTGTTCAAGGATGTAGGAGTAACCATTTGATTTTTGAAGTTTTCCTTACTTGCCAATGAACATTCTCACCCAAGTTGGGGAAAACGCAACTTTTGAGCAATTGGGAAAGGTCTGTAGGCGATTGGGAACGGGTCCGTAGGCAAATGAGAACAAGTCCATTTAATGGTAAAATATTGTTCTTGCTCGATCGGGCAGGCAAATGCTGGAAAGCACCTGTCCACCTATGAGATTTACCTGCCCCGAGCAATCTGGCAATGGTTAATGTCGAGCCCTGAAACATTGCTGCATCCAGAACTTATTTTCTTTACGCAGTACTGGTTGGGTTAACAAACATGGCACCTAAACATTTAACTGAAAGCACTTCATCTCATTTTAGCTTAAGGCATGATAGTGATAACAACTGAAAGTAGCGTAGCATTTTACTAATTTCAAAGCATCTTTCTTCGGTAATATCTGGTCTATATAGTCAGCAATGTGTGGAAACTGTACTAAGATTGACGCTCTAACTCCACGTAACACGGATGATTTGCCATTATTGACACCAGATACATTCTCCTTGTCTTAAAATCTACAAATAAATCATAAATAAGAAACACTTAATAATGTAATACATGTAAAAGTGTCATAAAAACAAGTTGATCAAATATTGATGCAAATTTTGAAATATTGATACAAGTCTTGTTCGTTTACCCAAACGGTATTTATCTGAAAACAGTTGCCTACTGAATCAAAATGACTGTGATCTTTTGTTTTGAGGGGTTCCTAAAGATGATGTTTGGGTTCATTTTGGGTTGTTAAGGGAGATTAGTTGTTACAGGGAATGACACATACCTAAGACACTGCCTGCCCACACAGACCCAGAGAAACAACAGTCTACAAATTATTAGGGAATGAGCAGGGGCAAGTGTAAACATGTATGGGAAAAGAGGTGCAAAGACTGGTCTGGCTGACCATCACAAACAGCTATGGAGAATTTAGGGGACAACATGAGGGTTAAAGTTTAATTGATGGAATACATCACGGAACAAGTCAATAAAGTCAGTAAGCATAGGCTAAACGGGGGAGAAAAGATCAAGTAAAGGAATTGTACATGGGGAAAGGGGAACTCAACATACATCTAAATACATATATAAAAATAATAACCGAACAGCGATTTTCAGCCTACCAATAGTCAGCAAAAATACTAGGGGTTTAAATTGATTTAACAGCTTAGAGCTAGCAACCTCACATTTAACTGCTATATGGTCAGTAATTTCCCAATGTATACACATAAATTGACTAGCAATGCACTAATTTATCCTTAAAATCAAGTAACCATCATGCACACAACAAAATACACATGGTAAATATCTAGTACCTAGAAAACAAGCAGCCTTTTACGGACCTTGCTCTCAGTTACTTAAGTTACCAAAACATTTGTATCAGAATGACAGAGAATATCAAAATCTGGCGAAATTAATAACCTTTAAATAAAAGGAATGTTCAACGGTTTATTAGTTTTTTTATTGTTGATGTTTGTCGCTTTGATTCTTACAATAAGTCTTATTAAAAACATATGGCCTGAATTTGCAGAAATAAATTAAAAAATTTAAATACAGAAAAAACGAATTTAAAACTAGATGGTTGTTTTTTAATAAAAACATATGTCTCCCAGATGGCAGTTTGTCAGTAATTGTAATACTGATACAGGATATTAGAATAAAATATCAAGCAAAGAAGAAAGATAGTCTTTCATCAGTTCACCATGCACTGTATATGTAAAAAAACATCAAAGGGCCATAACTCAGCGAAAAACTATCTGAGCAGAATGAAACAATGAAGATGCACAACTACACTTGATGTTGATCAATTCTATGAAGTTTGGCTGAAATCCAACCAGCAGTATTGTAGATGAAGCTCGGACAAGCTAAATGTGGACGGACAAAAAGATGGACGGACAGACACCGAAGGAAAAAACAATATGTCTCCCTTTCTCCATAAACCTGTAGATCTATAATATTTACATTATTTTAAAATTTACCGACTTCGTTTACCTCGATGTCATATCGTCATATTGATATATTCGTTTACCTCGATGTCATATCGTCATATTGATATGTGTTTACGTGCATTTATGCAGTTGTCACATAGTTCAATAGTTACATGTTATGATACATAATAAAAGACCCTTGGTGACACCGTGGGAAAGGCAAACTTAATTTTTTATCTAAAACATAAAAAGAAATAAGAATTACATGGTGGTTTACAGCCTTGGAACTGTCAGTAAAATTACTGGGGGGGGGGTAGATAGTTTAAACTGCCAGCTTATAACCTCAGATGGTCATTGATTTCCATCATATACGCATAAATTGACTTAGTAGGCAGTACCTTATCTTTAAAAGCAATTAATCATTATGCATACAATAACTTAATTATACACAGTATTTAATCCAGTATGAAGAAACAAAATGAAAGTTATTAATTAGACTTAATCTGAAATACTGGTGACAAGGAATTTAACATCTGAGGAATTTACATGTACTATTTTCTTGAAGCAATGAATATTGTGGTACTTCGAGTAGACCATAATTATGATGATAGCAATGAGATGCTAAAGCGCCTCAATATAACCAAATAGCGTCTAAATATAACATAATACATATTGAAAACAAAACAAATTTACAACTATACTAGTAAAAGTTGAGACAAAATCAACTTACACAAATAAGAAGAACATGTTTACCAGCGCTCAAAAGTCTTCAGCTGAAGCTTACAATCCACTAGTAAACTGCATGAAAAGCCACTGTTTCAAAAGAACTAGAAAAAATATTGTTAAATTCAGTTTAACTGCACTGTCTTATGTGTGGCATTCCCTGTAGCAACGTATTCTCTTTCTTCTAGACATATAAAAGTATTTTGCAACATGTTGAAAAATAAATCCTTACAAAATATTAACTCGTATCTATACTGTATATACAATAATCATGGACCTGTCTTATCAGGGTCATTTTATATACGCTTAAACATATTAACTACTACATGTACAAGCAAATTCAAACTATTAACGAACGCACATCTCACGAAAACCCCGTATGGTGCCTCTTGTAACCCTGTTTGATGCCTCTTAGGTCATATTTTAAGCCCGCGTCGATGACAACATTTGAATGGTCAAAATGTAGGTCAAAGTCAATGTTATACAGCTACTCCAAAAAATCATTTATATATCGATATCAATGACACCTCTAGTATCAAATGGCATCATTATACAGAAAGAAGCTTGGAAAAATCTAACGGATAAATATGTCTCAATAATAAGTATGTACAGCATAGAGAAGCAGCATACACACAGAACATAAAGTCACCTATTTATATTCATGATGTGTAATAAAAAGAATACTTCAACTCATGTGATTGTATGGATGATAAAATTGCAATTTCCAGTAATATTATTTAGTTGTAAAACATTTTAACAATGCCTTTTTAATATTTCATTTGTTTGGTAGAGTGCTCAATATTGAGATTTTATTTATGTCACCACCAAATTTCCCGTAAAACAGAAAATAAAAAATGCAGGCCTTAAAATATAGATTTGCCATTGATGTTTGTTTAAATTCAACGAAGATTAGATAAACCCTCATAACAGTGTGCTATATGAACAGACTAGTTAATTTTAACCCAGACAAGGAAGTGTGGATGAAGTTTGAAGGTGACATTGAGAAACAATAATTTAAAGATAATTTCTACATGAAAATCAATGGAAGTGTTAATACATGAATAAAGGTAAGCAGACTAGCTGTTTAATTCATTTTGAACATAAATTGTAAGTCTTTTAAAGGAGAAAAGTTGATTTATTTGGGCACAAATTAATGTTCAATTATTTCACTTTTTACAAATGACCTCATTCATTCTTTTCTTAATGCTTTTCATGTTTCAGGAAATTTTAAAAATCAGTACAACAGTCCACTCTCGAGTGACATCTATGGATACAGGCATAGTGTTTATTGTACAGAGGAAGTTGTTTTTGAGAGGGAACGGATCTTTATCTGACTGTTGTATAATATGTATGATTTAGTTCTCAGATATAAATACCCAAAGTATTATTTGATTTTAATGTGGTATTAATATATTCATTGATTGATAATTCCAGTTCAGATATTGTTTAATCAATAAAATAAAAATGATTCTAGCAATATCGTCATGAAAATTGATTAGTAAATACGTTTATGAATATTACAATATATTTTTTATTCCATATCAATCTACTTGTCATGACCAGCATGCCTATCAAATTTGAAGACCATATGCCCTATTTTCCTTGAGTTATTGAGCAGAATATGTTTTCAAGTCAAGATTAATGTAACCTTGACCTTTAACCGCAAATCAATAGGGAAAATGTACTTGTCATGGCCAGCAGGCATATCAAGTTTGAGGACCATAGGCCCTGGCGTTAGAAAACCACTTTTCGAGTCAAGGTTATCAACCTGACATTTGATAAGGTTCATCTACTTGTCATGAACAGAACAGACATTTAATTAAGACTTGTACAACGTACAACGTCGACAACACATAAATGATTAGATAATAAGTAAGCGGTTTTGTACAATAAACCAGACATATAAATCAGTCATATGTTCTATCAATGTGTTTGAAATAATTCGTCTGAGGTTCAACCAAGCATTTATCTTCAACAGTTAATACATTATTTCTTACAACTAGAGCTTCTTTAACATATAATGCAAGTTTATTTGAATCAATTCTGTCATCCAATTTCAATAGTTGTACAAATTTCAGTCATGGCGAATACCCATCGGACAGTCGGACCTGACCGATAAAATATGGCCAGGTCCGATGCAGAAGGCCTGTGCGTCTGGTCCGTATGTTTGATACGGTACGGTACGGATCGGACGGGTTTTACAACATCCGCTGCTCTTTACACATGCGATCTTCTTACGTGCACCGATCGTCTGCATATTCACTTGTTTTTCGGACATTTAAACATTCAATTTATGTACATGTATATATGTTGGAAATCAATGACCATATAGCGATAAGGTGTGAGGTTAGCTAGCTGTTAAATTGATTTAAACCCCCAGTATTTTTTTGCCGACAGTTCCAAGGCTGTAATTCGCTATATGATTGTTGTTTCTGTTTGTGTTATGAATGTGTTTTGTATTTCCCTTTCCCCTGTGCAATTATGTCACTTTATATAGTGTTCAGATTGTTTCCTGCCTATTTTCGGCCTATTAAGGCCAGTTGTCCTGTGATCTTTTCCATCCATTTATTCCCACCCCCCTCCCTTTACTGTCCACTTTGATTCTCCTAGTTATTCCTTGTGGTCTGCTGGGCCATTCCTTGTGCCTCAGTTCCTTAATATGTGTACTGTTTAACCTCCTTTAGTGCCTTATGTTTTGTGGATTGTTGTTTTTCCGGAGATCTGCGTGGGGAGGCACTGTCTTATGTATGTGGCTTTCCCTGTAGTTACGTATTCTCTCTCTTTGATTGTGTCGTCAAAAGGGCATTTCAGGTGTGAATGTTAAAGTTAATGATATGTTATAATGTTATTTAACGAAATACGCCAAAAATTTGACATTTCTGTTTGATTTGTTAACTTTCACTTTGAAACGAGCAGTCCTATAGCCACATGAAATCCTGTCAGAAAATGAAAAATAAAACAATTCATTTCTTGGACAACTCACAAATGTTTGGGTTGTAGACGATTAATGGAGTTGTCAAAATGGACATTTCATGATTTTTCATTTTCAAGGTCAATGCGGAATAATTCAACTCAATATCTTAATATTTTGAGAGTTGTCAATGGAATTATTTTGACAACCCCCAATACCGCAATTTTGCGTGTTACTCCCCATCAATTTACAATATGTACAATATGAATGATACCGAACTAAAAATAAAAATAGATAGATCTATTTTTTTGGCGCAGCCGTACTAACATGGTTTTGCTATTTGCATATTCAGTGTTTTGTAAACCAATCAAATCTTACGTTAACCACCAAGGCAATTTCGCGCAATTTCTCTTCAATTTTAAAAATATGTGTAACCTTGAAGCATATTGGTTGACAATTTGTATATTGTATTTCAAGATTTATCCAGTAAGTAGTGTAGTTATTCATCACCAGGGGGGATTGCCGGTGTTGGAATTAAGAAGACTTTCTTGGTTTTATGTACCAGTCGTGTACATTTATATTGTTTTAATCAGATAAATTGCTAAATAACAAGTTTATTAACATGGATGTGTGAGTTCACGCCTATGCATTAAGTACTGTTGAACTATATTGAAACAAACTATACTTTGTCTATGACACTACATAATTAATTATTACGCAGTCTTATTCAGAACACCTCGGCATTATTGGCTCTGCCGAATAGCGCCGAGTAGTTACGATTGATGCAGTCTCATACGCAGTGATCTCCCCTTACAGGTCTCGGAGTTTCTGTAGTATAGCGTAATTGAATGACATGTAGGCATTTGTTATGTTGTACAACACATGTTAACCTTCAGATTGCAACACAATTGCAAACTTCAAGTGGCGCCGACCATCATTTTTAAAGATATTTCTTGTTTTATATTGTTACAGTCCCCTTTGCTTCCCAAGTCACATTTTATGTATGAATGCATGTATGCTCAATGTGATAGGTTACTGTATGTTTACTTTACCTAACAAACATATCTGCAAAGCATGTTATTGTAACATGTTTTCGGTCTGACAAGTTTGCATTCGGTCTAACAAGTTTTCCAGGTTGTCAGACCAAATGTCTGACAAGTCATGGAAGTAATTCGCCATGACTGAAACTTGTACACAGAGGGGTGCATGAAGTAACAACGTTTTAAACATTTTTCTTAGATCAGCATAACTTGGACAAATACAAGTAGAATAGAATTCGTCTTCAATATCAGTAGTATTACAAACTAATCAATATCTCTCTTCACATGTTGTTCTATTTTTGACATATCTACCAGTCTGAATTCTCAGTGAATGTACAGATAGTCTTAGTCTAGTGAAGTGTAGACGAATACTTCTGGACAAAACATCTAAATAGCGTTCATATTCTAATGAAGTATTAATGTCTTTATATATAGTTATAAAACTGAACAATTATATGAACAAGGTTTCACACCAACCCTGCTTAAAGTTACCTATCAATCTACATTTGAATTCACACACAAATTCATGAAATCAATAGTTGCAATATTATCAAATACACAAGAGAAACCATAATCATCAAACATTTTTTTAATTTGGATATCCAATTTATGTTGCCACTATTACAATCAAATCAAATTTAACATTTAGTCTCTATAATTATACAATATATAGAAAATATACAAGTACTAAGAGCCATAACTCAGTCATACCTGCAAGGCCGCATTTCCCTATAGCAGGTCATAAACATGGCTCCAGACAGACGGAAAGACGGACAAAACGACAGATGGACAACCTCAAAACTCTATCCCTCACTATATCTATAACAACTACAATAATGTTACACTATCGTTCTTTTAATTGAACTAGTGTTCTTTAATTTCGTAAATCACATCAATTGTATGATATGTTGAAGACTGTCAATATTTAAAACATTTCAAATCACAATTTTCTTTTTTCAACACAACTCATCCTTGCCATTTCGACTTATCATAGTTTCCCTAAATTTATTGCAGAAAACAGGTGTCCAAATTGGAAAAGAGCACATTGAAAAAACATGGCTGAAGGGGGGAGACCTAAAAGGTCATTCAAGAACTCGTTCAGTATAGCTTCTGGTGATGCTGATGAATCATTTTGTGATCCGTGTATCAATGGAGGTAAATGGATAGCTGTGGAAGGCTATTGCCAAATCTGCAAAGAGTATCTGTGTGAAAATTGTCTTGAAGTTCATAGAAACCAAAAGATGACAAGAAGTCATACAGTCTTAGATAAAAATCAAATGCCTAGGGGACAAGTATCCAATGCCAGTCAAGGCCTCTGTGTGGAGGTATGCAAACCACATCATCCAGAAATTATACGCTTTTACTGCAAAGCTCATGATGAACCAGGCTGTGTGGACTGTATGACCCTAAACCATGTCAATTGCAAAAAAGATAGGATTCAAGATATTTCTGATGGTTTCCAAGCAACAAAAGAATTCAAGCTGATACAACAAAAGCTTGAAAAGTTTCAGACGGAACTAGAAGTAATGAAAGATACTTTGGACGACAATTTGAAGAATCTTGGTACAACGTACAAACATATTCAACATAAAATTGCATCTTTTCGCAAACAGATCAATGATTATCTTGACCAGATGCAGAAACAAATAACAGAGGAAGCAGAAAATAGGAAGAAGGAACATGAAACAGAAATGAAAAGATTGACAGCAGAGAATGAATCAATGAAATCTGAACTGGAAGTCATACTTCAAAGAATACAGAACAACCCGGATATGAATTCAATATTTGTACTCACCAAACAAGCACAGCAGAGACTGGTTACAATGGAGAAGGAGTTAAACAACATTAAGCAAACAGAGCAACAACAAAAACAATATGTGTTTAGCCATTCTGCTGAGATAGAAAGTATAATATCAGCCAAAACACCACTGGGAAAACTGGCAAGCAGAAATATCACAGTATCATACATAAGAGATATCAATGTGAAGTCATACTATGATAGAAGTTGGTGTTTGATTAATGAGTGCACACTTATCAGTCCACAAAGAATGGTTATCACAGATGAAAACAATCAGGAGGTTAAGTTAATAGACTTAAAGCGCAATAGAGTTATATACCGATATGCAACAACTAGTACACCCACAAGCATTGCAACAATTGGTGCAGACACAGTTGCTGTGACATTACCTGAAGAGGAAAAAATCGTTTTATTTCATGTTACATCTAAACTTACCAAACAAGGTCAGATACAAGTTAACTCTTCTAACAAATGTTACCGTGGTATTGCATACAAGAATGGGAAGTTTGCCCTTACAGATCCAGGCAGTGTAGAAATACTAGATAGACAAGGACATGTTCTCCATAAAATACAACCTAAACTAGACGAGGCTGATTTTCTACAGGGGCCTTATAACGTTGCATTTGGATATGACCATGATACTGTATTAGTATCAGACACCATCACCAACAAAGTCAGTGTCGTTTCATTTCAAGGACAAATTATTAAAACATACTCACATGATGCATTGAAATCTCCAAGCGGTATGGCTATTACAGCAGATGGTGTTCTGTTTGTTTGTAGCTTTGATAATGGATGTATACATGCTGTATATCCAGACTTCACAAGTAAAATCATCATCAAAAATGATAACAATGTAGTGAACCCTTCAAGCATTACATACTGTGATATCAATCATAGACTGTATATAAATAACAATATTGATGAATCAGATGAGATTAACAACTCATTACAAGTGTATCATTTGAATATTCAGGACTGTCATTGATTTGAAATTTTGTATTGATATATCACCTGAAATATATCAACAATATATAGATATATGAACTGATTCTGTAGCCCAGTAATTACGCAATGAAGTCTTGTTCTTGAAAGCAAAGATAATTTATGTGTTATAAAAGTTTTAAAATACATACTTTTTCATTTTAAACGTAGTACTGATGCAGAGTACTGATGGTAAGGACAGAATTACATGAGAATCATCAAGCAATACAAGCATGCAGAGTAATGACATAGATTTTGACAATGTAAACCTATGTGTTTGAAATGAAACTATAATGATTTTGTCAACACCATTTTCTATAGTTCTTCTTGAATTGTATTGATACTCAAACATTTCCAATCGACATATCATTGACTTTAAGAAACTGTATTTTTTTCCAGAAACATAAGTATCAGGATAATATATAGTAAGGAAAATACTATTCCTACATTCTTCTAACACGAAATATGGATAACAAGTAGCTGAATACGAACAAACTGATAACTTTTTATGGTGGTTTAAATATTGTAACATGTATTTATCCATTAATATGAAGAAATAACAAGGGCATCATGGCTGGATAAAGCTATGTACTTATCTGGCTCACTTTAACATCTTGACTCTAGAAATTCACTACCTAACATCCCATACAAATCTAGATGCTAATTCAGGCTTCCTACTTGTCCCATACAAATATAAATGCTAATTCAGGCTACCTACTTCCATAGCGAACTGAATATCATGTTTGATGATCAAACATGCTTACCCATATTTGAACATGCTTTTTTGGCTTATCATGTTTTACGAACGTGTTTGACTGTCAATATATGAACGTAAAGTCCATATTGCCTTAATCATAATCATTGGTGAGAATTGACCTAAATCGATGTTTAATTATGTCAGAACATTTCTAAGCTTTACATTTTTTTTCTTTGTTCACATTCAATAATGGACATGTTTGAATATGTTTGAACATGACAGTTGGTAATATATTTATGCTGGTGTTTGAAACAGGCTGAACATGATTAAACATTCTTGCAAAAGATACATTTTTATATTAAGTCAAACTTATATCAATATAAAATTTAACTTAATGTTGCTGTAAAACATAATAATATTGACTGTCTAACAAAATCATGGTCATGTTTGGTCTCTTAATAACTTCATTCTTTATTTTCAATATAGTGTCACTGAATTACCTCCCTTTATGAAAAGTTCCAGGGTTGTTTTTTTATTGCAATTATTTGTTTTTGTAACTTGTTGAAGCAATTTCGAATATGA
The DNA here is from genome assembly GCA_032209605.1 of Mactromeris polynyma. Taxonomy (NCBI): domain Eukaryota; kingdom Metazoa; phylum Mollusca; class Bivalvia; order Venerida; family Mactridae; genus Mactromeris; species Mactromeris polynyma. The sequence continues at coordinate 659,861 of JASFXZ010000065.1, forward strand.
TTTTATAATTCAAATAAATTATAAATGATGATATTTTGATATTACATTTTGTAACAAGTTTTATAGTTTTCCTACTGAGCTATACATATGCAATGGAAACGATATACTTCAATAATGGGTGGAATACCATAAGTATACTGATCACCTGTCATTTTGTTCAAACATGATCCATCATGTTCACAAAAGACATGTTAACCATGATCTTGTGTGATTGTGTTATATCATGGTGCCTTTTGACAAACATGTTTCATTACGTTCCAACATGTTCATTACAACCAATCAATATGTTCAAACATGATCCATCATGTTCACAAAGACCTTGTCTAAATATGTTTGAAACATCATTGTTTTAATTATGAAACATGATTTATGATGATCTTGTGTGATCGTGTTTATCCATGTGCCATTTAACGCACATGTTTCATTATGTTCCAACATGTTCATTACATGATCAAAACATGTTTAACCATGACCAACAATTATGTTAAAACATGCTTAAACATGTTCTGATCATGAAAGTTTCACTAGGATTGTCCCATACTAACATAAATGCTAATTCAGGCAACCTACTCGTCCCATGCAAACCTTAATGCTAATTCAGGCTACCTACTCGCTTATTTTTATATGGAACTACTCCACTCTTTCACAGACTGATGCCAGACTCCTAACTTCTCGATGATATTCACGATCACGATGTTATCCAATTACAACAACTATGTATAGAGATTATACTTTTAACCTCCCCCTTTTCACGGTGTGCTCCAATTACTCTACCCACGGCAGTTTTTGATAAATGTATATATACAATTACTTCACAATCCTCAAAACGTCTTTGTTATTTCGACTTATGAGGGATGACTGCGTTTTCACAAATATGCTTTACCTGTTGCTTTCTCATATTTTGAGCTTGTATTTTTTTATTAAAATGTGTTGTATATACTGTCAAGGATTGTTTTATGCATTTTTGTTTTATCATGTTTTATGTTTTAAAAGTCAAGTTTATCTCTCGTAAATAAGTTTTCAAATTAATTCCTGTTTACTCTTGTTCAACAGTATATCATAAATAAGTATATGGATAAAAATTGTATTCCAATTCAAACTTTAACAAATGCACTAGCAAAATTGAAGATTTAACACTGTTGTTATTGTATTTTTTCTATACCAGAAAGTTTCTTTTACAACATACTATCAAACTATTCACTTGATATGATTTATCTGTAACAAGTTTGTTCAATCATGTAAGCGAGTTACTATGTAATTTAAACACAGTTGGAAACCAAGGGTATCTTAATTGAGAACAACCTGAACAAAGTTCGAACATGCTTCGCTACGAGTAAGAATCTATGGTTATGTTACTTTATATTTACCTAAGTGATTATCTATTTATAATATTTCTTTAGTTTAAATATTCATTGTTAATGTTTATTTTCAATATTAATCATTTAACTAGCTAATGTTCAAGTAAAAATCAGAACGTATTTAGGTTAATTGATTGCTAAATTGTCTTCAATTGTTACCAGAGTATAAGTAAGTTTTTTATATGTTCCCCATGATTGTATTAATTATCAGTTAAAATGTTAAATTTGTCGCTAATATATATGCAAATATAATGTATATAATGCATGTCACCTATATCCATTGCTAATACTTTAATAAAATTGATAAAAATTCAAACATACATTGTTTAACTGTCATCAAATAAGTTGTGGAGATTTACGATAATAGAACCATTACACGCAGAAACTGAACCAGCTCAAACAAATATGTGACACAAATAAGTTATCGAGTGCATAACTCATATCAAATATATAAGGACAACTAAAGAAGAGAGCATCACAATAACACCCACAGACAGCCATGTGAAAATATTCAAAAGTTCAAAAACATGAGAAAGTTATACAACAGATAAAAACATTATAAAACCAAGATTGTACCAAATGAGAACAAAACCTGTTGCAAAAATTGTGAAAAGGAGACAGTGTCTAAATTATTTCCAAGCCTCGTATTACAATATGTACCATGATATACTGCATCATTAACCTATGCTATCACTGTAATTTTTCTTACTCAAATACTCTTCAAAAAATAAAAATCTATCGACTAAAACAGAATAGCTATCAATCTCATTTCAGGCTTAGACTTAAGTAATTTAACAGAAAATAATCAATTAACAGCAAACACATCATTCGCAATCATTGTATTTCTAATATGAGGTTTGCATGACTAGACAAGTTCATTATATTTAGAGGTAGGAAGCAGAAAGTATGTATCTTAAAACAAGTATGTATATAGTTTAGCAACATATTGCAATACATGTAATACAAACACATACATGTTTAACATAATCTCAATTATTTAAATGATGTTATTATTAATGTTGAGAAATTTGAAACCCAAAGGCAAATGCCACGAAACTATTGGACTAATTTGCTCATATTACTTTTCTTTCCCATGGTTGTTCTACGACTCAGTGAAATCGTTTTATGTGAAAAAGCTGCACACACATTACAATAAGCAACAATCATTTATCAACTTTGAAGATGTTAAGTATAATTAAAATTTTAATAAGCGTGAAATGATCGACAATCTACTTGAAAATGTTCAACCCTACATGAACTTTAAACAAACAAGAAACAGTACGACTGTTTCCACTTGAGCACTGGATATTTGCTATTTTGTATTTCCGTAACAGTGTCTTACGATGATTGTATTATTGTATGTAAATGATGAAGTACAAGTGATCGTGTCATAATCGGTTTTAACTTTTAAAGAGAGATAACTGTATTTGATCATATCGTTTAAAGTCGGGAGATAACTGGATTTGATCATATCGTTTAAAGAAGGGAGATAACTGTATTTGATCATATCGTTTAAAGAAGGGAGATAACTGGATTTGATCATATCGTTTAAAGAAGGGAGGTAACTGGACATGACATAATTAAACCAAATAGAGGGAAACAACTTATTTTTATACGTGATGTGATAGTCTGGTTTAAAAATAAACTCATGACATGGTGCCATAAAATACTAGCTCTAAAATAGATGCTTTCTTACCATGGCTAAAAGAAAACTGCAAGTATCCTTCAAGCCAGTCTACCTAAGCATAAATGCATGTTGACCACCAATGGTATTTTTGTCAGTTTCCGTTTAGATTTGTTTGTTTTTACTGGGTTTTACGCCATGCTGCAACATTTTTCTTCAGCTATACATGGCAGTAAGTTGACCTAACCAGTTTTCCTAGAATTATGTATCTACCAGTCGTAAATTGACCATCCGCAAGCAGCTGACATCAACCCAGCATTGGTACCCGAGTACACGATGTACAACCTTTTACCGATTTGTTTCGATGAAGCCGTGTTCTTTCGCTCATCAAACACTATTTTAGAACATGAGTACAAGGCATGTGGCCTATAGCGTCATCAGCCAAGCTTGGGAAGAGCCGGGACATTCACTTCACGCAAATCCTGTTTCGCCATTGTCTGTTCAGGATCATTCTAATGTCCATGTGGGTAGAACGTGCAGCAACATCAGAAGGTTTAGATGTTTTGGCTGGTTGATAAAAATGATTGCATCAGCGGTACATGGATCAAGGTTCAGATGCTGCTTCGTAATAGTGAGTCCAGTTGCGCTAAAAGCAATCTCTGACAATGTCAATGAGAAAGGGAAGCAACAATAAGATGTATACACGGATTCATTTTAAACAGATCGGGTACACAAGGTTAATTGGCAACCGGGTACACATGTCTAAAATTACTTCCCGTCCAGTTCCAAATGGCCATTGATAATATTTCATGATGTCGAAATGCCAAAGTCTTGTGTGGAGTTTAAAAGGCATGTGTTAGTTGAGAAAACTGCTTTATATGCTAAACAGACACAGACAAAAGCTTCATTAATAATACAATTTAGTTTCAAAAAATGTCGCCAAACTAGGGGCCATCAGTCACCATGCAAGTAGAAAATACGATAGGCACACACATTCAAATGATAACATTGAGTAGAAACGAGGTGTTAGCATCAATCATGTGATAAAGACGTCCTCTCTGACCAATCGTACAGTCGGTCTTGTGACCAAGTTGTTTTACCAGACATGATATCTGATACCTGGTATCACATGCGACAGTAAATGTCTTACAACTGCTCTGACCAGGTTTCATGAATACCAGGACGAAAATATGGCCGTGAGAGTGCAAACAATGTTCTTGCATGGTTTGACCATGTTACCTAGATTATTTAACGAATATATCAAATTCGACATAGAGTGTACAAAGACAGGAGTTTCGTGTAAATTTTGAATACAATTCTGCCACAATGTGTGTCTGCAAGGATTTTTTACGGTTTGTGTGACCTAGTTTTTTACCCCACGTGACCCAGTCTCAAAATTGACTTGCAATACATTAAAAAATCATTCTGACAGATTTCATGTAGTTCAGGTGGAATGTGGTCTCTCAATTTGAACAAGGATTTTTTTCTTATTACCCACGTTTTATTCATTTTTTTTACCTACTTGATTGACTTGTTTATAATGCGACTTGCATGTCCTTGAGCCAAACATTTTTTTAATGAAGTTCTATGGAGTTCATGTAGAAAATGTGGCATCTGGAGTGTCCAAACAAATTTTAATGTCTTAAGTCATGTGACCTGGTTTTTGACCACACATGACCCAGTATTGAACTCCACTTGCATTTCGTTTAGACAATTTAGACAAACATTCTGATTAGGTTTCATCAAGTTCATGTAGAAAATGTTGCCTCCAGAGTGTTAGCAAGGAGTTTTATTATTTGGCCTAGTTATCTAGTGTTTGACTCTAAATAATCCAGAATAGAACTAACAGTTTGTTGAACAATAACACTCTGGGAGAGTTTCATCAGGATTAGGCCAAAACCTCTAAAGTGTCCACAAACACCCATCGATCCTGAAAGTTCACCATCAGCACCAAAGGTGGGTCAGCATGTTGAGGAAATGTCCTAAAACAGTCATCTAATTCAATCACTAATATTACATGGTATAATTGGATTTGGCTTAGATGACTCCTCAACGTGCCGACCCCTTTGATCAGCACTACATGCTTTTAGATTTTATCTATTCTTTAAACAATATCAATACAAATCTTAGTATATAAATTGGAATTTTAAAGTCTGTAATTAGCAACAACAATACAACATACTGGGTAAGTTTTATTTCATTTATTTTCATACAGCAAATTGTAACCAAAGCAAAGCATGGCATCACCAAAGTAGTTGTATCAAACACCAGCACACATTGTATTGATACATTGTAATTTTAATTGAGTGTAGCACATATATCACTAAGCTTTTAAGTCATGTTTAACCAACTTAAAGCCCAAAGAGAAGGAATCTTGCTAATAAATGCACATTGTCCAAACAATTTGTTTGTTTTTATCGGTTTTACGACGTTTTTCCACATTTTTTCAGTCATATATACAGCAGCCAAGATCTAATCAGTTTTCCTGGAATTTGTTATCAACCAGTACTAACTTGCTCTTCCTCAAAAAACAGACAACTCCTCCACATGTTGGATGATGTGACCGTATCCACGGAAGAACATAATGTACCCAACTAGGGAATCTAACCCGGAGCAGCCAGTTGACAGTCTAGCGCTCTTAACAACTGAGCTAGCTGGGTGGGCTTTGTCGAAATAAGCTGTTCAAAATTATTTGCAAATAGTAAGTTCATTCTAAAATTCATTTCAGTTGAGAAATACAATTGACATGGTACATCACTTGTAAAGTTGGGCCTAAAAATTACCACAGCATATTGCAACGGAATGAAACAACATATTTAGTAAGAAATTATTAAGTTAATCAGGGATTTAAATATTAAAACTGATAAAATGTATATTCATAAAGCTCACAATTTGAATAGAAGTGAAGGTCATATATGCATAAAGAAGCAAATTGACATGTTTTGCTTTCATCCCTTAATTTGAACAACATAAATCTAAGAAATGACAGATAGCAGAACTGTTCATATAAGCATATTAAAGATTATTAGAAAATATCATCCAACAGACAAACAGAGAGACAGACAGACAGGTTGACTGTGAAATACAGGTAACTCATGCGTTAACTTCACTCAACTCCACAAAACTTAATAGGGTTTAATTTCCACAAAATTTCATTATTTTTTTATAGGGAAATGTATAACAACAGAAAAATAAGACACCTAAAAATCTCAAAAAATAATTCATTCAATATAAAGATAATGTTCACATCCTTAGGTAGATAATTTTATTTCCAATGCACTGATATTTCTATTTGACATTGTACATGGATGTAAATTTCACTTGTATCAATTTAATTCCATCTATAAACAATCGTCTAGGATTTATCTACTTATTAACAAGTGCTATTTTACAGTTTTCATGTTCCATAGACCATCATTTAGATAATGTATATTGTCCACTCCAATTCCTTTGTTTTTCTGCAATCTGAAGAGAATAAAACATAATTCAGCAGCCACATTTTAAAGGAAAAGCAATGAAAAACAAACATAAGATGAGCTATACCACAATAAAAGCTGTATTAGTATTACATTTTCAGGTTTTTACATTTTCCAACAAATACATTTTTCTAGATTCATTTAATATAAATATATTCAAATTCAACATCTACTTTTCTTTTCATGACAATTCAAATTTTAAGAACAAATGAAAACTAAACTATACAATGATGTTGCGTCAAAACCACTATTCAAATGTACATTGATTCCTAACAATTTCTTAACACATATCAACCTTTCCATGTTCATTTAATTCTATTAATCAAATCTAAGCAACAGACTCTTCCTAGAAAGCTATTAGTTTGTGACGTCACAATTTCATTGGGAAAAACTTGACGTGATAACCAACTTCACTATAACAGGATTTCCACTCTTTTCCCAGAAAAAAATTCAAGAACTTTTCAAGGGTATTTCCACAAAAGTCAAGAACCAAAACAGCATTTGTACTGCTATTTTATTCATTTAACATGTCTTTCAAATTCAAAGTATTAAACTTCAAATTATGAACTTAAATACATGTAAATGTTAAATTCATTCCAACGCAAGTTTTCCAAGGCTTGCAAAGATGCTATTTTTTCTATGTGTTTAAAGTGAGTTTTTTTAAAGCACACAACAATATTGTGAGTGTCCAGAAAATACAAAATTCCTGACTTTTTCCCATTTTTTACTCTTTCTTTTAAATCAAGGACTTTTCCAGTTTTCCAGGAAGCGTGGGAACCCTGCTATTACAGGACCTGGTTTGTCATGGAAGTGTCCATATAATTATAACCAGTTTCCAATCTGACACCTAGCCAATGCCAGGTGATTTGGGGACGTATTCATAAACATTATAAGACTGAAACTCGGACTTACAACTTTAAAATGTTTATTTTTTTCGGCTCAGCCGCACTAACATGGTTTTGCTATTTGCATGTCAGTGTTGTGTAAACCAATCAAATCTTACTTTAACTACTAAACCAACTTGTCTTCGACCGAGCAACTTTTATAACATTGACGCAGATTGGTTAACTTTTGCATAAGCGGTACGATGCCATACCGAAATCCACTGAATTTCGGTGAATTTATCGAAATTCATTTTGGATCTAGAGTGACCAGCAATCGTAACATCTCGGCAATTTTTCATATGCATGGTCAGTTGATCTAACCAGCTTCCTGGAATTAATTAACAACCAGTACTAACTTGTCCTTCCGCAAAGAGCTGACATTCCCACAGGAATAAGAAGTAAAGGACAAAATACTGTAGCCATATGACATGAAGGGACATAAGCTGCCCAGCCAGAGAACCAAGCCTGGACCTCCCAGGTGACAGCATAAAGCTGTCACCACTGACCTCACCAGGCAGGCTAAATATCAGATCGTATTCATCTTACTGTTCAAGACAAACCCATTTCTCATACTTACATATCTTCTGTTGACATTTTTGTTAAACCAATCGCAATAGCACAATCCTTGCCTTCTGCCATAATGGCCTGTTTGATGTTAAGGAAAAACACAATCTTTCTCATAAAAAGCCAGTCTATCATTCCTACTGATATTTTTTTGAAAATTACAAATGTTCAAATGACAAAATATAACATAACAAAACAAAAATGATTACCATAAATACAATAATTTGAAAAGATTAAAACATTGACAGGCATTGTAACCCTACTCTAGGACTTAAAGAGAGATTACTGGCCTTACTGTATGACCAATAGGGATATTACAGGCCTAACTGAAGGCCTTAAAGAGATATTCATTGCCATATTGCAGGACTTAAAAAGATATTCATGGCCTCATTGCATGAATCAAAGAGATATTCCTTGCCTCATTGCAGGACTCAAAGAGATATTCATGGCCTCATTGCAGGACTCAAAGAGATATTCCTTATTGCAGGACTCAAAGAGATATTCATGGCCTCATTGCAGGACTCAAAGAGATATTCCTGGCCATTGCAAGACTCAGAGAGATATTCATGGCCTCATTGCAGGACTCAGAGATATTCCTGGCCATATTGCAGGACTCAAAGAGATATTCCTGGCCATATTGCAGGACTCAAAGAGATATTCATGGCCATATTGCAGGACTCAAAGAGATATTCATGGCCTCATTGCAGGACTCAAAGAGATATTCATGGCCATATTGCAGGACTCAACGAGATATTCATGGCCATATTGCAGGACTCAAAGAGATATTCCTGTCCATATTGCAGGACTCAAAGAGATATTCCTGGCCATATTGCATGAATCAAAGAGATATTCCTGGCCATATTGCAGGACTCAAAGAGATATTCCTGGCCATATTGCAGGACTCAAAGAGATATTCCTGGCCATATTGCAGGACTCAAAGAGATATTCCTGTCCATATTGCAGGACTCAAAGAGATATTCTTGGCCATATTGCAGGACTCAAAGAGATATTCCTGTCCATATTGCAGGACTCAAAGAGATATTCCTGGCCTTATTGCAGGACTCAAAGAGATATTCATGGCCTCATTGCAGGACTCAAAGAGATATTCCTGGCCATTGCAAGACTCAGAGAGATATTCATGGCCTCATTGCAGGACTCAGAGATATTCCTGGCCATATTGCAGGACTCAAAGAGATATTCCTGGCCATATTGCAGGACTCAAAGAGATATTCATGGCCATATTGCAGGACTCAAAGAGATATTCATGGCCTCATTGCAGGACTCAAAGAGATATTCATGGCCATATTGCAGGACTCAACGAGATATTCATGGCCATATTGCAGGACTCAAAGAGATATTCCTGTCCATATTGCAGGACTCAAAGAGATATTCCTGGCCATATTGCATGAATCAAAGAGATATTCCTGGCCATATTGCAGGACTCAAAGAGATATTCCTGGCCATATTGCAGGACTCAAAGAGATATTCCTGGCCATATTGCAGGACTCAAAGAGATATTCCTGTCCATATTGCAGGACTCAAAGAGATATTCTTGGCCATATTGCAGGACTCAAAGAGATATTCCTGTCCATATTGCAGGACTCAAAGAGATATTCCTGGCCTTATTGCAGGACTCAAAGAGATATTCATGGCCTCATTGCAGGACTCAAAGAGATATTCATGGCCTCATTGCAGGACTCAAAGAGATATTCCTGGCCTTATTGCAGGACTCAAAGAGATATTCATGGCCTTATTGCAGGACTCAAAGAGATATTCCTGGCCTCATTGCAGGACTCAAAGAGATATTCATGGCCTTATTGCAGGGCTCAAAGAGATATTCCTGGCCTCATTGCAGGACTCAAAGAGATATTCCTGGCCATATTGCAGGACTCAAAGAGATATTCCTGGCCTTATTGCAGGGCTCAAAGAGATATTCCTGGCCTCATTGCAGGACTCAAAGAGATATTCCTGGCCATAAAGTAATAATAAGGATACAACAATTTGATTGTCATCAACTTTCGTCATCCTTGCACCCGGTGAAGTAAGCCCAGGACACATTATATTTGCACCACTCAGTACAAATCTGATAGCACCTTTATCTACCTGCATGTGGGGTAAAATAAATGGAACTGAAACCAAAAAAAAAAAATTATAGATAAAACATTTATAACATCCATAATCAATAAGACTATAATATGATTACTCAGAGTATAAATTGCATGTACATGAATGAACTCCATCACTAACGGTCAATCATAAGACCACCATGTGTTCTGAAAGAAAGTCGGTCTTAGTGGTGAGGTGGTCTGATTTTCTAGTTAAAAAGATGGAAAATTAAAAACAGGTTTATCAAAATACGGTCTTATTAATGAGGTGGTATTTTCAAGAAGTTTTTACTGTATATGAGGTGTAAAACCACAAGGAAAATAAGTAGCATACAGCATTATATAAGGTGCAATAGAATATATTTATGTCATATACATTTCATCAAGCTTTAGGTTGCTTGTCGAACAGGAATTAACTAACGCGAAATATTAAAACATGCATTCAAAACTTGATAACTCACATTTATGTAACAACTTCAATGTAGGATAATAAGGTCCATCCCTTTGTTTGAAGAGTACAGGTTCACCACTTGAGTTGGCGAGAATCTCAATATGCTCATGACTGAAACAAGGACAAGTAGACGGATGAGACAGGCTGTAATTTACTGTATGGTTATTATTTCTTTTAGTGTTTTGAATGTATGTTATATTTCCCTTTCCCCCACCTGTGTAATTCTTTCACTTTATATAGTGTTCAGGTTATTATCTGCCCAGTTTTGGCCTATTGATGCCAGCTGTATTGACTTGTCTTGTGATCTTTTCCATCCATTAATGCCCCCCCCCCCGCCCCCTTCACTGTTTGTCCTCTATGATTATTCTAGTTATTCCTTATGGTCTACTAGGCCATTCCTTGCACCTCTGTTCCCTAATGTATGTACCCTTTAGCCTCCTCAAATGCCTTATGTTTTATGGATTGTTATTTTCCCAGAGGTCCATGTGGGGAGGCAATGTCTTTTGTATTTGGATTTAACCGTGTTGCAACTTATTCTCTCTCCTCTTCATCTCTGACAATTGACTGCATACATTTCTGCAGTTTAAAGTTTAACGGTTTGTGTACAGTTGTTTAGTGCAGTAATTGATATACCACTTAACATAAAAGTATTCTACAACACATTATCCTGTTATCAGCAAATATTAAGCTTTATTGAATCCATCCACCCCTTCAAGCATTACCCTTGATGGGAAACCAATTACTTAATTCGAAAAAAGTGCCATAACTCCTCCAAAATTGTTGGATTGTAACCAAAAACTCAAACTTGACCTGCACTTTTTTTTCCTATGCATATGAATTGAACCCATCCATCCTTGCAAGAGTTATTAATCAGAAACAAATTTCTTGCACAGACAGATTGACAGAGGTAGCATTTTTATACCTCTTCACGTTTCTTTAAATGAAAGGTGGCATCAAATACAACTAAGTTATAAAATAGCAATAAATTAAATAAAATGAATTTGTTGGTAATATACATCATAAGTAAGTAGAAAACAAAGAAAAGATTAGAAAAGAGTCAATGGACACTGTTGGATTAGTTCATGAGTCGGCCAATGTTGAACATTTTTGCGAGCAGAAATCAGGATATATTTGGATTAATATTCCAATCATTCCTTTCCAACTTAAATATCCAAAGAAATCTTATGATTTTTTAGGATTTGTTAGTTCTATTCCAAAGAATTCCAATTTTCTCTAAATGAGAAAACATTGGTAATTAAAAATACATTGAAATAATTTCTGCACGGGATGTTTGAGATCACCGAAAAATTAGTCGTGTTTTACTAAACAATGAAATAAAATTAAACTATTTTCCTGTAAATGAGGAAATTATAGCTAGATCAGATGCATTCGTGAAATTGCAAACACAGGGCTCAACGCTTATTTTAATACTATACTGCCCTTCGGACAGCCACCAAAGCTATTTTACCTGCCATGAACAATCACAGAACTCCATCAGCCTTTCAAAGTTAAGTTTGTCTTGAACAAAATCCAAAATATTTCATTTGATTTCATCTGTTTTCGACAAAAAATGGTAATATAAACGTTGTCTGATTTTTTCATGTGCGAGCAGAATGACAATTTTGTTCAAGGATGTAGGAGTAACCAATTGATTTTTGAAGTTTTCCTTACTTGCCAATGAACATTCTTGCCCAAGACATGTATCTAAGAGCCAAGCACAGATTAAGTTTTAAATGCACTGTACCAAAACCAGGAATATCTTTATTAAAAATATATAACATGTGACTTACTACTTTCAACAGCAATAAAATATACCTGTCTTATTTTGTCTTCAGACCAAGTAATATTTGACGAATATCCGAAATTAGTCTATCCGAATACTACTCAACTTGTAGTGATAATAATTCACGGAAAATAAATTTAATTGAATGGTATAAGGTTATTTGTATAAAGTTTTTATGATCATCGAATTGCATTTCTGTAAATTTGTTTCCAAAGAAACTAAGGACGACATGAATCAACAACGGTAATTAAATGCAGAAAAACGGTTGAAACGGACAGTGTACGATAGTACAACTTTTAGCCTAAACAAGTTAGTCGGACAGGAGTTAGTTCCCTTGCAGTTACAGCGCCGATCGCTGGGAATATTTCTGCACAAGTTGGGAAAAACACAACGTTTGAGCAATTGGGAAAGGTCTGTAGGCGATTGGGAACGGGTCCGTAGGCAAATGAGAACGGGTCCGTTTAATGGTAAAATATTGTTCTTGCTCGTTCGGGCAGGCAAATGCTGGAAAGTACCTGCCCGCCTATGAGATTTACCTGCCCCGGGCAATCTGGCAATGGTTAATGTCGAGCCCTGAAACATTGCTGCATCCAGAACTTATTTACTTTACGCAGTACTGGTTGGGTTAACAAACATGGCACCTAAACATTTAACTGAAAGCACTTCATCTCATTTTAGTTTAAGGCATGATAGTGATAACAACTGAAAGTAGCGTACCATTTTACTAATTTCAAAGCATCTTTCTTTGGTAATATCTGGTCTATATAGTCAGCAATGTGTGGAAACTGTACTAAGATTGATGCTCTAACTCCACGTAACACGGATGATTTGGCATTATTTACACCAGATACATTCTCCTTGTCTTCAAATCTACAAATAAATCATAAATAAGAAACATTTAATACTGTAATACATGTGAAAGTGTCATAAAAACAAGTTGAAGGAATGGTCTGGCTGACCATCACAAACAGCTACGGAGAATTTTGGGGACAACATAAGGGGAAAAGTTTAATGGATGGAATATACATCACGGAACAAGTCAAGAAAGCCAGTAAGCATAGGCTGAAAGGGGGGGGGGGGGGGTGGGGGTGAGAACATGAATATTACATCAAGTAAAGGAATTGTACATGGGGAAAGGGGAACTCAACATACATCTAAATACATATATAGAAATAATAACCTCTAAGCAATTTACAGCCTTGCCATAGTCAGTAAAAATACTTGGGCTTAAATCGATTTAACAGCTAGCTACCTCACACTTAACTGCTATTATGGTCATTAATTTTCCAATGTATACACATAAATTGACTAATTATGCAGTAACTTATCCTTAAAATCAAGTAACCATCATGCACACAACAAAATACACATGGTAAATATCTAGTACCTAGAAAACAAGCTTTTACGGACCTTGCTCTCAGTTACTTCAATTACCAAAACATTTGTATCAGAATGCGAGAGAATATCGAAATCTGGCGAGTTTTTTTGTTGTCGATGTTCACTGCTTTGATTAATACAATAAGTTTTATCTAAAACATATGGTCTGATAATAATTCTGAAAGTAATAAGTAACGAATATAAAAGAAACTTGCAAAGGTTGCAAACTCTTTACTTACAAATTTCTTACGTAACAAATATGGTATGAAAATTTGTTTGCTTGTCTACTTTGCAATTGTTTTAGCCACAATTGCCCAAATAGGGTGCTTATTCAAAAAGCTTGTAAGCATTCACAATAAACATTGATATTGATTTCATTTGATCGTATGAATTAATTACAAAATTTAATGAACTAAACGACAAGGATGCACAACTGCACTTGATGCTTATCAATCCTTTTAAGTTTGATTGAAATCCCATTAGCCGTATTTGAGATAAGCTCGGACAAACTTCACCATACACTGTATATGTATAAAAACATCAAAGGGCTATAACTCAGTGAAAATTTATCCCAGGGGAACGAAACGACAAGGATGCACAACTGCACATGATGCTTATCAATCATGTAGAGTGCACATGATGCTTATCAATCATGTAGAGTTTGACTGAAATCATACCAGCAGTATTAAAGATGAAGCGAGTACAAGCTAAAGTAGTCGGACGGACAGACAGACGCCGAAAACAAAAACAATATCTCTAGAGGGAGACATAATAACTATCGTGTAGATCTATTATATTTACATTATTTTAAAATCTACCGACTTTGTACCTCGATGTCATATCATCATACTGATAGGCGTATGTGTTAATGTGCTCTAGTTCAGGTGAATTGTTTGAATTATCCGTACTGAAGGTGATAAATTAATAACATGTTATGATACATAAGATAAAGAACCTGGGTGATGCCGTGGGAAAGGCAAACTTAAATGTTATCTAAAACATAAAAGGAAACAAGAATCATATAGTGGTTTACAGTCTTGGAACTATCAGTAACTAGGTGCCCAAGGCCAACAAGTGGAGCCCACCAATTGTCAACAGATTAAGAGAATACCGTTATATAATGCTATACACTCACTGTGCATACATATTATACCAATTTTTTACTTTTGATTTCTAACAGTGATTTTGACCTTTGAGCTATGTACTGGTAGGGTACATGTCTTGCACAACACATGAGGTCACCATGGTGAACATTTGTGCCGAGTAATTTGAAATTCCCCCAATAGATGACTGTGTTATATTCTGGAAAAGAAGTTTTTGACTCACTTTTTGACATTTGACCTTCAAGTGTGACCTTGACATTTAAGCTACAGACATTGGTCTTGCGGGCATTGAACATCTCACAATAAATGATGGTGCAATACTCTGTACGAGATGTTTTAGACCCTTTTTTGACATTTGACCTCTAAGTGTGACCTTGACCTTTGAGCTACGGATACAGGTTTTGCACGGGACACTCAGTCTCATCATGATGAACGTTTGTGCCAAGTAATATAAAAATCCCACAATAAATGACAGTGCAATACTACGGACAAGATGTTTTAGACACATTTTTGATGTTTGACCCCCAAGTGTGACCTTGACCTTTGAGCTCTTGCACTGACACTTTGTCTCATCATGATGAACATTTGTGCCTAGTCATTTAAAAATCCTTTGATAGATAAATCGTTTGTATCTATATCAATTGTACATGTATCAATGACACACCTAGTGTCCCCCTTAAATGACATCATTATACAGAAAGAAGCCTGGAGAAATATAACAGATAGATATGCCTCAATGATAAGTATGTACAGCATAGAGAAGCAACATACAAACAACTAAACTTTTTAAAGTTTGATCTTTATTCTTTTTGGTAGAGAGCTCAATATTGAGATTTTAGTTATGTCTCCCCCAAATTTCCTGTAAAACAGAAATAAAAAATACTGGCCTTACAACACCAGTTGGCCATTGGTGTTTGTTTAAATTCAACCAAGATTTTAGATAAACCATAATAATAGTGGGCTACCTGAACAGACTAGTTAATTTTAACCCAGACAAGGAAAAGTGGATAATGTTTGAAGGTGACATTATAAAACAATCATTTTAAAATAATTTCTACATGAAAATCAATGGAAGTGTTAATACATGTATAAAGGTAAGAATACTAGCTGTTTTATTTATTTTGAACATAAATTGTAAGTCTTTTAAAGGAGAAAAGTTGATTTATTTGTGCACAAATAATGTTCAATTATTCCACTTTTTACAAATGACCTCATTCTTTTCTTAATATTTTTCATGTTTTAGATAATTTTAAAAGTCAGCACAACAGTCCTCTCTCGAGTGACATTTATGGAGACAGGCAGAGTGTTTATTGTACAGAGAGAGTTGTTGTTGGGAGGGAACGAATCTTGTAATCTGACTGTTGTATAATATGTATGCTTTAGTTCTCAGATATGAATACATATATACACACACAAAGTATCATTTGGTATTCATGTGGTATAATATATTCATTGATTGATAATTCCAGCTCAGATATTATTAAATCAATAAAAGTAAACAATTATAGCAATATCGCCATGATTTTTTATATTCAATACATTTATGAATGTTACAATATATTTTGTATGCCAAATGAATCTACTTGTCATTACCAGAAGGCCTATCCAATTTGAGGCCCATTTTTTTATGAGTTATTGAGCAGCAACTATTTTTTAAGTCAAGATTACTGTGTCCTTGGCCTATGACCTCAAAATCAATAGGGTCATCTACTTGTCATGGCCAACAGGCATATCCCAAGATAGCATAGACCCAAGCGTTGACAAACCATTATTCGAGTCAAGGTCAATAGATAAGGTTCATTTAAATGTCATGAACAGAACAGACATTTTATTAAGACTTGTACAACATACATCATCTACAACACATACATTTTATATAATTTTGTCAACATGTAAGTAAGTGGTAGTGTACAATAAACCATACATAGAGATCAGTCATTTATTCTAGAAATTTGTGAAATAAATTGTTGGAGGTCGAACTAAGCATTTATCTTTCAACAGTTAATTATTTCTTACAGCTAGAGCTTTGATCTTTAACATACAATGCAAGTTTAATCATTTCAATTCTATCATCCAATTGCAATAGTTGTACAAGTCTGTACACAGAAGGATGCATGTAGTAACAACGTTTTAAATATTGTCTAAGATCAGTATAACTTGGACTAATACAAGTAAAATGAATTTCATCTTACAAACTAAACAATAACTTTCTTTCCTGGGTGTTCTGTTTTTGGCATATCTACCTGTCTGAATTCTCAGTGGATGTACAGATAGTCTTAGTCTAGTAAAGTAAAGAAGAAGACTTCTGGGCAGAATATCTAAATAGTGTTCATATTCTAATGAGTATTTAGTCATGATCGAAAGGCCTATCAAGTTTGAGGACAAGCGTTTCTGTCAATTGTCAAGAGATTCAGAAAATACGGTTCTATGGTGATATACAGTGCATATCTATTACACCCATTTTTTACTTCAACTTCTAAGTATTAACTTAACCTTTGAGCTATGTTCTTGTACAGGTCTTGCATGACACATGAGGTCACCATGGTGAACATTTGTGCAAAGAAATTTGAAAAACCTCCAATAAATGACATTGTAATATTCCAGACAAGATGTTTTTGACTCCTTTTTTAAAGTTTGGCCTCCAAATGTGACATTGACCTTTGAGCTACGGACCTTGATCAAGTGCGAAACCAGCCATATCATCATGTCGAACATTTGTACAAGAAATTTTAAAATCCCCCAATAAATGACATTGTTTTAGTCAAGACATTATGTTTTTGACCCATTTTTGACACTTGACCTCCAAGTGTGATTTTGAACTTTAAGCTTCAGACATGGGTATTGCGCGCAACATGCCATCTCATAATTGTGAACATTTATGCCAAGTAATTTTAAAATCCCCCAATAAATTATGTTTTAGACCCAGTTTTTTTACGTTTGATCTCAAAGTGTGACCTTGACCTTTGAGCTATGGCCATCGGTCCACGACACACCATTTCATCATGGTGAACGTTTGTGCCAAGTAATTTGAAAATAACCAATAAATGACAGGGTAATATTACGGACAAGATCATTTCAACTCATTATTTTGACGTTTGACCTCCTAGTGTGACCTTAGAGCTACAGACATTGGTCATGAGTGCTATACGCCGTCTCATCTCATCATGGTTAATATTTGTGCCAATTAATTTGAAAACCTTCCAATAGACGACTGTCATGGTCCGGACAAGATGTTTTAGACCCATTTTTATAATTTGACCTCAAAGTGTGACCTTGACCTTTGAGCTATGGACATGGTCTTGTGTGCAAAAAACCATCTCATCATGGTGAACATTTGTACCAAATAATAAGATAATCCCTCTATAAATGACAAGATGTTTTAGACCCATTGTTTGGATATTTTACCTCCAAGTGTGACCTTGACCTTAGAGCAACACGTGTGCAACACGCTGTTTCATCATGGTGAACATTTGTGTCAAGGAATTTGAAAATACCCAATAAATGACAGTGTAATATTTTAGACAAGATAATTTTGACTTTTTTTTTTGTTTAACCTCCAATTGTGACCTTGACCTTTTAAGCTACAGACATGAATCTTGAGTGTGACACTCATCATCGACTCATCATGTTGAACATTTGTGCCAAGTTATTTGAAAATCTTCTTATAGATGACAGTGTTATGGTCCAGACAAGATGTTTTAGACCCATTTTTGACATTTGACCTCCAACTTCCAAGTGTAAAGTTGACCTTTGAGCTACGAACATGGGTCTTGCGTGTGACACATCTTCTCATCAAGGTGAACATTTGTTCCAAATGATTAGAAAATCCCTCTATAAATGACAGTGTAATGGTCTGGACAAGATGTTTCAGACTATTTTTACCTCTAAGTGTGACCTTGACCTTTGAGCTAGGGACATTGTATTGCAACACTCCTCTCATCATGGTGAATATTTATCAGTCATTTGAAAATCTGACAGAGTAATGATCCGGATGAAGAAAATCCGCATTCACGATGCACGCACGCAAGCACACACGCATATTGTTAACACATTTTGTTTTTCAACACAACACATCCTTGCCTTTTCGACTAATCAAAGTTTCCCTAAATTCATTACAGACAGCAGGTGTCCAAATTGGAAGAGCACATTGAAAGAACATGGCTGAAGGGGGGACACCACAAAGGTCATTCAAGGACTCGTTCAGTAAAGCTTCTGGTGATGCTGATGAATCATTTTGTGATCCATGTATCAATGGAGGTAAATGGCTTGCAGTGGAAGGTTATTGCCAAATCTGCAAAGAATATCTATGTGAGAATTGTCTTGAAGTTCATAGAAACCAAAAGAAAACAAGAAGTCATACAATCTTAGATAAGAATCAAATGCCTAGGGGACAAGTATCCAATGCCAGTCAAGGCCTCTGTGTGGAGGTCTGCAAAACACATCATCCAGAAATAGTTAGATTTTACTGCAAAGCTCATGATGAACCAGGCTGTGTGGACTGTATGACCCTAAATCACGCCACCTGCAAAAAAGATAGGATTCAAGATATTTCTGATGGTTTCCAAGCGAAAAAAGAATTCAAGCTGATACAACAAAATCTTGACAAGTTTCACACAGAACTAGAAGTAATAAAAGAAAAATTGGACAACAACTTGAAGAATCTTGGTACAACGTACAATAATATTCAACACAAAATTGCGTCGTTTCGCAAACAGATTAATGATTATCTTGACCAGATGCAGAAACAAATAACATATGAAGCAGAAAATAGGAAGAAGGAACATGAAACAGAAATGAAAAGATTGACAGCAGAGAATGAATCAATGAAATCTGAACTTGAAGACATAATTCAAAGAACACAGAACGACCCGGATATGAATTCAATCTTTGTACTCACCAAACAAGCTAAGCAGAGACTGGTGACAATGGAGAAGGAGTTAAACAACATTAAGCAAACAGAGCAACAACAAAAACACTATGTGTTTAGCCCTTCTGCTGAGATAGAAAGTATAATATCAGCCAAAGCACCACTGGGAAAACTGTCAAACATGATCACAGCATCACACAGAGGCAACATCAATGTGAATTCCAAAGATTATAGAGAGTGTTGGATTAATGAATGTACACTTTTAAGTCCACAAAGAATTGTTATTACAGATGGAAACAATAAGAAGGTTAAGTTAATAGACATAAATGACAATACAGTTATATGGAGCTATAAAACATCTTCTCCACCACTAGGCATTACAAAAGTTGGTGCTGACCACGTTGCTGTTACATTACCTGGCGAGGGAAAAATCGTATTACTTGATGTTACATGTAAACATACCATACTACGTCAGATACTATTAAACTGTTCTGACAAACGTTGCTGGGGTATTGCATACAAGGATGGGAAGTTTGCCCTCAGCTATACAAATCCAGGCAGTGTAGAAATCTTAGATACACAAGGTCAGGTACTCCATCAAATACAACCTAAACTAGGGAAGGCAGATGTACTACAGTTGCCTTATAACGTTGAATTTGGACATGATAATGATAGTATCTGACTACCACACCAACAATGTCAGCGTAGTTTCATTTGAAGGACAAATTCTTCAAACATACACTCATGACACACTGAAAATGTCATGTGGTATAGCAGTTACATCAGATGGTGTTCTGTTTGTTAGTAGCAGGGGGAATGGATATATACATGCTGTATCTCCAGACTTCAAGAAAAGTAAAATCATCATCAAAAATGATAACAATGAAGTGGAACCTACAAGCATTACATACTGTGATATCAATCATAGACTGTATATAAATAACAACATTGAAGGAGGAGACATGAGGAACAACTCATTACAAGTGTATGCTTTGAATGTTTAGGGCTGTCATTGATTGGAAATTTTGTATTGATATATCACCTGAAATGTATCAACAATACATAGATATGGACTGATACTGATCACAGTGATGATGCATTAACATATTCTTGAAAGCAAAGACAATATATGTGGTATAAAGTGTTAAAAGGCACACTTTTCACTTTCAAACAGCGTACTGATAGTAAGGACAGAATTGCATGTGTATCAACATACATGCACAGTAATGACATAGATTTCAAAAATGTAAACAGATGTGTCGGAAAACTTTACATAATGTCATGCCGCCAAACGGTGCATGACGTTGTTTTACGTCATATCCGACGTTGTTTTGACGTGTCCCTATGTTTATATTCAGTTTGCAATAAAGGATCGAACCATACACAACGTGTTGACTAACACTATTCAACCCAACATTTTGGTGCCGTGACCATACACCATGAACCTTCACAAACTCATTTTGCGGAGGGAGGGCCACAGCCATTTCTTTACAACTTCAGAAAATCGCCCAGTTGTCACAGTCAGAAACGGCAACCTTCAATCAAAATATCCAAGTGAAGGCAGACACAATCAGACGGCTGAACGAAAACATCGTCGACCATCCAGACGTTGAGGATAATACATCGGAGCTGGTGGAGGGAGAAGAGTATTCCATCGACCTGAGGCTAAAACTTCATACATTGAGGGACGCAAACCTTTAGAGAGACATCAGAGTCTACGCTGAGCGGCAACACACAGACTGACGTCAACTCAAGCGCCCTAACCGTACTAGGTTCTACAGAAACTTCTCTGCACCAAACGTCTACTGTGAGGAGAATTCCTACCTTCCATTCAAACCATAATCTCCCAAAGCTCCACTACAGTATCTGTTACAGGACTACTACAAAAATTACGCTGAACCCGAATGCCGCGCCATTTCAGAAGTCAAATTCCGATTCAAGCGATACAAATGGAACAGCCGTCTTGCGTTCAACTGTACAAAAATGGTCAGATGTACTCCTGAAGACAGTCGTGAAGTCCAACATCGGGTACCTTCTCTCCGGCCCATTTCAGGTTTCAGACGAAGAGTCGTCGGTAAGATACAAACAAACGGTGATTACTGAGATAGAAGCAGTGATCAATGACAGACCGTTAACCTATGTCACTTCCGACCGGACAGATGAACCGGAAGTGCTGACACCAAACCATCAGTTGTACAGACGACGGATCACCCTGCTCCCGAACACTGCCAATCGGAACCTCCCAGACGATACCCCGATGATAGGCCAACCATGGTGAGGCAGGCAACCACGCAGCAGACGTTCATACAGAACTTCCGTGATAGACGGCGGCACGAGTACTTGACCGGCCTGACAGAGCGTCATCAGGCGACTGGCAACAATAACTAGACGATATCCGTAGGAGATGTGGTCAAGGTCCACGACAAATAACCCCGCGCCCAATGGAAACTGGCTAAGGTCCAGGAACTCATTCCAGGAAGAGATGGACTTACACGAAGTGCAAAAATTCGCACGGGAAATGGACTCTTAAATCGTGCAATCGTGAAATTGTATCCACTGGAAGAGTGTTGCTTGAACGTTGACTTAAGTTAGTTAACTAAGGGCTAACTCGCGAACTATGAATAGTGATACTTTTCTTAATACACTTACATAATAGTTTGTGATTTATTCAGAGAGAATTCATTGTTCAAAAGAAATCATAAAATTATTTTAAAATGAAAGACAATTATTTATTTACAAGTGTATTTTCAGACATTTGATTGCAGTTTGCAAAGGACTCATGTTTTCTTTGATGTGTTCATGCTTATTAATGTTGCATGTGTTTTAATAATTTCTAGGGCCCAAGTATGTCGGGAAAGTTAGCATAACATCATGCCGCCAAACGGTGCATGACGTCGTTTTACGTCATATCCAAAATTGTTGTTTTGACGTTTCCCTATGTTTACATTCAGTTTGCAATAAAGGATCGAACCATACACAACGTGTTGACTAACACTATCAACCCAACAAGATGTGTTTGAAATGAAACTATGATGACTTTTTCAACACTATTTTCTACAGTTCATCTTGAATTGTATTGATACTTACACTTTTCCAATCGACATATCATTGACTTTACGAAACACTGTTATTTTTCACCATTTTGGGAATGGGGCAAGGGCCTTTTAGATTGGAAAAAAAGTACCATTTTTTTACTAAAATTGGGAATTTCTACTTTTTTTTATTTTGACTTATAAGTGGTGTCTGCATTGTCACAAATATGTTTTACCTTGTACTTTTTTATTCAAATGTGTTGTATATACTGTCAATGATTGTTTTATGCATTTTTGTTTTATCATGTTTTATGAAACTTATTTTTTGTGCATAATATTTTCAAAAGTCAAGTTAATCTCTTGTAAATAAGTTTTAAATTTCATTTCCTGTTTACGCTTTTTCGACAGTATATTATAAATAAGTCAATGGACAAATATCATGCTCCAATTCAAACTTGATTAACAAATGCACTTGCAAAATTGAAGTCTTAACACTGAACATTGTCATTGTATTTTTTCTATACTAGAAAGTTTCTTTTACAACATATAAAATATCAAACTATTCATTTGAGATGATTTATCTCTAACAAGTTTGTTCAATCATGTAAGCGAGGTACCATGTAATTTAAGCATAGTAACCACCTGAGGTTGGAAACCAAGGGTGACTGGATAACAACCCGAGGATACATAAGGGACCACTGAATTGTATCTGTGCATATATCTTATGCTTATAAATACTGCAATTAATTGAGTGAAGTTTGAACATACTTTGTTACAAGTAAGAATCTATGTTACCTTATATTTATCTAAGTTATTATCTATTTATAATATTTTTCAAGTTTAAATATTCATTGTTAATGTTTATTTTCAATATTTATCATTTGACTAGCTAATGTTCAAGTAAAGATCAGAGCATATGACATTATCTAGGTTAAGTGATAACTTAATTGTCTTCATTTGGTAATTCTACATAAGCAAGTTTTATTATATGTCCCCATGATTTTATTATATGTCAGTAAAAATGTTTTTGTCATTATGCTAATATGCTGTATATAATGCACCTATATCCATTGCTTATACTTTAATAAAATTGATTAAATTCAACATACATTGTTACTGTCATTAAACAACTTGTAGAGATTAACGATAATAGCTCTAATGTTACACACAGAAAGTGAACCAGCTCAAACAAATATGTGACACATTTAAGTTGCCTCGTATTACAATATGTACCATGATATACTGCATCATTAACCTAAGCTGTCACTGTAGATTTTCTTACTCAAATACTCTTTAAAACAATTAACATCTGTGACTAAAACAGAACAGCTATCAATCTCATTTCAGTCTTTAACTTAAGTAAGTTAACGGAAGATAATAAACTAAAACCAAACACTTATCATTCGCAATCATTTTATTTCTAATATGAGGTTTTCATGACTAGACAAGTTCATTATTTTTAGAGGTAGGAAGCAGAAAGTTTGTATCTTAAAAACTGGTATGTATATACAGTTTAGCAACATATTGCAATACATGTATTACAAACACATACATGTGTAACATAATCTCAATTATTTCAATGATTTTATCATTAATGTTGAGAAATACGAAACCCAAAGGCAAATGCCACGAAACTATTGGTCTAATTTACTCATATTACTTTTCTTTCCCATGGTTATTCTACGACTCAGTGAAATCGTTTTATCTGAAAAAGCTGCACACACATTACAATATGCAAAAATCATTTATCAACTTTGAAGATGTTAAGAACAATTAAAATTTTAATAAGCGTGAAATGATTGACAATCTACTTGAAAATGTTTAACCCGACATGAATTTTAAACAAACATGAAACAGAATGACGGGTTTCACTTAAAACACTGGATACTTGCAATGTTGTATTTCCGTAACAGAGTCATACGATGATTATATTCTTGTATGAAAAATGATAAGTACAATATCGGCATGTGATCGTGTTATCATCGGTTTTAACTTTTAACGGGAGATAACTGGATTTGATCATATCGTTTAAAGAAGGGAGATAACTGGATTTGATCATATCGTTTAAAGAAGGGAAATAACTGGATTTGATCATATCGTTTAAAGAAGGGAGGTAACTGGACATGACATTATTAAACCAAATAGAGGGAAACAACTGATTTTTTATACGTGATGTGATAGTCTGGTTTAACAATAAACTCATGTCATGGTGTCATAAACATTGATACTAGCTCTAAAATAGATGCGTTCTTACCATGGCTAAATGATAACTGCAAGTATCCTTCAAGCATACATGTATGTTGACCTTGAATGGTATTTTTGTCATTTTCCGTTTAGATTCGTTTGTTTTTACTGGGTTTTACGCCATGTTGCAACATTTTTCTTCAGCTATACATGGCAGTAAGTTGACCTAACCAGTTTTCCTGGAATTATATATCTACCAGTCGTAAATTGACCATCCGCAGGCAGCTGACATCAACCCTACATGCATCAGAGGTGGAGGACAAATCGAGGGTTCAGCACAAGATTGTCCTAACTGTATTGTATTCATATAGGAGTAAGTATAGTCTTGCACTTAACCCTCGAAATGATCGCATCCAAATGTCACAGATGGACATGACCTGCAGTACCTGGGAATCAAACCTGGACCTCAATGCTTTCAGACTAACGCTCCGCCAACTAAGCAAACCAAGTAGGCTTTCGTTTACAATTTGAGAATAAATATTTCAGTTCTTAGTGACTTGGGGCATCATACAATAGGGTCAAGTGTTTGTAATAGATAGTTCCCACATTTACAATATTTACCTCCTTTGTTCTGAATTGTCAGCCATTTTGATAGGCAAAACTGACTTCAAAGGAGTAATTCAAAAATATGTGATAATTTAGAGAATGTGCATGCGACAACCACTCTTTCTTCAACTTTCTATGCCATAAATAAGGTTTTTTTATATGATTATTTTACCATCGTTTATTCGCTATATTCCCTATAAACTTTAAGGAAATTTGCCTATCAATATCGCTGACAATTCAGAACAAAGGAGGTAAATATTGTAAATGTGGGAACTGTCTATACATTGTCTGAATCACACAAAAAAACGTTGCCTACTGACAGCACGCTCAACGATTTGGAAAACATCATCTGCACAATCTTGCAGCTGCAGTAAATATTAAGTACTTGCAAAGATGGAAATAAACATATCAGTTGCTGTGAGACATCACCACAAATCCAAATATGGATCCCAACTTCAACATGGCCAAATGATAACTGCAAGTATCCTTAACGAGGTTAATTGGCAACCGGGAAGACAGGTGTAAAAT
This sequence comes from Mactromeris polynyma, assembly GCA_032209605.1. Taxonomy (NCBI): domain Eukaryota; kingdom Metazoa; phylum Mollusca; class Bivalvia; order Venerida; family Mactridae; genus Mactromeris; species Mactromeris polynyma. The sequence goes on from JASFXZ010000065.1 coordinate 685,803, forward strand.
TACTTCCCGTCCAGTTCTAAATCGCCATTGATAATATTTCATGATGTCAAAATGCCAAAGGTTTGTGTGGAGATTAAAAGGCATGTGTTAGTTGAGAAAACTGCTTTATATTCTAAACAGACACAGTCAAAAGCTTCATTTAATAAGACAATTTAAGTTTAAAAAAATGTCGCCAAACTAGAGGGCCAGCAGAGTCACCATGCAAAAGGTGGAAAATACGATAGGCACTTGCATTTAATGATATTAACATTGAGGAGAAACGAGGTGTTAGCATCAATCATGTGATAAAGACGTCCTCTGGTATTGGTCTTGTGACCTAGTTTTTTATCAGACATGACCTGGTATCGCATGTGAAATTTCTTACAACTGCTCTGACCAGGTTTCATGAATATCAGGACGAAAATATGGCCGTGAGAGTGCAAACAATGTTCTTGCATGATTTGACCATGTTACCTAGATTATTTAACGAACATATCAAATTCGACATATAGTGTACAAAGACAGGAGTTTCGTGCACATTTTGAATACAATGCTGCCACAAGGAGCATCTCTGCAAGGACTTTTTACGGTTTGAGTGACCTAGTTTTTGGATTCCACATGACCCAGTCTCAAACTTGACTTGAAATGCATTCAAACTATCATTCTGACCAGATGCCATGCAGTTCAGGTGGAATGTGGTCTCTCAAGTTTTAACTAGAATTTTTTTCATAATTATTACCTGCGTAATGTTCAATTTGTGTACGTACTTGATTGACGTGTTTCTAATGTGACTTGCATGTCCTTCAGCCAAACATTTTTTTGATGAAGTTCTATAGAGTTCAAGTAGAAAATATGGCATCTAGAGTGTCCACAAAGTTGTATGAATTAGTCATGTGACCTAGTTTTGAACACATGTGACCCAGTATTGAACTCCACATGCATTTCGTTTAAACAAACATTCTGATTAGGTTTCATTAAGTTCATGTAGAAAATATTGCCTCTAGATTGTTAGCAAGGAGTTTTATTATTTGACCTAGGTACCTAGTGTTTGACTCTAAATTATCCAGAATAGAACTAATAGTTTGTTGAAAAATAACACTCTGGGCAAGTTTCATCAGGATTAGGCCAAAACCTTTAAAGTGTCGACAAACACCCATCGATCCTTAAAGTTTTCCATCAGCACCAAAGGGGAGCCAGCATGTTGAGGAAATGACCTAAAACAGTCATCTAATTCAATCACTGATATTAGGTGGTATAATTAATTTTGACTTGATGACTGTTTTAGGTCATTTACTCAACATGCGGACCTCCTTTGATCAGCACTACATGCTCGGTTGAGATAAAACACACATTTCCCAAAGATTGTATCTATTCTTTAAACAACATCAATACAAAGCTTAGTATATCAATTAGAAATTTAAGTCTGTAATTAGCAACAACAATACAACATACTGGGTTAGTTTTATTTCATTTATTTTCATACAGCAATTTGTAACCAAAGCAAAGCATGGCATCACCAAAGTAGTTGTAACAAACACCAGCACACATTGTATTTGTACAATGTAATTTTAATTGAGTGTAGCACATATATCACCAAGCTTTTAAGAGTCATGCTTAACCAACCTCAAGCCCAAACAGAAAGAATCTTATTCACATTGCCTAAACAATTTGTTTTGTTTTTTATCAGTTTTACGCCGTTTTCCCACTTTTTTTTCAGTCTTATATATAGCAGCCAGGATCTTATCAGTTTTCCTGGAATTGATTATCAATCAGTACTAACTTGCTCTTCCTCAAACAACAGACAACTCCTCCACATGATGGAGGACATGACCGTATCCATCGAAGAACATAACCTGCCCACCCGGGAATCAGACCCTGATCAGGCAGTTGACAGTCTAGCGCAGTAACAACTGAGCTAGCAAGGTGGGCTTTGTCGAAATAAGCTGTTCAAAATTATTTGCAAATTGTAAGTTCATTCTAAAATTCAATTCAGTTGAGAAATACAATTGAAATGGTACATCACTTAAGTATATTTAGTAATAAATCATTAAGTTAATCAGGGCTTTAAATATAAAAACTGATAAAATGTATATTCATAAAGCTCAGAATTTGAAGAGTAGTGGACATATGCATAAAGAAGCAAATTGACGTGTTTTGCTTTCATCCCTTAATTTGAACAACATAAATCTAAGAAATGACAGACAGCAGAACTGTTCATATAAGCATAGTAAAGCTTATTAGAAAATATCATCCAACAGACAGACGGAGAGACAGACAGACAGGTTGACTGTGAAATACAGGTAACTCATGCATTAATTTCACTCAACTCCAAAAAACTTGATAGGGTTTAATTTCCACAAAATTCATTATTTTTTTATAGGGAAATGTATAACAACAGAAAAATAAGACACCTAAAAATCTCAAAAAATAATTCATTCAAGATAAAGATAATGTTCACACCCTAAGGTAGATAATTTTATTTCCATGCACTGATATTTCTATTTGACATTGTACATGGATGTAAATTTCACTTGTATAAATTTTATTCCATCTATAAACAGTCATCTAGGATTTATTTAATTATTAACAAGTGCTATTTTACAGATTTCATGTTCCATAGACCATCATTTAGATAATGTATATTGTCCACTCCAATTCCTTTGTTTTTCTGCAATCTGAAGAGAATAAAACACAATTCAGCAGCCACATTTTAAAGGAAAAGCAATGAAAAACAAACATAATATATGAGCTGTACCACAATAAAAGCTGTATTAGTATTACATTTTCAGGTTCTTACATTTTCCAACAAATACATTTTTCTAGATTCATTTAATATAAATATATTCAAATCCAACATCTACTTTTCTTTTCATGACAATTCAAATTTTAAGAACAAATGCAAAACTAAACTATACAATGATGTTGCGTCAAAAACACTATTCAAATGTACATTGATTCCTAACAATTTCATAACACATATCAACCTTTCCATGTTCATTTAATTCTATTAATCAAATCTAAGCAACAGACTCTTCCTAGAAAGCTATTAGTTTGTGACGTCACAATTTCATAGGGAAAAACTTGACATCATAATCAACCTCACTATAACAGAATTCCCACTCTTTTCCCAGAAAAAAATTCAAGGACTTTTCAAGGGTATTTCCACAAAAGTCAAGAACCAAAACAGCATTTGTACTGCTATTTTATTCATTTAACATGTCTTTCAAATTAACTTATTCCAAGAACATTTAAGTATTAAACTTCAAATTATGAACTTATATACATGTAAATGTTAAATTCATTCCAACGCAAGTTGAGTTTTTTTAAAGCACACAACAATATTGTGAGTGTCCAGAAAATACAAAATTTCTGACTTTTTCCCATTTTTTACTCTTTCTTTTAAATTCAAGCACTTTTCCAGGCCCATAAAAGGACATGAAAAAATCAAGGACTTTTCCAGTTTTCCAGGAAGCGTGGGAACCCTGCTATTACAGGACCTGGTTTTGTCATGGAAGTGTCCATATAATCATAACCAGTTTCCAATCTGACACCTAGCCCATGCCAGGTGATTTGGGGACGTATTCATAAACATTATAAGACTGAAACTCAGACTTAAGACTTTAAAATGTTCATTTTTTTCGGCTCAGCGGCACCAACATGGCTTTGCTATTTGCATATCAGTGTTGTGTTAACCAATCAAATTTTACGTTAACTACTAAACCAACTTGTCTTCGACCGAACAACGTATAACATTGACACAGATTGGTTAACCTTTGGATAAGCGGTACGATGCCATACCGAAATCCACTGAATTTCGGTGAATTTACCGAAATCCATTTTGGATCGGCAATTTTTCATATTGCATGGTCAGTTGATCTAACCAGATTCCTGGAATTAATTAACAACCAGTACTAACTTGTCCTTCCGCAAGCAGCTGACATTCCCACAGGAATAAGAAGTAAAGGACAAATGACTGTAGCCATATGACATGGAGGGACATAGGCTGCCCAGCCAGAGAATCAAACCTGGACTCCCAGGTGACAGCAGAAAGCTGTAACCACTGACCTCACCAGGCAGGCTAAATATCCAATCATATTCATCTTACTGTTCAAGAGGAACCCATTTCTCATACTTACATATCTTCCGTTGACATTTTTGTTAAACCAATCGCAATAGCACAATCCTTCCCTTCTGCCATAATGGCCTGTTTGATGTTAAGGAAAAACACTATCTTTCTCATATAAATCCAGTCTATCATTCCTACTATTTTTTTGAAAATTACAAATGTTCATATGACAAAATATAACATAACAAAACAAAAATGATTCCTATAATTACAATAATTTTAAAAGATCAAAAAATTGACAGGCATTGTAACCCTACTCTAAGACTTAAAGAGAGATTCGTGGCCATACTGCAGGCCTTAAAGAGATATAACAGGCCTAACTGAAGGCCTTAAAGAGATATTACAGGCCTTAATGCAAGACTTAAATTGATATATCAGGCCTTACTGCAGGACTTAAGATATATTACAGGCCTAATTGTACGCACTTAAAAGATTTACAGGCCCTACTGCAGGCCTTAAAGAGATATTATAGGTCCTACTGCAGGACTTAATGAGATATAACAGGCCCTACTGCAGGACTTAATGAGATATAACAGGCCCTACTGCAGGACTTAATGAGATATTACAGGCCATATTGTACGCACTTAAAAGATTTACAGGCCCTACTGCAGGCCTTAAAGAGATATTATAGGTCCTACTGCAGGACTTAATGAGATATAACAGGCCCTACTGCAGGACTTAATGAGATATAACAGGCCTTACTGCAGGACTTATATAACAGGCCTTACTGCAGGACTTAAGAGATATAACAGGCCTTACTGCAGGACTTAATGAGATATAACAGGCCTTATTGCAGGACTTAATGAGATATAACAGGCCCTACTGCAGGACTTAATGAGATATTACAGGCCTAATTGTATGCACTTAAAAGATTTGCAGGCCCTACTGCAGGCCTTAAAGAGATATTATAGGCCCTACTGCAGGACTTAATGAGATATAACAGGCCCTACTGCAGGACTTAATGAGATATAACAGGCCCTACTGCAGGACTTAATGAGATATAACAGGCCTTACTGCAGGACTTATATAACAGGCCCTACTGCAGGACTTAGAGATATAACAGGCCCTACTGCAGGACTTAATGAGATATAACAGGCCATACTGCAGGACTTAATGAGATATAACAGGCCTTATTGCAGGACTTAATGAGATATAACAGGCCCTACTGCAGGACTTAATGAGATATTACAGGCCTAATTGTATGCACTTAAAAGATTTGCAGGCCCTACTGCAGGCCTTAAAGAGATATTATAGGCCCTACTGCAGGACTTAATGAGATATAACAGGCCCTACTGCAGGACTTAATGAGATATAACAGGCCCTACTGCAGGACTTAATGAGATATAACAGGCCTTACTGCAGGACTTATATAACAGGCCCTACTGCAGGACTTAGAGATATAACAGGCCCTACTGCAGGACTTAATGAGATATAACAGGCCATACTGCAGGACTTAATGAGATATAACAGGCCTTATTGCAGGACTTAATGAGATATAACAGGCCTTACTGCAGGACTTAATGAGATATTACAGGCCTTACTGCAGGCCTTAATGAGATATTACAGGCCTTACTGCAGGCATTAATGAGATATTACAGGCCCAACTGCAGGAGTTGGAGATACAACAGGCCTTACTGCAGGACTTAGAGATATTACAGGCCTTACTGCAGGACTTAATGAGATATAACAGGCCTTATTGCAGGACTTAATGAGATATTCCTGGCCTCATTGCAGGACTCAAACAGATATTCCTGGCCATATTGCATGACTCAAAGAGACATTCAAGGCCTTACTGCAGGACTCAAAGAGATATGCCTGGCCTCATTGCAGGACTCAAACAGATATTTCTGGCCATACATTGCAGGACTCACAACAGATATTCCTGGCCTTACTGCAGGACTGAAAGAGATATTCATGGCTTAATGCAGGATTCAAAGAGATATAAATGGCCACACTGCAGGATTCCAAGAGATATTCATGGCCTTATTGCAGGATTTAGATAAATATGCATGGCCTTAATGCAGGATTCAAGGAGATATTAATGGCCTTATTCCAGTACTTAAAGAGATATTCCTGGCCATATTGCAGTCCTGACTCAAAAAGATGTTCCTGGCCGTATTGCAGGACTCAAAGAGATATTACTGGCCATATTGCAGGACTCAAAGAGATATTCATGGCCTTATTGCAGGACTCAAAGAGATATTCCTTGCCGTATTGCAAGACTTAAAGAAATATTCATGGCCGTATTGCAGGACTCAAACAGATATTCCTGGCCATACATTGCAGGACTCACAACAGATATTCCTGGCCTTACTGCAGGACTGAAAGATATATTCCTGGCCTCATTGCAGGACTCAAACAGATTTCCTGGCTATATTGCAGGACTGAAAGAGATATTCATGGCCTTATTGCAGGACTCAAAGAGATATTCCTGGCCGAATTGCAGGGCTTAAAGAGATATTCATGGCTTAATGCAGGATTCAAAGAGATATGAATGGCCACACTGCAGGATTCCAAGAGATATTCATGGCCTTATTGCAGGATTTAGATAAATAGTCATGGCCTTAATGCAGGATTCAAGGAGATATTAATGGCCTTATTCCAGTACTTAAAGAGATATTCCTGGCCATATTGCAGGACTCAAAGAGATATTCCTGGCCATATTGCAATCCTGACTCAAAAAGATGTTCCTGGACATATTGCAAGACTCAAAGAGATATTACTGGCCATATTGCAGGACTCAAAGAGATATTCATGGCCTTATTGCAGGACTCAAAGAGATATTCCTGGCCGTATTGCAAGACTTAAAGAAATATTCATGGCCGTATTGCAGGACTCAAACAAATATCCTGGCCATATTGCAGGACTAAACGAGATATTCCTGGCCTTATTGGTGGACTTTAAGAGATATTCATGGCCGTATTGCAAGACTCAAAGAGATATTCCTGGCCTTATTTGCAGGACTTAGAGATATAACAGGACACACTGCAGGACTTCAAGAGATATTACAGGACACACTGCAGGACTTAAAGAGATACATGTATCACAGGACACACTGCAGGCCTTAAAGGGATATATCTGGCCATACTGCAAGACTTAAAGGGATATTTCTGGCCGTACTGCAGGACTTAAAGGGATATTTCTGGCTATAATGCAGGACACTCCTATTTTTACTTAAGCTACATTGTAATGACACTCCCTGGTTTTACTTAAGCTGCATTGTAATGTCACTCCCTGGTTTTACTTAAGCTACATTGTAATGACACTCCCTGGTTTTACTTAAGCTACATTGTAATGACACTCCCTGGTTTTACTTAAGCTACATTGTAATGACACTCCCTGGTTTTACTTAAGCTACATTGTAATGACACTCCCTGATTTTACTTAAGCTACATTGTAATGACACTCCTATTTTTACTTAAGCTACATTGTAATGACACTCCCTGGTTTTACTTAAGCTACATTGTAATGACACTCCCTGGTTTTACTTAAGCTACATTGTAATAGCTACATTGTAATGACACTCCCTGGTTTTACTTAAGCTACATTGTTATGACACTCCCTGGTTTTACTTAAGCTACATTGTAATGACACTCCTATTTTTACTTAAGCTACATTGTAATGACACTCCCTGGTTTTACTTAAGCTACATTGTAATGACACTCCTATTTTTACTTAAGCTACATTGTAATGACACTCCCTGGTTTTACTTAAACTACATTGTAATGACACTCCCTGGTTTTACTTAAACTACATTGTAATGACACTCCCTGGTTTTACTTAAGCTACATTGTAATGACACTCCCTGGTTTTACTTAAGCTGCATTGTAATGATAAGGATACAACAATTTGATTGTCATCAACTTTCGTCATCCTTGCACCCGGTGAAGTAAGCCCAGGACACATTATATTTGCACCACTCAGTACAAATCTGATAGCACCTTTATCTACCTGCATGTGGGGTAAAATAAATGGAACTGAAAACAAAAAACGACAGAATTATAGATAAAACATTTATAAAATCCCTAATCAATAAGACTATAATATGATTACGCAGAGTATGAATTACATGTACATGCATGAACTCCATCACTAACGGTCAATCATAAGACCACCATGTGTTCTGAAAGAAAATCAGTCTTAGTGGTGAGGTGGTCTGATTTTCTAGTTAAAAAGATGGAAAATTAAAAACTGGTTTATCAAAATATGGTTTTATTAAGAAGGTTGTATTTTCAAGAAGTTTTCACTGTATATGAGGTGTAAAACCACAAGGAAAATAAGTAGCATACACCATTATATAAGGTGCAATAGAATATATTTATGTCATATACATTTCATCAAGCTTTAGGTTGCTTGTCGAACAGGAATTAACTAATGCGAAATATTGAAACATGCATTCAAAAATTGATAACTCACATTTATGTAACAACTTCAATGTAGGATAATAAGGTCCATCCCTTTGTTTGAAGAGTACAGGTTCACCACTTGAGTTGGCGAGAATCTCAATATGCTCATGACTGAAACAAGGACATGTAGACGGATGAGACAGGCTGTAATTTACTGTTTGGTTATTATTTCTTTTAGTGTTTTGAATGTGTGATATATTCCCCCCCCGTGTAATTCTTTCACTTTATACAGTGTTCAGGTTATTATCTGTCCAGTTTTGGCCTATTGATGCCAGCTGTATTGACTTGTCTTGTGATCATTTCCATCCATTAATCCCCCCCCCTTCACTGTTTGTCCTCTTTGATTCTCCTAGTTATTCCTTATGGTCTACTAGGCCATTCCTTGCGCCTCTGTTCCCTAATGTATGTATCCTTTAGCCTCCTCAAATGCCTTATGTTTTATGGATTGTTGTTTTCCCAGAGGTCTGTGTGGGGAGGCACTGTCTTTTGTATGTGGCGTTAACCGTGTTGCAACTTATTCTCTCTCCTCTTCATCTCTGACCATTGACTGAATATATTTCTGCAGTTTAAACTTTAAGAGTTTGTGTACAGTTGTTTAGTGCAGTAATTGATATACCACTTAACATAAAAGTATTCTACAACACATTATCCTGTTATCAGCAAATATTAAACTTTATTGAATCCATTCACCCAGTCAAGCATTATTGATTGGAAACAAATTGCTTATTTCGAAAAAAGTGCCATAACTCCTCCAAAATTGTCGGATTGTAACCCAAAACTCAAACTTGACCTGCATTTTATAAATCCTATGCATGTGAATTGAATCCATCCATCCCTTCAAGAGTTATTAATCAGAAACAACTTTCTTGCACAGACAGATTGACAGAGGTGGCATCAAATACAACTAAGTTATAAAATAGCAATAAATTAAATAAAATGAATTTGCTGGTAATATACATTTTAAGTAAGTAGAAAACAAAGAAAAGATTAGAAAATAGTCAAAGGACACTATTGGATTAGGTCATATATCAGACAATGTTGAACCTTTTTGCGAGCAGAAATCAGGATATATTTGGATTAATATTCCAATCTTTTCCATTCTTTTCCAACTTAAATATCCAAAGAAATCTTATGATTTTTTAGGATTTGTTAGTTCTATTCCAAAGAATTCCAATTTTTTCTAAATGAGAAAACATTGGTAATTAAAAATACATTGAAATAATTTCTGCACGGGATGTTTGAGATCACCAAAAAATTAGTCGTGTTTTACTGAACAATGAAATAAAATTAAACTATTTTCCTGTAAATGAGCAAATTTTATCTAGATGATGCATTCGTGAAATTGCAAACACAGGGCTCAACGCTTATTTTAATACTATACTGCCCTTCGGACAGCCACCAAAGCTATTTTACCTGCCATGAACGATCACAGAACTCCATCAGCCTTTCAAAGTTAAGTTTGTCTTGAACAAAATCCAAAATATTTCATTTGATTTCATCTGTTTTCGACAAAAAATGGTAATATAAACGTTGTCTGATTTTGTCATGTGCGAGCAGAATGACAATTTTGTTCAAGGATGTAGGAGTAACCATTTGATTTTTGAAGTTTTCCTTACTTGCCAATGAACATTCTTGCCCAAGACATGTATCTAATGGTGCAGTCACACTATGACGTATTAGAGAAACTTATACCTAGCGTATGAAAAATCATAAAATAATGTCAACACGTCGGCATACGCCCAAAAAAGCATCGAAAATTCTTCAGCATGAATAAATTGGGCGTATGCATAACGTATTGAACGTATACATATCGTACGTCTAACCTATAAGTAACCTATCACTAACTTATATATAACTTATCGCAGCGTATCACAGCGTATGACCAGCGCATGTCCAGCGTTCTCAACTTAAGCCCAACGTATGAGTAACTTATGATAAACCTATGCGCAGCGCACTCGGCGTGTTATCGACGTTCACGTGACGTTCTACGTAAATACGGCGCCGGTCTCTACATTACCGCATTCATACTGTAGTCAGCGAGCTTCATGCCAACGTATCTCAACGTATGAGTAAACTACATCTAACGTACTTAGCGTATCTCGACGTATGAGTAACCTACCTGTAACGTACTTAGCGTATGGCTAGAGTATGCCTAACGTATGCCTAACCTATGAAGAGGACGTCGGCATACGCCCAAATATTTTGTGCATGCACAAAAAATTATTTCGGCCTCTGCGTATAACAACGTATGCCAGCTTATACCAGCGTGCTTTTAGCGTATACAACTTATACCAAACCTACCCGTAACTTATGTCAACGTACACCAGCGTGTTGGTGAAAATTCTCATACGTCGGCATACGTTACTGCTATACGTTATAGTGTGACTGCGCCATAAGAGCCATGCACAGATTAAGTTTTAAATGCACTGTACCAAAACCAGGAATATCTTTATTAAAAATATATAACATGTGACTTACTACTTTCAACAGCAATAAAATATACCTGTCTTATTTTGTCTTCAGACCAAGTAATATTTGACGAATATCCGAAATTAGTCTATCCGAATACTACTCAACTTGTAGTGATAATAATTCATGGAAAATAAATTTAATTGAATGGTATAACTTTATTTGTTTAAAGTTTTTATGATCATCGACTTGAATTTCTGTAAATTTGTTTCCAAAGAAACTAAGGACGACATGAATCAACAACGGTAATTAAATGCAGAAAAACGGTTGAAACGGACAGTGTACGATAGTACAACTTTTAGCCTAAGCAAGTTAGTCGGACGGGCGTTAGTTCCCTTGCAGTTACAGTGCCGATCGCTGGGTATATTTCTGCACAAGTTGGGAAAAACGCAACTTTTGAGCGATTGGGAAAGGTCTGTAGGCGATTGGGAACGGGTCCGTAGGCAAATGAGAACGGGTCCGTTTAATTGAAAAACATTGTTCTTGCTCGATCGGGCAGGCAAATGCTGGAAAGTACCTGCCCGCCTATGATATTTACCTGCCCCGGGCAATCTGGCAATGGTTAATATCGAGCCCTGAAACATTGCTGCATCCATAACTTATTTACTTTACGCAGTACTGGTTGGGTTAACAAACATGGCACCTAAACATTTAACTGAACGCACTTCATCTCATTTTAGCTTAAGGCATGATAGTGATAACAAGACTGTGAAAGTAGCGTACCATTTTACTAATTTCAAAGCATCTTTCTTCGGTAGTATCTGGTCTATATAGTCAGCAATGTGTGGAAACTGTACTAAGATTGATGCTCTAACTCCACGTAACACGGATGATTTGGCATTGTTTACACCAGATACATTCTCCTTGTCTTCAAATCTACAAATAAATCATAAATAAGAAACACTTAATAATGTAAAACATGTAAAAGTGTCATAAAAACAAGTTGATGAAATATCGATGCAAATTTTGAAGAACATGAATATTACATCAAGTAAAGGAATTGTACATGGGGAAAGTGGAACTCACCATACATCTAAATACATATATAGAAATAATAACCTTACAGCAATTTACAGCCTTACAATAGTCAGTAAAAATACTTGGGGTTTAAGTCGATGTAACAGCTAGATACCTCACACTTAACTGCTATTTTGGTCATTAATTTCCCGATGTATACACATAAATTGACTAATTATGCAGTAACGTATCCTTAAAATCAAGTAACCATCATGCACACAACAAAATACAAACGGTAAATATCTAGTACCTAGAAAACAAGCTTTTACGGACATTGCTCTCAGTTAATTCAGTTACCAAAATATTTGTATCAGAATGCGAGACAATATCAAAATCTGGCGAAATTAATAACCTTTAAATAAAGGGAATGTTCAGTGGTTTATTAGTTTATTTGTCGTCGATGCTCATCGGTTTGATTATTAGAATAAGTTTTATTTCAAAGATATGGTCTGATAATAATTCTGAAAGTAATAAGTAACGAATATAAAAGAAACTTCAAAGGTCACAATGCAAACTCTTTACTTACAAATTTCTTACGTAACAAATATGGTATGAAAATTTTTTTGCTCATCTACTTTGCAATTGTTTTAGCCACAATTGCCCAAATAGGTGCTTATTCAAAAAGCTTGTAAGCATTCACAATAAACATAGATATTTATTTCATTTGATCGTATGAATTAAATACAAAATTTAATGAACTAAACGACAAGGATGCACAACTGCACTTGATGCTTATCAATCCTTTTAAGTTTGATTGAAATCCCACCAGCCGTATTTGAGATAAGATCGGACAAACTTCACCATACACTGTATATGTGTAAAAACATCAAAGGGCTGTAACTCAGTGAAAATTTATCCGAGCTGAACGAAACGACAAGGATGCACAAAATCAATAGATGCAATATTATCAAATACACAAGAGAAACTTTTTTAATGTTGGATATCCAATTTCTTTTGCCACCATTACAATCAGTCCAAGATTGATTATATATGGTGTTTAGAATTATATTATCAGTATTTAGTGATGATCAAGAGGCCTATCAAGTTTGATGACAAGCGTTTCTGCGTTATTAATAAGTAGATGCCCAAGGGCAACATGTCAAGCCCGCCAATTGTCAAGAGATTCAGAGAATACGGTTATATGGTGATATACAGTGCATAATTATTTATCTATTACACCCATTTTTTATTTTCAACTTCTAAGTATTAACTTAACCTCAGCTATGTTCTTGTATGGGTCGTGCATGACATTTGACCTTTAAGCTTCAGACATGGGTCTTGCGCGCAACATGCCATCTCATCATTGAGAACATTTATGCCAAGTTATTTGAAAATCCCTCAATAAATGATGTTTTAGACCCATTTTTTGGACGTTTGACCTCAAAGTGTGACCTTGACCATTAAGCTATTGCTTCGGTCCATTGCACGACACGCCATTTCATCTCGGTGAACGTTTGTGCCAAGTAATTTGAAAATACCCAATAAATGACAGGGTAATACTCCGGACAAGATAATTTTGATTCATTTTTTTTACGTTTGACCTCCTAGTGTGACCTTGACCTTTGAGCTACAGACATTGGTCCTGAGTGCGATACGCCATCTCATCATGGTAAACATTTGTGCCAATTAATCTGAAAATCTTCCAATAGATGACAGTGTCATGGTCCAGACAAGATGTTTTACACATTTTTGACATTTGACATCCAAGTGTTACCTTGGCCTTTGAACTATGGACATGGTCTTGTGTGCGACAAACCATCTCATCATGGTGAACATTTGTACCAAATAATAAGAAAATCCCTCGATAAATGACATGATGTTTAAGACAAATTTTTTTGACGTTTTACCTCCAAATGTGACCTTGACCTTTGAGCTAAGGACATGGGTCCTGTGTGCGACATGCTGTTTCATCATGGTGAACATTTGTGTCAAGGAATTTGAAAATACCCAATAAATGACAGTGTAATATTCAGGACAAACTAATTTTGACTCATTTTTTTATGTTTAACCTCCAATTGTGACCTTGACCTTTGAGCTACAGACATGGATCTTGAGTGCAACACGCTGACTCATCATGTTGAACATTTGTGCCAAGTTATTTGAAAGTCTTCCTATAGATGACAGTGTTATGGTCCAGACAAGATGTTTTAGACCCATTTTTGACATTTGACCTCCAACTTCCAAGTGTGAAGTACCTTTGAGCTACGGACATGGATCTTGGTTGTGACACACCTTCTCATCAAGGTGAACATTTGTTCCAAAAAATTAGAAAATCCCTCAATAAATGACAGTGTAATGGTCCGGACAAGATGTTTCAGACTATTTTTACCTCTATGTGTGACCTTGACCTTTGAGCTAGGGACATTGTATGCAACACTGTCTCATCAGGGTGAATATTTATGCCAAATCATTTGAAAATCTGACAGAGTAATGATCCTGATGAAAAAAATCCACATTCACGATGCACTCACGCAAGCACACGCACATTGTTAGCACATTTTGTTTTTCAACACAACTCATCCTTGCCTTTTTGATGTTTATATTCAGTTTGCAATAAAGGATCGAACCATACACAACGTGTTGACTAACACTATTCAACCCAACATTTTGGTGCCGTAAACCATACACCATGAACCTTCACAAACTCATTTCGCTGAGGGAGGGCCACAGCCGTTTCTTTACAACTTCAGAAAATCGCCCAGTTGTCACAGTCAGAAACGGCAACCTTCAATCAAATTATCCAAGGGAAGGCAGACACAATCAGACGGCTGAACGAAAAAATCGTCGACCATCCAGACGTTGAGGATAATACATCGGAGCTGGTGGAGGGAGAAGAGTATTCCATCGACCTGAGGCTAAAACTTCATACATTGAGGGACGCAAACCTTTAGAGAGACGTCAGAGTCTACGCTGAGCGGCAACACACAGACTGACGTCAACTCAAGCGCCCTAACCCTACTAGGTTCTACAGAAACTTCTCTGCACCAAACGTCTACTGTGAGGAGAATTCCTACCTTCCATTCAAACCATAATCTCCCAAAGCTCCACTACAGTATCTGCTACAGGACTACTACAAAAATTACGCTGAACCCGAATGCCGCGCCATTTCAGAAGTCAAATTCCGATTCAAGCGATACAAATGGAACCGCCGTCTTGCGTTCAACTGTACAAAAATGGTCACATGTACTCCTGAAGACAGTCGTGAAGTCCAACATCGGGTACCTACTCTCCGGCCCATTTCAGGTTTCCGACGAAGAGTCGTCGGTAAGATACATACAAACAGTGATTACTGAGATAGAAGCAGTGATCAATGACAGACCGTTAACCTATGTCACTTCCGGCCGGACAGATGAACCGGAAGTGCTGACACCAAACCATCAGTTGTACAGACGACGGATCACCCTGCTCCCGAAAACTGCCAATCGGAACCTCCCAGACGATACCCCGATGATAGGCCAACCATGGTGAGGCAGGCAACCACGCAGCAGACGTTCATACAGAACTTCCGTGATAGACGGCGGCACGAGTACTTGACCGGCCTGACAGAGCGTCATCAGACGACTGGCAACAATAGCTAGACGATATCCGTAGGAGATGTGGTCAAGGTCCACGACAAATAACCCCGCGCCCAATGGAAATTGGCTGAGGTCCAGGAACTCATTCCAGGAAGAGATGGACTTACACGAAGTGCAAAAATTCGCACGGAAAATGGACACTTAAATCGTGCAATCGTGAAATTGTATCCACTGGAAGAGTGTTGATTGAACGTTGACTAAAGTTAGTTAACTAAGGGCTAACTCGCGAACTATGAACAGTGATACTTTTCTTAATACACTTACATAATAGTTTGTGATTTATTCAGAGAGAATTCATTGTTCAAAAGAAATCATAAAATTATTTTAAAATGAAAGACAATTATTTATTTACAAGTGTATTTTCAGACATTTGATTGCAGTTTGCAAAGGACTCATGTTTTCTTTGATGTTTTCATGCTTATTAATGTTTCATGTGTTTTAATAATTTCTAGGGCCCAAGTATGTCGGGAAAGGTAGCATAACATCATGCCGCCAAACTGTGCATGACGTCGTTTTACGTCATATCCAACATTGTTGTTTTGACGTTTCCCTATGTTTATATTCAGAAATATTCCATGTCATACTGTAGGCCATAAAGAGATACTACTGGCCTAACTGAATGCCATAAAGAGATATTCTACTCCTAACTGCATGCCTTAGTGAAGGACATTGAGAGCTATTCAATGACTTAGTGCAGAATGTAGAGAGATATTCTACGCCTAACTGCATACCTTAGTGAAGGACATTGAGAGATATTCAATGCCATAGTGCAGAATATAGAGAGATAGTCTACGCCTTACTGCATGCCTTAGTGAAGGACATTGAGAGATATTCAATGACATAGTGCAGAATGTAGAGAGATATTCTAGGCCTTACTGCATGCCTTAGTGAAGGACATTGAGAGATATTCAATGACATAGTGCATAATGTAGAGAGATATGCTAGGCCTTACTGCGTGTCTAACTGAAGGCCATAGAGAGATATTCCATGTCATAATGTAGGCCATAAAGAGATACTACTGGCCTAACTGAAGGCCATAAAGAGATATTCCAAGCCTAACTGCATGCCTTAGTGAAGGACATTGAGAGATATTCAATGACTTAGTGCAGAATGTAGAGAGATATTCTACGCCTTACTGCATGCCTTAGTGAAGGACATTGAGAGATATTCAATGACTTAGTGCAGAATGTAGAGAGATATTCTACGCCTTACTGCATGCCTTAGTGAAGGACATTGAGAGATATTCAATGACTTAGTGCAGAATGTAGAGAGATATTCTAGACCTTACTGCAGGACATGGAGAGATATTGCAGGACTTATTGCAGGACTTAAGGGATATTCTTGGCTTTACCACATGCCTTAATTCAGGCCTTAAATACATATTACCGACCTTACTAAACAGCTTTTAGAGATAATCAAGGCTTAATTGCAGGACTCAAAGAGATATGCCTGGCCTTATTGCAAGACTTAAATGGATATTTCTGGCAATACTCCAGGGCTTAAATGGATATTCATGGCCTTATTGCATCGCTCAAAGAGATATGCCTGGCCTTATTGCAGGACTTAAAGAGATATGCCTGGCCTTATTGCAGGACTAAAAGAGATATTCATGACCTTATTGCAGGGCTCAAAGAGATATTCCTGACCTTATTGCAGGACTCAAAGAGATATTCCAGGCCATATTGCAGGACTTAAAGAGATATTCATGGCCTTATTGCAGGACTCAAAGAGATATTATTGGCCTTATTGCAGGGCTCAAAGAGATATTCATGGCCTTACTGCAGGGCTCAAAGAGATAATCCTGGCCATATTGTTGGACTCAAAGAGATATTCATGGCCTTATTGCAGGACTCAAAGAGATATTCATGGCCTTATTGCAGGGCTCAAAGAGATATTACATGCGTTATTGCAGGCCTTAAAGAGATATTCATGACCTTATTGCAGGACTCAAAGATATATTCATGACCTAATTACAGGGCTCAAAGAGATATTGCATGCCTTATTGCAGGACTTAAAGAGATATTCATGACCTAATTACAGGGCTCAAAGAGATATTGTATGCCTTATTGCAGGACTCAAATAGATATTCGTGACCTAATTACAGGGCTCAAAGAGATATTCATGGCCTTATGGCAGGACTTAAAGAGATATTCATGACTTTACTGCAGGGCTTAAAGGGATATTTTTGGCCATACTGCAGGGCTGAAATGGAAATTTCTTACCATACTGCAAGACTTAAACAGACACTCCTAGTGTTACTTAAGCTGCATTGTAATAATGATACAACAATTTGATTGTCATCAACTTTCGTCATTCTTGCACCCGATGAAGTTAGCCCAGGACACATTATATTTGTACCACTCAGTACAAATCTGATAGCACCTTTATCTGCCTGCATGTGGGGTAAAATAAATGGAACTGAAACCAAAAATATATTTACAAAACGCAGAGTATAAATTGCATGTACATGAATGAACTCCATCACTAACTGTCAATCATAAGACCACCATGTGTTCTGAAAGAAAGTCAGTCTTAGTGGTGAGGTGGTCTGATTTTCTAGTTAAATAGACGGAAATTTTAAAACAGGTTTATCAAAATATGGTCTTATTAATGAGATGGTCTTTTCAATGAGGTTTCACTGTATAAGAGGAAAATATGTAGCATACAACATTATCTAAGGTGCAATAGAAATATATTTATGTCATATGCATTTCATCAAGCTTTAGGTTGCTTGTCGAACAGGAATTAACCAACGCTAAATATAGAAACATGCATTCAAAAATTGATAACTCACATTTATGTAACAACTTCAATGTAGGAAAATAAGGTCCATCCCTTTGTTTGAAGAGTACATGTTCACCACTTGAGTTGGCGAGAATCTCAATATGATCATGACTGAAACAAGGTCAAGTAGGCGGAAGACAGGCTTCTATATGACAATTTTCTGCAGTTTAACAGTTGGTGTACATTTGTTTAGTGGAGTTAATTGATATACCAGTTAACATAAAAGTAAGTGAATTTTATTATCCTATGCATATGAATTGAATCCATCCATCCTTTCAAGAGTTATTAATCCGAAACAAATTTCTTGCACAGACAGACGGACAGGGGTATCAGTTTTATACCTTTTCGCCTTTCTTTGAATGAAATTCAAACAGGTTGCATTAAAAAATATAAAATAACAATAAATAAAATAAAATGAATTTGTTGGAAATATGCTTAAACCATATCTTCACAACATATCGGTTATAAACTACATGTGATATTTAAACTACAAGTCAATATATTAGTTATGCATATCAATGTATTGTTTATACTACTTTCCATTCAAATGTTGCGCTGAATACTGTTTTTACATATAAGTCGAGCGTGGTATAGTGTCATGTACCACTGCATGTAAACAGGTTGGTCAGGTGGGATATTATAATTACAACAAATCACTGTAATGCATATGACTAAATCAGAAACAACCAAGACAATAATGTGACTAAATAGTTCAGTGGAACTTCAAAATTTCTTTCATGCGGTTAATAAAACAATTTAGGAATATAATACTATATATAACCTATACCTGCCTTACCTTTAAAATACAACGCCTGTTTACCATTGATTTTTGTTTAAATCCACATGATAAGATAAACCATCATAACAGTGCACTATGTGAGGGAGTTGTTGTTGCGAGGGAACGGATCTTTATCTGACTGTTGCATGATATGTATGCTTTAGTTCTCAGATATTTCCATATATATATATATATATATATACCCAAAGTATCATTTGGTATTCATGTAGTATAAATGTATTCATCGATTGATAATTCCAGCTCAGATATTATTTAATAAATAAAAGTAAATAATGCTAGCAATATCGCCATGAAAATTGATTATTAAATACGTTTATGAATATTGCAATATATTTTGTATTCTGAATCAATTTACCAGCAGGTCTATCAAATTTGAGGACCATGTGCCCAATTTTCCTTGAGTTATTGAGCAGAATATGTTTTCAAGTCAATATTAATGTAACCTTGACCGTTAGCCTCAAATCAATAGGATCATCTACTTGTCATGGCCAGCAGGCATATCAAGTTTGAGGACCATAAACCTAGGCATTGGCAAACCTTTTCTCGAGTCAAGGTCATCAATCTGACAATTGATAAGGTTCATCTATTACAATCAAATCAAATTTAAAATTCAATCTCTATAATTATACCATATACAGTAAATATATAAGTACTACCGGCCATAACTCAGTCAAACTTGCAAGGCCGCATTTCCCTATATCAGTTGTTATAATTATGAAATATTAATAATTTTAGTTGTATTTAAATATTCCACAAGACATCATAAATATGGCTTCAGACAGACGGAAGGACAGACAAAAAGACGTCAAAACTGTATTCCTCACTATATCTATAACAATGTTACAATATCGTTCATTTAATTTAACTATTGTTCTTTTATTTCTTAATGTAAGACCACTCTAATAC
The DNA here is from genome assembly GCA_032209605.1 of Mactromeris polynyma. Lineage (NCBI taxonomy): Eukaryota > Metazoa > Mollusca > Bivalvia > Venerida > Mactridae > Mactromeris > Mactromeris polynyma. The sequence continues at coordinate 705,864 of JASFXZ010000065.1, forward strand.
TCATCATCAAGAATCTTAACTAAACTGTTTCCGTGAGTTTCTGGATCACATGAGACAACTAAATGCAAAATATTACAACGTTTTACCGTGCCGTTTTAAAGATTTTCAAGTTTTAAGATAAAACTGACTTGCTTTGAGAGGTCACAAATTCCACTCATGTTCTTCATGCTTAAAAATTAGTTCAAAATGAGCCTATTTTATCATTTGTTTGTCTTATTCTTAAAAAGAAAGTGCTAGTGATATCATAAGGAAAATGAATCGAAATAATATGCTTTGTAAAAAATATAGGTGGCAATTCATATGCATACACCCTCCTGTAAATGACGCAATTTTTTAAAACACAACAAGAAATACCAATTTTCAAGGTAGCATAATCATACATAATAACATGAGTACTCTAACATAATGGACATCAAAATTATCCTCAACACCTCTTTAACAAAATATAACAAAATGAGAAACTTTTACCGTCCAGTTTTGCTTTGATAACATCTTGTAATATGCATGTATTAACTTTAAATATGGCATCTGTGTAGAAACCAATAGATTTAATTTATATTTTATAATTCTATATCAGTTTCCTTGCCAAAAACGTCAGTAAAACAAAAATGTCATGAAAAAAGCAAAGAATTTTTTTTCGTCCAAGCGAGGATTTGAACCCAGGACTTTTCGCATGTAAGGCAAGAGGCTTAACACATAGGCTAAGGATTAATATTGACCAAGGTATTCCAAATGATTCAAAGTTTACATTCTCATTAGGGTGGCCTTATCTTAAATCACATAAATTATATCATAATTGTTGAAGACTGCCAATATTTAAAATATTTTAATCACTTTGTTAAACAATTTTGTTTTTCAACACAACTCATCCTTGTCTTTTCAACTTATCATAGTTTCCCTAAATTCATTACAGATAACAGTTGTCCATATTGGAAAACACATTGAAAAAAACATGGCTGAAGGGGGGACACCACAAAGGTCATTCAAGGACTCGTTCAGTAAAGCTTCTGGTGATGCTGATGAATCATTTTGTGATCCGTGTATCAATGGAGGTAAATGGATAGCTGTGGAAGGTTATTGCCAAATCTGCAAGGAGCATCTGTGTGAAATTTGTCTTGAAGTTCATAGAAACCAAAAGATGACGAGAAGTCATACAATCTTAGATAAGAATCAAATGCCTAGGGGACAAGTATCCAATGCCAGTCAAGGCCTCTGTGTGGAGGTCTGCAAAACACACCATCCAGAAATAGTTAGATTTTACTGCAAAACTCACGATGAACCAGGCTGTGTGGATTGTATGACCCTAAACCATGCCAGTTGCAAAAAAGATAGGATTCAAGATATTTCAGATGGTTTCAAAGCAACAAGAGAATTCAAGCTGACACAACAAAAGATTGACAAGTTTCACACCGAACTAGAAGAAATGAAAAAAACATTGGACAACAATTTGAAGAATATTGGTACAACGTACAATAATATTCAACATAAAATCGCATCGTTTCGCAATCACATCAATGATTATCTCGACCAGATGCAGAAGCAAATAACAGAGGAAGCAGAAAATAGGAAGAAGGAACATAAAACAGAAATGAAAAGATTGACAGCAAAGAATGAATCAATGAAATCTGAACTTGAAGACATACTTCAAAGAATACAGAGCGACCCGGACATGAATTCAATATTTGTACTCACCAAACAAGCTAAGCAGAGACTGGTTACAATGGAGAAGAAGTTAAACAACATTAAGCAAACAGAACGACAACAAAAACACTATGTGTTTAGCCATTCTGCTGAGATAGAAAGTATAATATCAGCCAAAACACCGCTGGGAAAATTGCCAAACATAAATATCACAGCATCACACAGAGGCAACATCAATGGGAAGTCCAAAGGAGATAGAGATTCGTGTTGGATTAGTGAGTGCACACTTATAAGTCCACAAAGACTGGTTATCTTAGATGGAAACAATAAGAAGGTTAAGTTAATAGACATAAATGACAATAGAGTTATATGCAGCTATGAAACAACTAGTCCACCCAAAGACATTACAACAGTTGGTGCAGACACAGTTGCAGTTACATTACCTAATGAGGAAAAAATCGTATTATTTCATGTAACATCTAAACTTACCAAACAACGTAAGATACAATTAAACTATTTTGACAAACGTTGCTCTGGTATTGCATACAAGAATGGGAAGTTTGCCGTCAGCTATACAAAACCAGGCAGTGTAGAAATCCTAGATACACAAGGTCAGGTACTCCATCAAATACAACCTAAACTAGGCACGGAAGATGTACTACTGAGGCCTTATAGCGTTGAATTCGGACATAATAATGATACTATAATAGTATCAGACACCTTCACCCACAAAGTCAGTATCCTTTCATTTGAAGGACAAATTCTTCATACCTACACACATGATGCATTAAATGGTCCATGTGGTATGGCTATTACAGCAGATGGTGTTCTGTTTGTTTGCAGCACAGGGAATGGATGTATACATGCTGTATCACCAGACTTCAAGACAAGTATCATCATCATCAAAAATGATAACAATGTAGTGAGGCCTGCAAGCATTACATACTGTGATATCAATCATAGACTGTATATGAATAACGATATTTTAGGAGCAGAAATGTTTAACAACTCATCACAAGTGTATGATTTGAATGTTTAGGGCTGTCATTGATTGGAAATTTTATTTTGATATATCACCTGAAATCAACAATACATGGATATATAAACTGATTCTGTAGCACAGTGATGATGCAATGAAGCATTAACATATTCTTGAAAGCAAAGAGAATGTATGTGGTATAAAGCATTAAAAGACCAAACTTTTCACTTTAAACAGAGTACTGATGGTAAGGACAGAATTGCATGTGTATCATCAAGCATGCACAGTAATGACATAGATTTTGAAAATGTAAACATATGTGTTTGAAAAGAAACTATGATGATTTTGTCAACACCATTTTCTACAGTTCTTCCTGTATTGTATCGATACTCAAGCATTTCCAATCGACATATCATTGACTTTAAGAAACAGTGTTTCTTCCTGGAACATAAGTATCAGGATGATATATAGTAGAGAAAATACTTTTCTTACATTCTTCTAAGATGAAATATAGATCTATAACAAGTAGCTGAATACGAACAAACTGATAACTTTTTATGTTGGTTTAAATATTGTAACATGTTTTTATTAAGTAATATGGAGAAATAACATGGAAATCATGCCTGGATGCAGCTAGGTAATATCTGGCTCACTCCAACATCTTGACTCTAGAAATTCACAACCTCACATCCCATACAAATCAAAATGCTAATTCAGGCTACTTACTCGTCCCATGCAAATCTTAATACTAAATCAGGCCACATACTCGTCCCATGCAAATCTAAATACTAATTCAGACCACGTACTAGTCCCATACAAATCTAAATGCTAATTCAGGCTACCTACTCGTCCCATACAAATCTAAATGCTAATTCAGGCTACCGACTTATCCCATACAAATCTAAATGCTAATTCAGGTTACCTACTCGTCCCATGCAAATCTAAATGCTAATTCAGGCTACCGACTCATCCCATACAAATCTAAATGCTAATTCAGGCTACCTACTCGTCCCAAACAAATCTAAATGCTAATTCAGACTACCTACTCGTCCCATACAAATCTAAATGCTAATTCAGGCTACCGACTCATCCGATACATATTAATATCAAGCGTGAAAAATGAGATGGCCTTCAGTTTTGCACCACGCTCGGTCGTATCTATATTGCATACGTCTCATAAAACATTTCACGTCAATCAAAATGTTCATTTGACAAAATTACCACCCACGACTGTTGACCTCTGAAACTTGAAGATGTCGCGGCGCCTTTGAACTCTGAGAGTAGAAACTTTTTCCACATGCGTTGCATCAAACATTGGGCCGACTACTTGATCTAACAATAAAAGACGTGGCGCCTTTGTAGTCTGCAAGAACATTGTTTTTAGACTCGCAGCACTTCAAACATGCTGTGCCGATTTGTCCCCTTTTGCCTTGACTTAAAAGGTAAAAGCTATTTTTGTGACGGATTGAGAAATAGTCGACCGACACATATCTAGTCGATCTGTGTGAACAACAAGTGTTTTATTAATCGTAATTAGCGCATCCGGATATCGCAAACAGGTTTGCATTGTCATTTAGTCAAGGTAAGGAGAATAATTGAACGTGGGCGTGTCTAGACGACTCTGCAGCAGCTACACCCGTGACATCATAGATTTAGCACAATCCAAGGTCAAAATTACGTTGATGTTTATTGGAATGTGTTGAAAAACAGTTGAAGATGACATTTGTGTAAATATTGATGGTTATCATAATTGGACATATATCTCTTATGGTGAGTATATTCAGTTTAAGTAATCTCGTTGATTCACGATCGTGGTTCGTTAACAGCACGTGATTTCGCGGAAGAGCAGACAGCAAATCTCGGAAAAATTTGATTTTGATCAATTTTTCGTTCCTTTTTGACAAATTTTAGGATTTTTCATGAAAATAATCGGGAGCCACGACGACATCGCGTTATAATGGATATCGCGCTATATCCGACCGTGTAGTAACGGAGTTGCAGTGTATAAAGAGATTATACTTTTAACTCCCACTTTTTATAATGTGCTCCAAGTACCTCTACCCAAGACAGTGTCAATAAATGTATATATATATATATATACAATTACTTCACAATCCTAAAGATGTCTTTGTTATTTCGACTTATGAGGGGTGTCTGCGTTTTCACAAATACGTTTTACCTGTTTTATTGTGTTACTTTCTCATGTTTTTGGACTTATATCTTTTTATTAAAATGTGTTGTATATAATGTCATGGATTGTTTTATGCATTTTTGTTTTATCATGTTTTATGAAACTTATTTTTTGTGCATAATATTTTCAAAAGTCAAGTTAATCTCTTGTAAATAAGTTTTAAATTTAATTTCCTGTTTACTCTTGTTCAACAGTATACTATATGTAAGTAAATTGATAAATAATATCTTCCAATTGATTAAAAATTGCACTAACAATTTATCATCATTGTCATTTTTCTATACCAGAAAGTTTCTTTTACAACATACATGTAATATCAAACTATTCATTTGAGATGATTTATCTGTAACAAGTTTGTTCAATCATGTAAGTGAGGTACTATGTAATTTAAACATAGTAACCACCTGAGGTTGGAAACCAAGGGTGACTGGATAACAACCCGAGGATATATATAAGGGACTTCTAAATTGTGTCTATACTTACATCCATTGTTATAAAACTTTAATAAAACTGAGTGAAGTTCGAACATACTTTCTTACAAATAAGAATCTATGTTACCTTATATTTATCTAAGTTATTATCTATTTATAAAAAATTTCTAGTTTAAATATTCATTGTTAATGTTTCTTTTCAATATTTATCATTTGACTACCTTATGTTCAAGTAAAGATCAGAGCATATGATATTATCTAGGTGAAGTGATTACTTAATTGTCTTCATTTGGTACCTCTACATAAGCAAGTTTTATTATATGTCCCCATGATTTTATTATATATGTCAGTAAAAATGTTTTTGACATTATGCTAATATGAACTATATAATGCATGTCACCTATATCCATTGCTTATACTTTAATAAAATTGATTGAAATTCAAACATACTTTGTTACAGTTATTAAACAACTTGTAGAGATTTACGATAATAGAACCTTACACGCAGAAAGTGAACCAGCAGAAGCAAATATGTGACACAAATAATTATTGAGTGCATAACTAATACCAAACATATATGGACAATTAAGAAGAAAACTTACTAAGAGATAAGCTGGACTTGTGAAATATTACACCAAAAAAAATTAAGTCCAGGCAGAAAATCAGAAACAATGACTTGTTTTAACTTTTATCTACAGTAAAACCTCACTTAAAGACTGCCTCCAGGGGTTCCACTAGGACTGGAATCTCAAGGGTCATTTTGATAATATTTTACCCGACTTTACCATTTTAAAGCAAAATTACCTACAATTTAGAGAAATATTTACCCCTCAGCCAGAATCCTGAGGGTCAAACTGTGGCTTTTTGGAAATTTTGGGGGTCAAAGGGTCAACTAAAGGGTCAAATGGAATCCCTGGTCTCAATAATAAGACCATCTCAAAATTAAGAACACAATTCTCAAGTCCATTTTCACTGTTCTGCTCTTTATTCAACCTCAATAATAAGACCACCTCAATATTAAGACTAATTTTCAAGGGGCCCAATGGTGGTCTTATTATTGAGGTTTTACTGTACATACTATCTAATGGCACTGGTCAACTTTACAATACCAGTGGTAATCAATCTATTCGCTCTACTCTAAAACAAGAGTGTTAAATAGCAGATTAATTTACTTTTAGTGGACTAAAGATACAGACAGGTAATTTAAATACCTTTACTACAGAAAGTTAATGAATAAATTTGGAACCAGAAATGCATATTCGATTATGCCCCGGTCACACATTCACGGATCGTCTTGCCGGATCCACTACAGATGGAAACTCATGGATGACCCCGGAAAAGACTATATCCGTGGTCCGCTACGGATGCTCTACGGTTTGACTACGGGTTTTGACGGATCAACCAAGGATAATGCAGAAAATGGGCTAGTTGACAACGGGAGTGATACGGATTGCTACGCTTTGGTACGGAATGACACGTGTCACGGCGTATGCACTGCGGATTAACAACGGTTCGCTACGATTTTAGTACGGGTTAGCACGAATTAGAACGGTCTGGCACGGATAAGTACGGACTCTCACGGAGCGCCACGGACCTGCCACGGACCTGCCACGATAAGCAATCCGTACACATAAACTCCCGCGCTCGCGTGTTCATTCCACAGCTTTTTAGGTACAACTCTGCTGCTTCGCTTCCAATGTGTCTAAGTTGCCACCCCTGGTGTTCTGCACATCGTCCATGTTAACACCCTCTCTCCAGGCTCCGGGGATGACGTTGTGGTTAACATCCTCTTGATCCATGAGAGGGTTCTGTTCACCAGGATATCTGACCCTCATGATGTTGTGAAGGCACACACAGGCGAGGACGATGAAATGTACTGTATCAGGGTCCTGCAACATGACGGAGAGCAAACACCGGAATCTGTTTGCAAGGATACCAAATGCATTTTCTACAGCTCGTCTGGCCCTCCAGAGGCGGTAGTTGAAGATCCTCTCGTCATTGGTAAGACCCCGTATGGAGAAGGGCTTCATGAGCCAGGTTTTCATGCCAAATGCATCGTCTGCAATGATATAGTAAGACATCGGTCTGTCATCACCGGGAAGGGGGCTGCTGGTGGGATGCCGATTACACCCCTTTCAATCGCGTTTTTCAGCTTACACTGGTTCCAAATCTGAGCGTCGGGGCAACCACCTTGTGCACCAATATTCACCCACCGGAACTTGTAATCGGTGTCGACTAGGGCCATCAGAACTATTGAGTGATATCCTTTATAGTTGTAGTATAGGGAGTCACCGTTCTTAGGACACCGTACGGCAACATGTTTGCCATCTAGAGCACCGAGAGCATGTGGGAACTGCCATTTTGCAGAAAACTGGTCGGCTTTTGCCTGCCACTGTTCAGACTCAGTAGGAGTGTCGATAACATCCCCAGCATATGTTGCAATTATGGTCTAGCATACGTCCCGAACAATACCAGAGATGGTATTGTGCGCCACCCTGAAGCCAAACATCAAGGTCCGGTAGCTATCCCCAGTAGCCAGGTATCGCAGGGTGACTGCTAGCCTCACTCCAGGTTCGATGGTCTGTACCAAGTCATGTTCTTCATAATCATGCGACCCACTACTTGTAACAGTTTTCGGAATATCTGTGGGTCTATTCTCACAAAGTTCTTGAAAGCAGCTGGATTTTCCACACTCAGTTCAGCCATGAGTGCGTCATACTGGCCGTGGATGGGTCGTCGGAGGAGCCAGTCCCCGGTCAACCATCTATTCTACTTCCGGTCACCTCTCAGTCTGTCCTCAAGCAGCTCCACCATGGCCCTGGAATTTTGTGTCATATCAATGTCCAGGTCCAGCCAGTTAAGCGCCAGCCTCAGTTGTTGGTTGTTCATGTTGGTTGTTGTTAGATGTAGACTTCTTGGATGGAACAGATATGAAGAAGGGCCCTATCAACTGGAAGTATTTATACAGAAGTCTGGTGACAGAACGGGGGTGATACCTAGATGACATAATTCGTAATAAACTGTAGTGTACTGTAGTAAGCCGTATTATGCCGTGATGTCACGTAGGAATCCTTGAGAAACCTTGGTAATCCCTACCTATCCCCAAGAGAACGTAGTGCGATCGTGCTGATCCGTGACAAATCCGTAACAAACCGTATTGTATCCTTGGCTAATCAGTGGTGTAACCGTACAAGTACGTAGTTCATCGAAACTAACCGTACCGATCCTAGAGTCCGGGGATGTACTACGAATAAGTACGGTTTATTACGGACTACAACGGATTAGTACGTTCTAATACGGATCAGTAAGGATGTACTACGGTAGTCTGATCCGTGGGGAATTTTTGAACATGTTCAAAAATTGTCACGGATATACAAGTACTACTACGATTGACCCAGGATACAATACGGACAGCTACGGACCACTACAGATTGCCATGAATGATGCCGGATCGTATCCGTGGCTAATCCGGCGTCCGATCCGTGAATGTGTGACTGGGGCATTATGTAAATCCACACACTATCCTTAACCAAGTTATTTTCTCCATTAAAAGGACCCCATCATTTCCATAAAAGTGAGGAAAAAACATTGCCACTTCTTAGGCCATAAAGTTTGATAAACAACCCTGTAATACCTCTGTATTCCACTTAATTTGAACCTGACAAAACTGAAGTGATAAGGAATTTTTAGAATGCACATAAATTTAAACCGCTCTTTTAGCAAGGGGCTGGTCAGAGCCAATTGCTATAGTAGGCGAAATCCGGGGACACTCAGTGGATGATTCATCCCAATTCTTTCCTTCTGAACCACCAATGACTACATACTCCTGAAGAAAGTAGTCCTTCAACAAAGAAATAGCGGTATAAAGCATTTGCGATATCAGCTAGAAACAGATTTGAACTGACATCATTGAGGCAATAGAAAGAGCCCATTTGTTATTTAAATATTGCAATTACAGAATACAACTAGAAATGTGTCCATAGGACACAGATGCCCCCACTTGCAGCCTTTGTCACAAAAGCAAATGCCATTATTATGTTCATAGTTTGTGAATGTGTATCAAAAATACCAAGTGAACAACTGTACTGATCATAGTGATAAGTCAAGGACAATAACTTTGCAATTACTAGACATAATCATACATGAAACCAAAGGTGCACAACTATACAGGTTGGTGAGCTTTCCTTTTAAGTTTTATAAATCTGGCTCATATTGTAATGGAGATATGGGTGACACAAGATTGCATACTCTGTAGGCTATATTTTAAATAAGTCAAGGGCCATAACTCTGCACTTACTGGACACAGCCAATCATGAAACCCCAGGTGCACAACTTCACATGCTGGTTAACATTCCTGCAAAGTTTTATGAATCTGGCTCCTATTGTATTGGAGATAAGGGTGACACTAGATTACATACTCTGTAGGCTATATTTTAACTAAGTCAAAGACCATAACTCTGCACTTACTGGACACAGCCAAACATGAAACCCCAGGTGCAAAACTACATAGACTGGTGAACATTCCTGTAAAGTTTTATGACCCTGGGTCATATTCTTTTGGAGATATGAGTGACACAAGATTTGTGAAGGACTGACAGACAGACGGACAAGGGCCAATCTATATGCCCCCCCTTTTCAGAGTGGGGGCATAAAAAAATATATATCACGGACTATGATAATGTTTATATGTCTGTGATATCAATACACCGAAGTCCCATGGATTTATCACATGATTTGATCATTTACGTATCAGGCTTGTATCACGCGTGAATTGCTTATGAAATGCAGGAATATTAGGATAGTGTACAGTAGGTAGATATCTCAGCGGACCATAGCAGTAGGCAGAGAAACGTATATGTGGTGATTTTTTGTTTAAATCTTGTTGAACCGATCGCATGTAAATAAACATTGACTACGTTTTGTGTTTCTTATTTCACATTGCAGTTGTAGTCACTCAATATGAAGCCCTATTGATTTGATTTGTTTTATAAAATTATTTATCGTTAACCATCAGAAACTTGTCAACATATTGATGTATAAATCTAGAAATGCCTTTAATACATCAACTGTTCACTTATTTCCGCATTCTATCAGCAATTTTGGGACCAACAAGCCAATCAGAATCTTGCTTTCACTTGGGTTACAATGTCTACATATACGCGCAAACTAGGACACAGAAACCAGAACTCCTAGCTAACCACGTGACCTCATATAAGGTGAACGCACGGTTCACTGTCACAATTGCCATACATTTGGCAGCGTAAGCATCGCCTGATACAGGTATCAGTGGCGCTCATCGTGAGCGATTGGAGTAAATAAATGAGAATCGGAGTGCGGAGCAGAGTTATTTTAGCAATACCAGGGGTTCCATTTGACCCTGGAGTTGACCGTTTGACCCCTGGAATTCCCAAGTCACATTTTGACCCTCAGGATTATGGCTGAAGGGTCAATTTTCTCTAAATTATAGGTAATTTGGCTCTAAAATGTTAAAATCTGGTAATTTTTTATCAAAATGACCCTTGAGATTGAGCACCTAGTGGAACCACTGAATACATTCTACCAACGGTCGCTCATTTGGAACAATGGAGTGACTTGGTACAACAGTAAATATCAATAACTATCGCTCACTTGGAGCAACTGAGTTAAAATACATTAAGTTTCAAATACTTGCAGCACATCATATAAATTTTGCTCCGGCTTGCTGAGTATCAGAACTCATTTTTATCTCCGAAGCATATATTGGAGTTCTTCGCTGGCCCACTCCGGGTTATTATGTAGAACTCCATTGTTAAATAAGCTTCTCAATATTAGTACCTCATTTTGATGACTGTAAATGGTCGCTAACTTTGAGACATGAGCCGTCAATTGTATTTTTTCTTGCAGTGCTTTGATATAACATCTTCCTCTTAGAAATTGATTCTGAATAGTTCTACATCAGGACTATGATGAAGAAGAGTAAACTAAATGCTTTTCACATGCTTAGAAAAGCAATTCAATTTGACCCTGTTGTAAACAGCAATTATAAGATTGGCATAAATGAACACAGATTTATAGTAACGCTTATTAGTTTACAGTCAATCAACACATTAATTCACATGATACCAATTCATTTCAAACAAAAGTTAAACAGCTCTGTAAGTATCATGAATTTATGCCACTTTATCAAACGCCGATAGTAGGCAATCTCCACTCATTTCCGTCCTTTGCTGTCTCTGTTGATTAGCACTTAAATGTCCATGTAATTACCTATTGATTTGTGTAAGTTAATTACCTAAACACACAAAAAATATAAATACCAACTAAGAAATATAATTATATAGCTTTTGTACAAATGACTATCACGGCGGATTAAAACAGTCACTTTTCTCAATTCAGAAACAAGCTGGCGGACGCTGCAAATTTTAATATTGCCATACCTAAATGTGCTTAAGCAACCCTAAGTAAATCCATGCAATAGTATAAAACAAACAGGTCATTTTATACAGTAGTAACTAATAGATAGGGCATTTATGAGGGAAAGATCAAAATATATCCGAATATGTGTTTATCCGAATACGTGTTTATAAATAGCGGCCTCAGAAAACTGTCCTAATGATTATTATGTTTAATACAGCGGGAAACTGTAGATGATTATATTATTGCAAACACGTTTCAGCCTAAAATCATCACTTACTTCTTAAACATGTTTGTAACAACCGGCCAACTGTTGAAATGTGCGAGTTTTCTTGTTGTTGTTGTCGAATTAGTAACCACTAATCCCCAATCAACCCGTCCTTGTCCGTAAATCGAGCGAAAATACTCAACGCCGACATGCATACATACATTTATTGTATTTTGGTAATAAATAAAATTTGCAAGAGATATTAATTTGTTACAGGGAATGCCACTTAGATCAACATTATACTTTTGTCTAATAAGACAATTGCTTGCTTAGACGAACGAAAGCATACCTGAGCGGTGAGTGTGCATTTTTCCAGTTGACTTTTCTTATTGCTATATTCAGGGTTCGTGCAAGCATTTACTATACATGCAGTCAAAATTCAGAAAACAAATCTTAGTACTCTCTTAGCTTATCCTTAAATAACTTCAGAATTAGATATTTCCTCACATTCGATGCAGATTAACAGTTTGAGCAGTCTGAGATAGGGGCCTATGTTCAAGTTTGAAATATTTTTGTAAATAAAAGGTATTCGCATCTTCTCTATCTGGAATATGCCCGCAATTTAAAACTCTAATTTGTTGTAATTGTAATATGTTGTCTTAGCGATGTCTAGCGTGTAACTAACACACATCCTTGAAAAAAACAATTTTTAAAAAACGATCCCGGAGGATCCCGGATCACGGATCCCGGATAACGGATTTCAGTCCCACCAGTAAGTCGTTCTTACAAACTTGCTGCAGTTACTTCCCCTGGCGGTTAAATCAGCCGCCACAGAGAACGAGTACATGTACAATAAGTTGTAACATGGTCACTTATTTAAAAAAAAAAAGCAAGTCAGCGCCCCAGTTGGCAGAGAATTTAGGGAGTAGCTAGGGTTTAGTATCTAAAATATATTAAAAGTAAAAAGAGATACAGCAACAATAAAAGAATGCAAACTACTATGTGGAACGTTACAAACAGAAATATCCTACATCTATAATAGTTCCCTCCCTTGTTCTTAATCATCAGCCATTTTCCCGACACTTACAGTTTTCCTGAATTTCCATCCGGTTTTTACAGGCACGTCCAGTTTTCATGTATTGTCTACCAGTATTTGTCATCGTTTACAGTTTCAGTAATTACCGGCACCTCCATTTTTCCTGGTTTCCAACTAGTATATTTACCGGCACCTCCATTTTTCCTGGTTTCCAACGGTGAACCAGTATATTTACCGGCACCTCCATTTTCCTGGTTTCCAACCAGTATTAACCGCACATCCAGTTTTACTGGTTTCTAACCAGCATTTACCGGCACTTCCAGTTTTACAGTATTTCCAACCAGTATTTACCAACACCTCCATTTTTCCTGGATTTCCAACATATGCGTCAATAATGTTGTGGCGTCATTTCTTGCCATTTTTAACGGCGTCAGTTGTATAACGTGCTGTAGGCAAACGAACTTCGCACCGCACTTGTTTTTGATTTCGATATAAAAATGGCGTATTTTGATGTAGAAGAACAGCGAACTATTATTAAAATGTGCGTTTAAATGGATATAACACCCACAGACACTATCAAAACATTACATAGAACCACAGGATATTCGTCAGTTTCCCGTTCGCTTGTACTTAAGTATCATCAACGTTTTTCAAGTGGGTGGTTATCCAACAGAAGCGATGCCAGGTCGGGTAAACCAAAAAAGTTAACGCCAAAGTCATTACGTCGGTTGAGGAAATCGTTTTGTTTCCATCCAAGGGAACTTGGAGGATACAAACACAAAGACAGAGATGAACTTGTTTCTCATGTCAATTATGTTGTTCGATCATTTGGAAAACAATGGTACGACACAATTTTCCCATAGTGGGTGTGGCGTAATCAAAAGAGCATTGAACAGTGAACACGGAGGCGTCTATTTTGAAAAAAGTTATAAGTTAATTGTGACGTTAACTCAATGTAACGTCCTACAGTGGGTGTAGTGAATCTTGCATTATTTTGTTATTGTTTTATGTAACAAGTCAACACAATTTTGTATAACGTGTCACAAATGGTTTGTGAATGGAGTGATATATTTATACTTTTGTTATCCGGATTATTTTTCATAAAATCGAAGGTGTCCACGAACTTTTTGGATATATCTCGTACATACCGACACATCCACAAGCGACTGACATCTTTCTCCGATGAAACAGAGGCGGCTTTTGATGTACATTATTATCTTCGAGAATTCGTCACTGAGCACCTGAACCTCCGCTTGTCTCTGATTTAATACAAGCGTACACAACATGCGTACTTAAAACATTTAATTATTTTTTATTGTCTGTATATTGTTACATTGTGTATGTTTGTTTAAATGTCAAGTCAAACTCCTCACAGCGCTTATCTCCCCTTATGAGTAGTTTAGTCACTCCCACAAGAAATTGTCACGAGCTCCTTCCCTTTATCCCTTCTAGAGTTCTCTCTATGTATCCCTTCTATAGTAAATATATATATATATACATATGATACTATACAAGTGATAAAGGGAGAGAACTCTAGAAGGGATAAAGGGAGAAAACTCGTGACAACATCTTGTGCTGATTTATTACGTTACCGCAACACTTTGAAAACAACGTCTTTAATTTGTAGTGTGATATTTATGTTTTATTAAACCACATGCAATAGCCTTATATCTCAATAATATATCCAGAACAATGTCAAAACCAAAATATAACAAAAACAACAGATTGTGACCACAGAGGTCTCTGGTACTTTGTAAAGAGATACCACTGTGTATGCATTTGATGAGAATCTGACCAGCATGTTGTTACTGATGTTTCAAAGCATATTCCTTCCCTTTTACCATAATCGTCAACAATTCTGAAATGAAATCATACAAAAAAGTATAGGGCTTATTGAAGAACACATGTAGATTTCTACGGACGCATACACAGCGCTGTATACTTAGGACGAGTTAACATTTTTTATCACATATTTTGCAAGTTCGTTGCTTAAAAGTAACACGAATTAACACATTTGTTACAGCAAAAATCGGCATAATTGTCTAAGAAACCTCTTTAAGTCATGCATTATATCTCCAGAACTGACACCATCACGCCAGCAAACAGCAATTGTCTCGGACACTAGTACTTAGAAAAACGAACTGCAGCTCAATAAGACAAAGTATAGATGTGGTTTATTTGGCTCTACATGTTAAAAGCACGGTGAAATGAAAAGGATGTTGCAAAATAAGATATCGGTCCGTTGTAAAGGTGCATATACAATGTGTGTTATATCTTAATTATGTAACTCATTTACCTTGCTTAGTGAGATGTTCAGGGTCGCCATCAGTATCCACCGCTGTAAATAAGCGAGTTAACTCTTGGTCAGTCACTGATTTGCCATGCTTCTTCAAAAACGATCTGATATAAAATAAGATCTTTTAAAATTTAAAATGTAGTACAAGGCGATGTTTTAAGATTGGGGCCAATTGAAGTTTAAATTTCGAGTCACAATTTAGATTTTTTTATAGGGATTGGAACATTTTAGTAAGACTAATTATAGTCGAAGGTATGAAAACAACTTTAAACAAAAAATTACTTTGTGCTTCTCGGAAAACAAGATTGTAAATGCTTTTATTTTTTGTAATGTGGCTTTCAGTCAGAGGTCATGAAGTGACTAGTCCAGCTCAAGGCGCCCATTCTAGCGTAATTCAATCCCACCCGGATGGTTCTGTTGGTAGAGTGCTGAGAGTCACGCGGGAGGTCCGAGTTCATTTCCCGATGTAGCGATTTCAGACTACCCCCGTTTCAAGCTGCCCCCAACCTCGGTAACTTGAGATCACGTTCAGTTTACAGGGAGAGGGGTAGGATGGAATCGATTTCAAAATATCTCCGGGCTAAATTTGAGGAGATTTCAAGTTACCCCCTACGGTTTAAGATACCCCCACATCATCGCCTTAGTTATGTTTGTTAAGATAATTTTCACATTTTTCAATAGACAAAAAAAACAAGAAAATAAATGTAAAAAAAAACAACATCAACATAACAACAAGAACTCAACAACAGGTACGGCAACAGTAGCAACATCAAAATCGATAACAGCAACAACAGAATGTAATAAATGTAATTAATGGATTTTTGTAATGTAATTTTCAAGTTCAGACTTGCTTTTAATTTTGTAGGTTTTTAAGTTTTGTTAAATTTACTTACCATGATTATCACTTAAAACTCAGGAGGATTATCTAAACATTTCAGGGGTAATTTGAAATTGGGTTCAGGCTACCTCCGGAGTAAAATGAAATCGATTTCTGAATCCCGAAATTCATTTTTGCTGATTAGTCCATTCTCGTTTATGTCACACGCTTTAAACATGACGTCAAGAGCATACATCATGGCCTTCTGAGGATCTTGTAACATTTCTAAAAACTCTTTAACATAAGCTTTAAATTCATCTCTAGACACTGCACCGTCACCTGAATAAGGGATATTTTGATAAACATTTATTATGAGTTTTTTGTAAACAATCATTAATTCGGCAAAAGTAGATCCCTCACTTAATCCATAGAAATAACGGTTTGTTAATAATGATGGCAAAACACAAGAGTATGACACAACCGTGTCAAAACACACGAGTAGCATAACAATGGCGAAACAAGAGAAGCGCAATCATGCAGAGACATATTAGAGCATAATAATGGCGAAACACGAGAGAAGAAGAAAAATGACGTAACAGAAGAGAAGCATAGTAATGGCGAACCACAAGAGGTGCATTATCATGACGAAACATAGGAGGAGCACTACAATGGCGAAATACAAGTGGATAATAACAATGGCGAAATACAAGTGGTTTATAATAATGAAGAAATACGAGTGGAGTACAACAAATGCGAAATACAAGTGGAGCATAACAATGGCGAAATACAAGTAGAGTACAACAATGGCGAAATACAAGTGGAGCGTAAAAATGGCGAAATACAAGAGGAGCACAAAAATGGCGAAAAACAAGAGGAGCACACCGATGGCGGAACACAAGAGGAGCACACCGATGGCGGAACACAAGAGGAGCACACCGATGGCGGAACACAAGAGGAGCACGCCGATGGCGGAACACTAGAGGAGCACACCGATGGTGGAACACAAGAGGAGCACACCGATGGTGGAACACAAGAGGAGCACACCGATGGCGGAACACTAGAGGAGCACACCGATGGCGGAACACTAGAGGAGCACACCGATGGCGGAACACAAGAGGAGCACACCGATGGCGGAACACTAGAGGAGCACACCGATGGCGGAACACAAGAGGAGCACACCGATGGCGGAACACAAGAGGAGCACACCGATGGCGGAACACAAGAGGAGCACACCGATGGCGGAACACAAGAGGAGCACACCGATGGCGGAACACTAGAGGAGCACACCGATGGTGGAACACAAGAGGAGCACACCGATGGTGGAACACTAGAGGAGCACACCGATGGCGGAACACAAGAGGAGCACACCGATGGTGGAACACAAGAGGAGCACACCGATGGCGGAACACTAGAGGAGCACACCGCTGGCGGAACACAAGAGGAGCACACCGATGGCGGAACACTAGAGGAGCACACCGATGGCGGAACACTAGAGGAGCACACCGATGGGGGAACACTAGAGGAGCACACCGATAGTGGAACACTAGAGGAGCACACCGATGGCGGAACACAAGAGGAGCACACCGATGGCGGAACACTAGAGGAGCACACCGATGGTGGAACACTAGAGGAGCACACCGATGGCGGAACACAAGAGGAGCACACCGATGGTGGAACACAAGAGGAGCACACCGATGGCAGAACACTAGAGGAGCACACCGATGGCGGAACACAAGAGGAGCACACCGATGGCGGAACACAAGAGGAGCACACCGATGGCGGAACACAAGAGGAGCACACCGATGGTGGAACACAAGAGGAGCACACCGATGGCGGAACACAAGAGGAGCACACCGATGGCGGAACACAAGAGGAGCACACCGATGGCGGAACACTAGAGGCGCACACCGATGGCGGAACACTAGAGGAGCACACCGATGGCAGAACACTAGAGGAGCACACCGATGGCGGAACACAGCGATGGCGAAACACAAGAGGAGCACACCGATGGCGGAACACTAGAGGAGCACACCGATGGTGGAACACAAGAGGAGCACACCGATGGCGGAACACTAGAGGAGCACACCGATGGTGGAACACAAGAGGAGCACACCGATGGCGGAACACTAGAGGAGCACACCAATGGTGGAACACAAGAGGAGCACACCGATGGCGGAACACAAGAGGAGCACACCGATGGTGGAACACAAGAGGAGCACACCGATGGCGGAACACAAGAGGAGCACACCGATGGCGGAACACAAGAGGAGCACACCGATGGCGGAACACAAGAGGAGCACACCGATGGCGGAACACTAGAGGAGCACACCGATGGCAGAACACTAGAGGAGCACACCGATGGCGGAACACAGCGATGGCGAAACACAAGAGGAGCACTGCGATGGTGACACTTAAAACAATCTAAATGTCTATACTAATCCGTACAAATGTTTCCCGACATTTGTCTCGGTTCGTAAATTGCCCTCAAACTACATACTTTACAAACCTATGTACATGTAATACAGTTCATTCGGCAATGCAGAGGTACTAGTATAACTTCGTTGAGATAAATACATGTATCAATGTGAAAAGACGCTGATAATACAAAACATCACTAACCATCTTTATCCATTTTATCCATATGCTCTTTTATTTCGGAATCCGTCGGATTTTGTCCCATTAAACGGAGAATTCGAACCATCACCACACTTTTGACCTCGTCAAATGTAAGCTTCCCATTGTGATCCGCATCAATAATGTCAAATACTTGATTGAATTCTGAAGACCAATAATATATACCGATATCTCTATTGTTATATAGTGTGCTAGCTACGGAAGAAGATTGTAAATATCATATAATTTGCATTTATCAATGTAACATCAAGCAGCGGGATCGGAATTCTGTCACAAATTATGATTATTATACCAAACCCGTCTCATATCAATTCCTTCTACTTATCTGAAATTCTAATTTTCCTAATATACAATGTATAACAAAAGTAGCCTCATCTCATAAATAGCTTTCTGCAAATTACAATGGTAGCACGATATCGGTTTCCTTACTCATTTATCATCCACTTTAAATCAAAGGGAGATAACCGTTCTAAGGTACACAAAATTGCAAAACAAAGAGCGTTCAATATGAAATGTTGTATCATGCTTCGTTCATAAGAAAATGCTCACTTTTTTCCACTTGGTCGTTCCATTCAAATTCACGCTGAAAATATGAACATATCATGAAATCATTGCTATAACTGTCCACTGCTAGTACTCATACATGTACTTATTATCGTTTGTTTATATAAAATCTATCAAATTAGAACATTTTATGAATTGATCATGGTTATGTCAATAGTGTCTTGTTACTTTTTACAGGCATGTTGTACATGTACTAAAATGATACCAGTATAATATAATAAGATTATCATGTGCATTAAAATGATAATCCATCATCCCCACCTTAAGTCTTATCCGAAAATTCCAACTATAGGCCTAGATAATATGTCATATTTCGCTTAGCTTAACAAACCTACATACATTTGAAAGACCAACACAGATATCATCCCTGCGTTCAGTAAAGGTAATTGTAGCTCACGTTTCGTAACGTTTTGCAATTTGTTCCCCGTGTGCAGTCAATGTGATACGATGGGCCAAGGATACAAAACAAAACGTGAGCGACTGTTAGCCGTAACTGAACGCAGCCCTGTTTAGACGTACACGACTTTGTCCAAATGATTAACACCTAACCCCTGTGGTTTGTTGGATAAACTCGTACATACCGTTTTAAAATCCCACTTCTCCGCCATGATCGACTCCTCGCACTTTCCAGATTAAGCTTTAAAATTTATAAAATTCCTATAATATATCTCAATGCTAAGTATGGGAACTAGTGAATACCAACAGAAATAAACCAAGCGAATTAAAGTGCAACTTTATACGCAAATAATGAAAACTATTTGTTCTATATTGATCGATTCAATATAGCCATTATTTGACCATAGTAACATAAATAAACAACAGTAAAGAGTTATTCAAACACATTATTAAACCTCGTTTATGTCTAAACAGGTGTTTAAATTCAGTAGTTGCAGACTTTCGTTTGTCGGTTTAAAGTAAAAAATCTAATTTAATCAAACATAATTGTTAGCGGTTTGTTACGGGTATTTTAACTGCAAAAAAACAAACTTGCGGGTAAGAGGTAAAATTGTTGACAGCTGTCTTGACTTTTCCTTGACGTATTCCATTCATTCACCCCCTGTTTGTTCTCATTAATTCTCCTTAGTTGTACTTTATGGTAAACCAGGCTATTCCTTGTGCCCCTGTTCCCTTGCGTATTTACGCTTGCACCTCAAATGCCTGATGTTTTATGGATTGATGTTTTCCGGGAGATCTGTGTGGGGAGGTATTGTCTTATGAATGTGGCGTTCCTTGTAGCAACTTATTCTCTCTCTTAACTATTGACAAAACATATAATTCCTTTCGTATATTTTTATTTACGTGTGTGCAATATATAAATATATATATATTCATACAACTGTATATCAATAACTAGATATGCATCAACATATAATAAGTGATAGATTGTGAAACTATACATTGAATACTATTAACGATTCAAAACATTTATAATATTCACGCGTGAGCTAAAAATGTTGAAGACGGTGAACAGGAGAAATGACGAATACCATTTTTGTATTTAAACAGCCAATCAGTCTCTGTCTTACACACGCGCCTATATCATAGGCATATAAATTGTCTGACAATAAATCTCCTAACGTGTATAAATAGGGCACAGTGATTGCCACGAGTTCTCTCCCTTTAACGCTTCTAGAGCTCTCTCCCTTTATACCTTATATAGAAGGGGTAAAGGGAGAGAACTCGTGACAATCTCCTGTGGACTGGGGTATGGATCATTGAATATTTAATGCATAATACTATAGAATATTGCTTAAAAAGTCTATTCGAGTGTAAGAGTTATATCCAAGCAGGCGGCTTGTTTGTTCTGGTAGGTCACGTTACCAACCACGTGATAGTCTCCTGCTGGAATAACACTGGCATCAATATCAAACTCAGTCTTTGGTAATGTGTAAGAATTCTGAAATAAATTAACAAAACAGAGTTATTCTGTGTAACCTCTCCAAAGCGCGGTCCTCCCTTGAGCAAAAATCTCTATTCAACAACAGTATCAATATTTCCTGTAGAAAAAAATATATATTTAACCTTTTCATACCAACAACCTCTCAACAGAGTCCAGCTTGCAATGATTCATCAGCTATTAAGACACTCTGGTTACAAACGGTGGTAAGATATTGCCAGGCGGGCGATAAGGACGACCATGGTACTACCACTCTCACACATAATAAACAAACCCTGATAGGCCATTACTAAGTCTTGCGAGTTTTGAATGAAATTGTGAAGAGTAAAAATTATAAAAAGGATCCATGTATGAAGTGTTCAATAATTTACAGATGTTTAGTGAAATTCGAACCTTGTTTAATGTGTAGTTTACAATAGATAATCGGTGTATCAGACATGTTTCGTTCATATCGTCCTAGCCAGTTATCAGTTAATGTGATTATGTAATCTGATATTGTGATATTTCGGTGTAGACAAGGGTCAGCAAAAACATTAAATATGCAGTATAACATATTCGGAATACTCGAATCTGTACCGAGAGGGAACGAGTTTCACAACATCCCGCTTGTCAGGCACCCCGGACACAACGGAGAGATAACCGTGCAGTGTTGTACGTGCGTGTATGAGTGTGCTGCTGTGAAAAATAATACTTAAAGAGATGATCAACCAGGTTATGAATGACAAGTCGTGTCCTAAGTATCAGATCGGAATGAAATAGTACTGAGTATTATTTGACCTATATATTGTAAGTTAGCTCATCGAACTCCTCACAGCGCATGTCTCGCCTAGGGAAACATCAATCTCTGTGCTATACCAAGGGAGACTACTGCAAAGATTATCGCAAACGCCTCACACTGCTTATCTCCCATAACGATACTATCCAGAGGTGTGACCACTGCGTAGAATATGTTTATCGTTCAGAGCACATTCGTCTTATTACTGCATATTATATACGCACAACACCGGAACAAGTGCATGTACAAAGAAATCAGCCATTCTAACTCACCATTTTCAGAGGACACCGGCAGTTGATGCCAATCCTGACAATAGGATCTGGGCACGGAACTTGTTCCAATAGTTCACAGAGATCTTCGTACGTGCAGGAACCAAAATTATCAATACATGGTAGTTTGACAAACTTTCCCAATATTTTTTTCGCTATGTATAAGTCAGCCTGGAAAGAGTTTAAAGTTTGGTTACATAAAGTTATTGTCATTATCATACAGATAAATGTGACTTTCATACGATAATAATCCGGGTTAACAACGATGTTTATGATGTCTTTATCGGTTGATAGCTCGAGTTATCGAATTTCACCGTCTGATGGGTACACATGTACTAAACTGTCTGAACCACAGACTGAAGTTAAATTATTTGTAACTTAACTGTCTTTAAAGTTGTACCAACGCTCTATTTTTGGTTTAATACAGTAAAACCTCGATAACAAGACCATCATTAAGACCCATGAAAACTGGTCTTCTTATTGAAGTGGTCTTAATAGTGAGGTTGAATAAAGAGAAAAACAGAGAAATTGGACTTGAGAATTGTTCTTTATTTCGATGTGGTCTTATTATTGAGGTGGTCTTTAAGTGAGGTTCTACTGTAGATCCAAATGTAAGAAAAAATTGTGAAAATGTTGTACTGAATGGTAACCCTGAACCACTGGTAAGGTCAATAAGGTCAACTGACCGCTGAACAAATTGAAATACAGTTGAAAAAAAGGTTTACAAACACAATAACATTATTTTACACATTACAAGTTTCTAATCACTAATCACAAAATTAGTTGGGGTCTGTCGAAGAGTGAAGCATTTTTTTCTTTTCAAGTGATGCCGTTGACGATTCAGCTGATGATTTTAATTGGTAAAAACAAAATTCTATGCCTTGATTATTTGTCGTGTAACGTAACAGAAATGAAAAGGAACAGAAAGATTGAAATATACAAGGAAGCAACAAACTATAGAAATCAAAACCTCAAATAAAATGTTTGGTACTTACAACCAGTGGTGAACCGACATCGTTGTTAATCTTAAAGGCTGCTGCAATATTGAGTGGTCCTGGGAAGGCAAGAGGGTCTGGTGTGACACTGACGGACTGGATGTTGATCATGGCGCTTGCTCCACCACAATCCTTGTATGCGAACCCAGTCAGCTTGATAGGTTGAGATTTGTATTTATGCTAAAATGAAAAAAAATGAAAACCATGAGTTTTCTCTGTACAACTCCCAGAACCATAACACTCCTCAAAGGTGTCACCGCTGTTTATACGTTGTGCATATTGTAAATAAGATTACAATGAGATTGGACAAACATGTTATGGTCTAACGTATCCGCCCCGAAACGACTCAAAACGAATTTTGAAAAAAAATGCACCAACAACGACAGTTTCTTTTCACAGGTAATCAACAAACAGTGCATTAACTGAATTACCCACCACAAGAACATCATGTATTGTATTGGCGCCTCTACTGGCAGATTTGATAGCAATTAGCCATTTTCGTGCAATAGGTTAAAGTATTGTTTTTGCTCCTATTGAAAAAAAATGTGAAAAAGATTACTGCTGTAATGATTTAAGTTATCCAAACGATTCAGAGCATTCAGCAAGGTTTTATTTTTTGAATACTAAAACATATACATTTATTATGATATGTAATTTGTATATGAGTTCAAGGTCGAAAGTTATTCATATCATTGATACATCTAAATATGAACTGTGCTTTAAAAACTGTCAACAGCCGATGCCGAAAATAATTGCAACTAGACTGAAATGTCTCTGATTCAGTTTATCTCAATAAAATATATTGAATGGAATATTAATTTCCAGATGTGATCTCGAACTCCACAGTGTCTGAATTTGGCGCGAGTACTGGTATGTAACCCTGGAAGCAGTCACCGAGACTGAGTAGTATAAGCTGTAAGATCTTGTTTTGCAATCGATGTGGTATAAATAAGTTTAAACTAACTTTTTTTCCAAAAAACAATCATGGGTAAGTGACGCGATCACCGACACAAATATATAGAACTGTGCGGCAAGCCATCATTCGTGTACTCCCATATCTCCGCATTACGCCGCGAAATGTACTTCGATATTGTCTGCATTTTATATGTTTTATTAAAAACTACTCACCCCCTCCGTGATTAAGTCAATTAACTGCTCCTTGGTTTCAATAAAGTTTACAATGTTTATAATTTCATCCATTTCGTATTCATAAACGTTTGGCATGGCTGCAACAAAGCCAATTGCTACGGCCGCCACAATCCACAGAAGGCGCATCATTGACAATTTTGTACTAACGGCGAAAACGATGCTACTGCAAAGAAATGTGTTCATACAATGGGAGTCTTGTAAGACGTATATGTATATATCTTACGACTTTTATTATCTATAAGATTGTATCAGAACATGATAACATAACTATCAGCTGACCAGGGTCATTATTGCAATGTTGCATACAAATAGGACGACATTCAAACAAGTAAGAGGTATCCACTGATAAACCACGTGGCTGAATTATGTATGCATAAATAAACTGAAAGATAAATCTGGTTCCCATAGTGTTTGAAATGTGCTCACTGTTTTGACATTCAATCTATAACGATTCGTTTCGTTTTGACGTATGCCCGTGTTCATGATTGGTCCAAACTGCATTTACAATGTTACTTGTAATAGGTGGGGTTACCAGACAACAGGGAACACTATCATTCCGGTGTTGTTTTTTTCTTACGGATTCAAACTGTGAATTATGTCTGCTTTGGCAAATTTAATGTAAACTACTTAATACAATAAGACCCGTTTCATTTCCATTCTGCTTCAAATATATGACCCTTTAATTAGCAATACTACTATGAAACTGTGGCCCTATACCAATACTGCACTCCCACAAGCTTAAATACGTAACTGGCCATTCTGAACGTACACTGTTTAAGCATGAGTCATCTATAGTTGTTGCTAGTTTACTTTAAACATCTTTGATACGAACGTTTGCAATTGTATAACCGTTTAAAAAATCTAGTTTCTTCATGTTACAAAACCGATTGTTACAACTTCATGTTAAAAAACCGCTTGTTACAACACTGGACGTTTTTTAGATTTAAAAATATTATGAACTTCGTATTGACAAGTATAGGGGAATAAATTATCAGCGTATTCTTTGATAATGATTAATTCATTGATGTTGTAACTGTAAGGTGGGGTTTTACGCACAGCATGGAACACTATCATTTCGGTGTTGTTTTTTCTTACCGAATGCAATATATATGTTGTGACAACTTTAATGTAAACTACTTACGAGAAGACCCGTTTCACTTGCACTGTTTCTCAAAATGCATCCGATGTTAAAGATGCTTGGCTTTCTGTGAATTACCATCGATAAAAAACATTAAGAGGTCATTACCCAAACCCAGTCATGGCTTCAAATCCATGACCCCTTAATTAGATACCACCATGAACCTGTGGTCATATACCAATATTGCACTCTCATAAGCTTAAAGATGTGACTGGACTTTCTGAACGCAAAATGTTTAAACAGGAGTCATCCAGTGTTGTTGCTAGTTTGCTTAATACATCTTTAAACAATTGCAATTGTATGACCGATTAAAAAATCTAGTTTCATCATGTTACGCATGGATAAAACTTGTTAAAAAAAAGAGTTCGTTACAACACTGGAAGCTTTTTAGATTTAAAAATATAATGAACTTCGTTTTGACAAGTTTAGGGGAATAAATTATCAGCGTATTATTTGGTAATGCATATTTATTGATGTTGTAACTGTATTTTTCATGTTTGTTTAAGTGCAAAATGAACAAAAAGGCATAATATTACTTTACTTTCTTGTATCCAAAAAAGCAAATATTTTTAATGCAATAATTAGTACTGAAATGTGTCATTTAATTTAGGTCACCATCTAAAATTCATATCACCTTTGCACAAGATAATGCGATAAACCACTTGTGCATATAAATACGGCATATAACATTGTACATATATAAAGCAACATGTGGTGAGTATTAATAATTATCACACGACAATACAAGTTTTTCATGTAATTTTATACTGCAGTCCGATAAAATGATTATTGTAAAATGTGTACGAGAGGTGTATTTCATGTGATCAAATTTGTTGGACCCTCTGTGCCACTTCGTATAAATTTACCAGAGTCTGTCCAAATTCTGTCTTAAATGGTCCTCCTTTTTCTGAACAAATTGGTGGCAAATTTAAGCTCTCAAAATCTTTCCATTTTCATGCACCATTCCTCGTGTGGTAATAGTTATATGTAGCAACACCGATTGTCAGATGTTATATGTCTGAAGTACTTGGCGTAGCAAAACTTCTGTCTACACTAACAACTTGTCGTGGGTTCGAGCTCCAGTCGTACCAAAGGTAAAGCACCATGACATTACATCCATCTTATCTACTATGGTTTATACACTCACAGATTGTGAACTTTGCTATATGGTGTCTGGCGCTTCACCGCTAGAGCAACATGTCTGACTCAAGTACATGTACTTACCAACGATATCGACGTGTCAACGTATTTGCGGTAGAATATAATAGTCAAACGTAACGCTGAAAGCCAATTTGCTCCTTTTGTATGATGTGTGGACGGGCGGACGGATATAAAGGAAGACAATTCAAACATCGTCACTTTGAAATGATTCGTTTCGTGTATAAGTTCATGTTTTAATAATGCTTAAATATAATATGATTACGGGTGAGGTTAGCTAGCTGTTAAATCGATTTAAACCCCCAGCATTTTATGCTGACAGTTCCAAGGCTGTAATTCGCTATATGATTGTTGTTTCTATTTATGTTATGAATGTGTTTTGTATTTCCCTTTCCCCTATGCAATTTGTTCACTTTATACAGTGTTCAGATTGTTTCCTGTCCATTTTTGGCCTATTAAGGCCAGTTGTCTTGACTTGTCCTGTGATATTTTCCATCCATTAATTCCCACCTCCCCTTCCCTTACTATCCACTTTGATTCTCCTAGTTATTCCTTGTGGTCTGCTGGGCCATTCCTTGCGCCTCAGTTCCTTAATATGTGTACCGTTTGACCTCCTTTAGTGCCTTATGTTTTGTGGATTGTTGTTTTTCCGGAGATCTGCGTGGGGAGGCATTGTCTTATGTATGTGGCTTTCCCTGTAGTTTCGTATTCTCTCTCTTTTACACGTATCAAAAAAAATACTTAAAATGATAATTTGGAAAAAAATGCAATTCTTCATTAAAACAGATAAAATAATATACATATTACCAAATTGTATAATAATGCTCTTGTGTAATGTATAATCGAGTTAATAAATTCGATTTAGATTGAGACACACTATCGCTGCGAAATATCTCGTCATTATATTTGGCTTTCTACAACAAATATGCTTAATAATCCTAACAACAATTCTACACTTTCTATGCAGTCATTCGCGCGCAAAAAAGAAGGCGCTTTAAGCATTATATTTAACTACAATGAACTACAAAGACATCTGTTGGCCTGAAGTGGTTTTGGATGTTAATTAGCTTTAAAAACAGACTTGTCCGCGACTAACGTCAACTCAACTGTTTGTAGCCCGATTCAGCATTAGACTAGTCAGAGACATCGGGCTAGTGGATTTCTAGAAGCCTGAATGTGTATGCATTAAGTATTTACCAAGTCAAACTCGAGTTTACTTATTATTTCATGTTGAGATACCCGAAACGAGATTTACCAAATTCGAAACACAAAACTGAAGGTCAGGATTTTCAAACTTGAGATTGATCTCAAAGATGAATTGCGTTGTCGGTAACCCCGTCGACAAAATTGTATTACGTTTTGCCAATATATCAGGGGATCCGAACGTCCGGTCCCCATTCTGGAACCGCGCATGTAGTTCAAACGATACATGAATAAAATAAAAATCATTACCTCACTCACTTTCTTCAATGCATGTCTGTGACGAGACCTGAAACTAATCAACCCGGACAAGGACGCCGTACAACATCATCATAAAGTCATGATTACTCATGAAACTAGCAGTTCTTCATATGAAATATGTTAGCTAGCTGTTAAATCGAATTAAACCCCCAGTATTTTACTGACAGTTCCAATGCTGTAAATCGCTGTGTGGTTATTATTTCTATTTGTGTTATGTCAAATTTCCCTTTCCAAATGCATTCACTTGATATAGTGTTCATGTTATTCCCCCCCCCCCCTTCGGCCTATTGTTGCCAGCTGTCTTGACTTTTCCTTGACGTATTCCATTCATTCACCCCCTGTTTGTTCTCATTAATTCTCCTTAGTTGTCCTTTATGGTAAACCAGGCTATTCATTGTGCCCCTGTTCCCTTGCGTATTTACGCTTGCACCTCAAATGCCTGATGTTTTATGGATTGATGTTTTCCGGGAGATCTGTGTGGGGAGGTATTGTCTTATGAATGTGGCGTTCCTTGTAGCAACTTACTCTCTCTCTTAACTATTGACAAAACATATAATTCCTTTCGTATATTTTTATTTACGGGTGTGCAATATATAAATATATATATATACATACAACTTTATATCAATAACTAGATATGTATCAACATATACTAAGTGATAGGTTGTGAAACTGTACATTGAATATTAACGATTCAAAACATTTATAATATTCACGCGTAAGCTGAAAATGTTGAAGACGGTGAAAAGGAGAAATGACGAATACCATTTTTGTAATTATACAGTCAATCAGTCTCTGTCTAACACACGCACCTATATCATATAGGCATATAAACTGTCTAACAATACATCTCCTAACGTGTATAAATAGGGCACAATGATTAACGCTTTAACGCTTCTAGAGCTCTCTCCCTTTATACCTTATATAGAAGGGATTAAGGGACAATCTCATGTGGACTGGCGTATGGATCATACACGAGTTGAGTGCGAACAATCTGAATATATTAATGCATAATACTATAGAATATTGCTTCAAAAAGTCTATTCGAGTGTAAGAGTTATATCCAAGCAGGCGGCTTGTTTGTTCTGGTAGGTCACGTTACCAACCATGTGATAGTCTCCTGTTGGAATAATACTGGCTTCAATATCAAACTCAGTCTTTGGTAATGTGTAAGAATTCTGAAATGAAATATAAAAAAAAGAGTTATTCTGTGTAACCTTTCCAAAGCGGTCCTCTCTCTTGAGCAACAATCTCTTTTCAACAACAGTATCAATATTTCCTGTAGAAAAAAATGATTATATATTAAACCTCTTCATACCAACAACCTCTCAACAGAGTCCAGCTTGCACTGTATCATCAGCTGTTAAGACACTCTGGTTACCAACGGTGGTAAGATATTGCCAGGCGGGCGATAAGGACGACCATGGTACTACCACTCTCACACATAATAACCAAGCCCTGATAGGCCATTAAGTCTTGCGAGTTTTGAATGAAATTGTGAAGAGTAAAAATTATAAAAAAGATCCACGTATGAAGTGTTCAATAATTTACAGATGTTTTGTGAAATTCGAACCTTGTTTAATGTGTAGTTTACAATAGACAATCGGTGTATCAGACATGTTTCGTTCATATCGTCCTAGCCAGTTATCAGTTAATGTGATTATGTAATCTGATATTGTGATATTTCGGTGCAGACAAGGGTCATCAAATAAATTAAATATGCAGTATACCATATTCGGAATACTCGAATCTGTACCGAGAGGTAACGAGTAACACAACATCCCGCTTGTCATGCACACCGGATGTAACGAAGAGAAAACTGTGCAGTGTATGAGTGTGATGCTGTGAAAAATACTACTTAAAGGGATGATAAACCAGGTTATGAATGGCAAGTCGTGTCCTAAGTATCAGATCAGAATGAAATAGTACTGAGTATTATTTGACCTATATATTGTAAGTTAGCTCATCGAACTCCTCACAGCGCATGTATCGCCTAGGGAAACATCAATCTCTGTGCTATACCAAGGGAGACTACTGCAAAGATTATCGCAAACTCCTCACTCTGCTTATCTCCCATAACGATACTCTCCAGAGGTGTGACCACTGCGTAGAATACTTTTATCGTTCAGAGCACTTTCGTCTTACACCGGAACAAGTGCATGTATAAAGTAATAAGCCATTCTAACTCACCATTTTCAGAGGACACCGGCAGTTGATGCCAATCCTGACAATAGGATCTGGGCACTGAACTTGTTCCAAAAGTTCACAGAGATCTTCGTACGTGCAGGAACCAAAATTATCAATACATGGTAATTTGACAAACTTTCCCAATATTTGTTTCGCTATGTATAAGTCAGCCTAGAAAGAGATTAAAGTTGGGTTACATAAATTTATTATCATACAGATAAATGTGACTTTTCACATGATAATAATCTGGGTTCAACAACGATGTTTAAGATGTCTTTATCGGTTGATAGCTAGAGTTATCGAGTTTCACCGTCTGTTAGGTACACATGTACAAAACTGTCTGCACCACAGACTGAAGTTGAAGTCGTAACTTAACTGTTATACCAAGGTTCAAAATAAAACAATACAGTAAAACCTCGATAACAAGACCATCCTTAAGATACATGAAAACTGGTCTTCTTATTGATGTGGTCTTAATATTAAGGTTGAATAAAGAGAAAAACAGAGAAATTGGACTTGAGAATTGTTCTTTATTTCGATGTGGTCTTATTATTGAGGTGGTCTTTAAGTGATGTTTTACTGTAGTTCCAAATGTAAGAAAAATTGAGAAAATGTTTTACTGAATGGTAACCCTGGACCATTGGTAAGGTCAATAAGGTCAACTGACCGCTGAACAAATTGAAATACAGTTGAAAAAAGGGTTTACAAACACAATAACATTATTTTACACTTTACAAGTTTCTAATCACTAATCACAAAATTAGTTGGGGTCTGTCGAAGAGTGAAGCATTTTTTTCTTTTCAAGTGATGCCGTTGACGATTCAGCTGATGATTTCAATTGGTAAAAACAAACTTCTATGCCTTGAATATTTGTCGTGTAACAGAAAAGAAAAGGAACAGAAAGTTTGAAATATACAATGAAGCAACAAACTATAGAAATCAGAACCTCAAATAAAATGTTGGGTACTTACAACCAGTGGTGAACCGACATCGTTGTTAATCTTAAAGGCTGCTGCAATATTGAGTGGTCCTGGGAAGGCAAGAGGGTCTGGTGTGACACTGACGGACTGGATGTTGATCATGGCGCTTGCTCCACCACAATCCTTGTATGAGAACCCAGTCAGCTTGATAGGTTGAGATTTGTATTTATGCTAAAATGAAAAAAAATGAAAACCATGAGTTTTCTCTGTACAACTCCCAGAACCATAACACTCCTCAAAGGTGTCACCGCTGTTTATACGTTGTGCATATTGTAAATAAGATTACAATGAGATTGGACAAACATGTTATGGTCTAACGTATCCGCCCCGAAACGACTCAAAACGAATTTTGAAAAAAATGCACCAAAAGCGACAGTTTCTTTTCACAGGTAATCAACAAACAGTGCATTAACTGAATTACCTACCACAAGAACATCATGTATTGTATTGGCGCCTCTACTGGCAGATTTGATAGCAATTAGCCATTTTCGTGCAATAGGTTAAAGTATTGTTTTTGCTCCTATTGAAAATGTGAACAATATTACAGCCGTAATGATTTAAGTTATCCAAACGATTCAGAGCATTCAGCGAGGTTTTGTTTATTGAATACTAAAACATATACATTTATTATGATATGTAAGTTGTATATGAGTTCAAGGTCGAAAGTTATTCCTATCATTGATACATCTAAATATGAACTGTGCTTTAAAAACTATCAACAGCCGATGCCGAAAATAATTGCAACTAGACTGAAATGTCTCTGGTTCAGTTTATCTCAATAAAATATATTGAATGGAATATTAATTTCCAGATGTGATCTCGAACTTCACAGTGTCTGAATTTGGCGCGAGTACTGGTATGTAACCCTGGAAGCAGTCACCGAGACTGAGTAGTATAAGCTGTAAGATCTTGTTTTGCAATCGATGTGGTATAAATAAGTTTAAACTAACTTTTTTCCAAAAAACAATCATGGGTAAGTGACGCGATCACCGACAAAAATATATAGAACTGTGCGGCAAGCCATCATTCGTGTACTCCTATATCTCCGCATTACGCCGCGAAATGTACTTCGATATTGTCTGCATTTTATATGTTTTATTAAAAACTACTCACCCCCTCCGTGATTAAGTCAATTAACTGCTCCTTGGTTTCAATAAAGTTTACAATGTTTATAATTTCATCCATTTCGTATTCATAAACGTTTGGCATGGCTGCAACAAAGCCAATTGCTACGGCCGCCACAATCCACAGAAGGCGCATCTTTGACAATTTTGTACTAACGGCGAAAACGATGCTACTGCAAAGAAATGTGTTCATACAATGGGAGTCTTGTTAGACGTATATGTATATATCGTACGACCTTTATTATCTGTAAGATTTTATGACAACATGATAACATAATTATCAGCTGATCAGGGTCATTATTGGAATGTTGCATACAAATAGGAAGACGTTCAAACAAGTAAGAGGTATCCACTGATAAACCACGTGTCTCAGGTCCAGACTTGCAATTGGCTGAATCATGTATGCAGAAATAAACTGCACTCTGGTGAAAGGTAAATCTGGTTCCCATAGTGTTTGAAATGTTTTCACTGATTTGACATTCAATCTATAACGATTCGTTTCGTTTTGACGCATGCCCGTGTTCATGATTGGTCCAAACTGCATTTACAATGTTACTTCTAATAGGTGGGGTTTTACGCACAGCATGGAACACTATCATTTCGGTGTTGTTTATTCTTTCCGAATGCAATATATATATGTTGTGACAACTTTAATGTAAACTACTTACGAGAAGACCCGTTTCACTTGCACTGTTTCTCAAAATGCATCCGATGTTAAAGATGCTTGGCTTTCTGTGAATTATCATCGATAAAAACATTAAGAGGTCATTACCCAAACCCAGTCATGGGTTCAAATCCATGACCCCTTAATTCGATACCACCATGAACCTGTGGTCATATACCAATATTGCACTCTCATAAGCTTAAAGATGTAACTGGCCTTTCTGAACGTAAAATGTTTAAACAGGAGTCATCCAGTGTTGTTGCTAGTTTGCTTAATACATCTTTAAACAATTGCAATTGTATGACCGATTAAAAAATCTAGTTTCATCATGTAGGGCATGCATAAAACTTGTTAAAAAAGAGTTCGTTACAACACTGGAAGCTTTTTAGATTTAAAAATATTATGAACTTCGTTTTGACAAGTTTAGGGGAATAAATTATCAGCGTATCATTTGGTAATGCATATTTATTGATGTTGTAACTGTATTTTTCATGTTTGTTTAAGTGCAAAATAAACAAAAAGGCATAATATTACTTTTCTTTCTTGTATCCAAAAAAGCGAATATTATTAATGCAATAATTAGTACAGTTAATGTAGACTGAAATTTGTCATTTAATTTAGGTCACAATCTAAAATTCATATCACCTTTGCACAAGATAATGCGATAAACCACTTGTGCATATAAATACGGCATATAACATTGTACATATATTAACTAATAAAGCAACATGTGGTGAGTATTAATAATTATCACACGACAATACAAGTTTTTCATGTATAATTCCATGTAATTTTATACTGCAGTCCGATAAAATGATTATTGTAAAATGTGTATGAGAGGTGTATTTCATGTGATCAAATTTGTTGGACCCTCTGTGCCACTTCGTATAAATTTACCAGAGTCTGTTCAAATTCTGCCTTAAATGGTCCTCCTTTTTCTGAACAAATTGGTGACAAATTTAAGCTCTCAAAATCTCTCCATTTTCATGCACCATACCTCGTGTGGTAACAGTTATATGAAGCAACACCGATTGTCAGATGTTATATGTCTGAAGTACTTGGCGTAGCAAATATTCTGTCTACACAAACAACTTGTCGTGGGTTCGAGCTCCAGTCGTACCAAAGTTAAAGCACCATGACATTACATCCATCTTATCTACTATGGATTATACACTAAGCACAGTTTGTGAACTTTGCTATATGGTGTCTGGCGCTTCACCGCTAGATCAACAAGTCTGACTCAAGTACATGTACTTACCAATGATATCGACGTGTCAACGTATTTGCGGTAGAATATAATAGTCAAACGTAACGCTGAAAGCCAATTTGCTCCTTTTGTATGATGTGTGGACGGACGGACGGATATCGAATTGTATATTGTAGTCGTAAAGTAAAGGAAGACAATTCAAACATCGTCACTTTAAAATGATTCGTTTCGTGTATAAGTTCATGTTTTAATAATACTTAAATATAATATGATTAAGGGTGAGGTTAGCTAGCTGTTAAATCGATTTAAACCCCCCCGCATTTTATGCTGACAGTTCCAAGGCTGTAATTCGCTATATGATTGTTGTTTATATTTATGTTATGAATGTGTTTTGTATTTGCCTTTCCCCTATGCAATTCTTTCACTTTATACAGTGTTCAGATTGTTTCCTGCCCATTTTTGGCCTATTAAGGCCAGTTGTCTTGACTTGTCCTGTGATATTTTCCATCCATTAATTCCCACCTCCCCTTCCCTTACTGTCCACTTTGATTATCCTAGTTATTCCCTGTGGTCTGCTGGACCATTCCTTGCGCCTCAGTTCCTTAATATATGTACCGTTTGACCTCCTTTAGTGCCTTATGTTTTGTGGATTGTTGTTTTTCCGGAGATCTGCATGGGGAGGCATGTTGGCCTGAAGTGGTTTTGGATGTTAATTAGCTTTAAAAACAGACTTGTCCGTGACTAACGTCAACTCAACTGTTGGTAGCCCGATTCAGCATTAGACTAGTCTGAGACATCGGGCTAGTGGATTTCTAGAAGCCTGAATGTGTATGCATTAAGTATTTACCAAGTCAAACTCGAGTTCATATTTTAATAATGCTTACACATATCAAAACAATACTTAAAATTTTATTTGGAAAAAAATGCAATTCTTCATTAAAACACATGAAATAATATATATATTACCAAATTGTATAATAATGCTCTTGTGTAATGTATAATCGAGTTAATAAATTCGATTTAGATTGAGACACACAATCGCTCCAGAGTCTGTTTTTTCTAAAGTACAAATAGTTTCACTATAACTGCGACATATCTCGTCATTATTTTTGGCTTTCTACAACAAAATGCTTAATAATCCTAACAACTATTCTACACTTTCTATGCAGTCATTCCCGCGCAAAAAAGAAGGCGCTTTAAGCATTATATTTAACTACAATGAACTACAAAGACATCTGTTGGCCTGAAGTGGTTTTGGAAGACTTTCGAAGTCATTCACATTATACATGTACTGACCACGTGAAAATTTGACTTGTCAGACATTGGAAGCTAGTTGTCCCAGAATATTGATTTTGTAACAAATAAACATACACAATGACAGCTACACAATCTAAAATTAATAATCACATATGTTTGTGGGATTCTATGGTTTGACTTACAACTGAACAATTGCCGATGTTAATTAGCTTTAAAAACAGACTTGTCCGCGACTAACGTCAACTCAACTGTTGGTAGCCCGATTCAGCATTGAACTAGTCAGAGACATCGGGCTAGTGGATTTCTAGAAGACTGAATGTGTATGCATTAAATATTTACCAAGTCAAACTTAGTTTACTTATTATTTCATGTTCAGATACCCAAAACGACATTTACCAAATTCGAAACACAAAACTGAAGGTCAGGATTTTCAAACTTGAGATTGATCTCAACGATGAATTGATAAACTCGCATGGTAGCCAAGAAATCTCGCCGTAAACGATGGTATGTATGTTACTGAACATTTTAATTAGACCGCGACATTCCACATTATATGCGGCACTAATTAATTAGTGGGAGCATTGCTTGTATGAAGGGACTTAACTCGGGTCAACACTTACAAATGTATACTCAGTACATTTAAAAACGCACATTTTTGTACCTGTGATATGTCTTCTAAATGCCATTTAAGCATGTAAAAACTCATTTGATATGAAAATACTCGTTGATTGTAAAAATATAGCGTTCATTATTGCTTAAAATGAAATTATATCATGTTAAGTTTGTATTTTGCGTCCTTAGGTAAGTTCAAAAACATTGAGAAATCTTATGTTTTTAAATGTACTGAGTCTGAGTGTATATGCCTTATTATATATCCAGGACGACGCTATTTTAGTTTTCAAGTCAATGGTATCACAAGCAGCATGTTTTCTTACTAACAATTTAGTTTCAATACAAATAGCTCGAGAAGTATCTCAGTTGAATGTTTTATGAACTTAAGATAAACTCCTCAACACGCATTCACGCATCCTTTCACCAACAGGTTGCCGTCCTTACTGTCATACAGAGCTGGCCACACAAAATACTTAATCATTTTAGCATTTGCTTTGTCACATGACCACCACAGTTTGTGTACTTCGTCATCAAAATATGCGTCGTTTGTAGAGAGACACATCGGCGTCTGTTGGACAACCATCTGCCAAGTAAGACGTGCGCATCGATCAGAATAGCGATTTATCGACTTGTGGTTTAATATTCCTTCGAACTGATCCCAGGTTGAATCTTGTCGAATAAGCTCCTTGCATTTCTGCAACAGAAAATAACTAGTACATGTACTGTAACACCTCACCTTAAGACCACCTCAATATTAAGACCACCTCGAAATTAAGGACGCAATTTTGATGTTCATTTTCGCTCTTTATTCAACCTCAATATTAAGACTACCTCAATAATCAGACCATTTTACAAAGAGTCCAAAGGATGGTCTTATTATTGAGGCTTTACTGTATATAATAGCTTGACTAATATGAATATGATATGAATAAGCAAGCATTCTTCAACAGTGTGTCCTCAGTGATGTTGTAAGTGACACCAGACATGACGATTAATAAGATTGTTAAGATTGTTCACGAGTGAAGAGAGGTACAGAAACGTACGACCACCTCGATGATAAGACCACCTCAAAATTAAGACCACAATTTTCAAGCCCATTTTCACTGTTTTTCTTTTTATTCGACCTTAAAAACAAGACCACCTCAATATTATGAGCAGTATTCAATGGTCCCAATTTCGGTCTTGTTATTGAGGTTTTACTGCATTTAAAGGAAAGCCTTTATGCGCTAAAAGAGCAGTTTAATTACGTTGTCCATTCTTAAAGAAGTTATCACTACTAAAGAAGTCAGCACTGTCAATGATACTATTTTCGATGCTACTGACAGTGAGAGAAAGCAACAACGGAAAGGCCATATTCACAGAACAGAGCTACCCAACGGTAGAAAGTAATGATAAACGAGTAGTAAATATGGGTTGCAAGTTTGTTTTACAATCGACGTAAGATTGTAACGTTATTTAGTTTGTAAGCAACTAATTGGTTGGCAGTTATCAACGTATCGAAGTGAAACTTACGTTAACTAAAGGATCGGTGTCAATTCCTTCCACATTTTGTCGCAGTATTTCTTTCATGCCATGAACAAATTCTTCAGGTAAAATCGTCTTTTCTTTAGCGCAGTTTAGATAAGAACTCTCTAGCTGTAAAGAAATGGTCGTCAGCAATAATTCAACAAAAAAATAACCACATGTAAGTCAATGTATTTAAAAGTAATGACAGTCGGACCCGTTGATTCGACAACCTTCTACCAGAATACCCGATGTAATCCGAAATAAATATCAGGTCCCGATGTATCTTATTAGGCACGTCGACTTGAAATGGGCTATTCGAAACCATGTATTATTCGAAATAAAATTTCGGACCCGATGAATTCGAATGAACGGGGTCCGACTGTACATGAATCCCGATTCTTACTTTACAAGTGAAACATTCCACGAGGATCGACTGTTCCGACAGTTGTAAAAAAATATGCGACCTTTAACCCACAGGAGATTGTTACGCAGGGATAAAAGGAGGGAACTCTAGAAGATATATAGGGAAAGAACTCATGAAAATATCCTGTGCATTACCCATTATTTACTTCAATAGTGTTAATGCGAACGAAGTTACTGAGGAACGAAACGATTAGTCAGTCATGATAGTGTCATATCGTAAGCTCCCAATAAACGAACAGGTGGACACACCTTAATCTAATTCGAACAAAGAAATATAATTTTTAGGATCATTGTTCCGAGATAAAAGAATATTACGACAACAGACATCAAATGCAGGTCGAGGAGGTACATTTTGATTAAAATAATTGTCACTTGTTCCCGAATCTCGTGGATGACTTAAGTGGGCACAAAAATAAAATACAAATACAAATGATATATATGTACACAATACTCACAAGTTTACATGGATCTTTTAGTAGACCGGACAGTCCATTTTCAATGTCTGTCAGAAGTTCTGCACAGATCGCATACGTAATCTAGAGAAAGTAACATATCAATAAATGAGCTAGCAATGGTCAGAAGAAATCTACAGACAGCAAAATAGAATCCACCCATAGAAACATTCTCGGGAAATTATTGACGTACGGTCGACCTCACCCTTACACCGTACCGCGTTTGTGAACCATCTCAATAAATATAAAGAGGTACCGACAACTGTAATTTAAACAATTACTGAGATCATTGTAATGGTTTGATCCCCAACTGTGTAGCGACGCCACCGACTTCCAGAGCGTATGGTTGTAAATAAGTAGGAACAAACACATTGCATGTACTAGTGCATGTATATCAAATATAATTGTTGTGTCAAAAGCGGGTGTTTTCGAAGAGCATAACTCAAAGAATTAGTGTACAAGTCTAATTTTGTATCCTCATATCAAATTACATTAGTTCACATAGGTCTACACGCCGCTTCAAGTTGTGTAATCAGTAATCAATCAAGCACATATACTCTTACAACCAGACGAACACATCATAAAACAGGATACAAATTAGAAAGGCTGACAATCACATACTACAGTTCAATGCAAACATACCATTAACATTTCACACAAGAACTGTGTAACTGCTTCTTCGTCTTCAAAACCAGCATCTTCTAATGCTTCTTTGGCATCCATCCATTCTTGAGATTCTAGATTATTGTATAACATTGCAATGTTGCTAGGTCGGCATTTCTCATTGATGTTCTCCACAAAACGATTATCTGCTCTCTTCATCGGTTTAACGCTGTTTGTCAATCTACAATACAGAATGAAATGATCTTAACAAAATGTCAGATTTTGTAAGATTTAAAATGGCATCTACACTCAAATACTTCTAACTGGACTTTGTTATCGTCATAGTTACCAGCGTCAACACCCAACCAATGTTGTTGCAGTTCAAACAGATCCTTATCACAACCTTTATATGAGCACTGATGCACGGTTTCCGACCTCTTCTTTCAGTGACGTCATTTCCAGGAAACGCCACATGTGAATTCACCATGTACTGACAGAGAGCAATATTTGCCCCATGTGGCAATATGAAAATGAAGTGACCATATGGAGTAAGTATTGTTTCCTGCTTGCAAATAATAACATCACATGTTGTGTTCTCTGGAAATGACGTCACTATAAGAAGAGGTTGGAAATCGTACAGAGGGGCTCAGATCGCAATTATTCATTGTTCGACAGCACAAAAACCAACAAGTAACGGTCTAGAAAAAACAGAAATTCCTAAACATCAAGTACATTGGGTGACCAGTTAGAAAATTGTTTCAAAGTAGTTTCGGTAAAACATGAAGACTTGAAGACGATATCATTGTTGCTTCAGGAGATACTGTTATTGGTGTTTATTAAAAAATCATCACTCGAACATTTGGATAGTAGTAATCATGTTTTAGCAATATTGATAAGGTTGCTGCCTATATGGCTTTGATGTTGTAGTGGCATTTATGATAATCCTGTTAAAAACTGTAATGCATGTGTTGTTGTAATGATGAGTGTCATGATTATGATGGTGTTAGTAAATATGATAATGATGGTCGTGGTGCTGGTGGTAGAGTTGGTGATGATGATGATGATGATGGTGACTATGATGATGATGATGAGGATGGTGTTAGTAAATAAAATAATGATGGTCGTGGTGCTGGTGGTGGAGTTGTTGATGATGATGATGGTGATGATGATGATGATGATGATGATGATGGTGGTGGTGGTGGTGGTGGTGATGATGATGATGGTGGTGGAGTTGGTGGTTAGCATTGTGATGGTGATAGTAAAAGTGTTGTATATTTTGCTGTTGCTAAAGATGAAAACATTTTACACGACAGATAACAGATGGAATAATTGAATCACAAAACCATTTTCAGTGTAGATTGCATACATACATAATCGCAACAACAGCAGACGAATTCTCAGATATCGGATACTACACAAACAAATTCAGAGTTAGTATTTCAGAGCTAGTCATAAAATGTGTCCAACGCATGTGAATAAAAACACTAAAACATATCTAAATGTTACCTCGAATTGAAACCATGTAATGAACTTGTTCCATTCTTAAATGTTCGTATTTTCTATTTCTAACTTGTGGTTCTTACTAAAATGTTGTACACAATTGTACGTTTTCGCATTGAACTATCGCTATTCACTTACCTCATCTTTAGAGAATCATTTTCAGTTTGAACTGTGGTAAGTGAAGATTCCAATGACCTGTGTTCTTGTTTGACCTTCTGTAACGATTTCTGTGTCATATCATGAGCAATTTTTGTTCTCTTAAACTCGTCTTGAAGCGTAGCGTTAACTTTCTCTAGTTCTTTAACACTAGTCAAAGCTTTCTCTAACTGTGCCTTCAGAGTAGTGTTTTCGGTTTTGGACTTTTGAAATTCAGACACAATCACTTCTCCTGGCCCCGGTGACTTTCCAGTGCTCACCTTTTCATCATGATTCTTTGTATGCATTTGTTTCTTCAAGTCGTCATTCTCTCTTTTCATTTCATCAAGTTTGACCCAAAGCTGTCCCATGCTACCACCGCCCCGAGATGGTTTCGGTGGAACAGAGGGTCGTTCATTTTTTGTTCTTTTGTCTTGAACTAATGCTTCCAGTAAGCTCTTGGATTTCTGTAATAGATGCTGTGTTTGTGGGTCGCGTCTTTTCATCATAAAAACATTCGCCAAAGACTCGCAGAAGTTTTTAGCCTCCGCTTTCAGATCTTTTTCTGATAAACTCGCCATACTTGATTCTCCTTCGATTTAGGCTGTAATAAAAATATAATGGTGCGTGCAGTGTTGTGTAATGATAATTAAATAATAACAAATAGTAAAAGTTGTAAAAAGTATAATCGCATGCTGAAATGGACATATTTCTTCCGGGCGAAGATCGTTTGGAATATGTTGTGGGTCCGGGTTGAAAAGCGTTTGGCATTTAGTGCGCAATTAACTTAACAGTCAAGACAAAAAGCCATGTTTTATATGATCGACGATTTCAGAATGCACGTTATCTGCCGATTAATGTACACATGTTTAAGGTTCAATATGAAATCTGTGTACTTGGAGCAAAAAAACACTACTGATAGATTCACCCTGTCGCTGTAGTATCGACCGAATAAATACGGGTCAAGAGTAATAGAGCTAAGCCAAAAAACTTCAAGTTGAAAACAATTTTAACAAATTATACATACCTGAATTAAACACAAGAGGAAAACCGAGCGATATTATCCGAGATTTAGAATTCAATAACCTTTAAAATGCTACAAAATCTCACAAGAAGACACTAGTACATGGTGTATTGGATTCGTCTTATCGATTGCCATGGTTATGTTGGCTTCCATTCTAACCATTACTGGAAATATTGATCCCAGGGAGAAACAGGCTGACTCAGACAGAGTGTTAGTCATACGACAATGATAGGACAGATGGCCATGTAATGGTGCCTATTGATTACTCGTAGACTTCTTCATATGAAATTAAATTTCAGTAAGAAACATGGAGGGTAGGAAATAAGTGCATGGTAAAGCCCAGATACTTAAGTTATTTTTTTAATTATTTTTCTGTGCTTTGAATGGTAGCTAGATAACGCACCATTGTCGCTGATGTTTTGTAAGAAAATAATACACTCTGAGAAAAGTCTTTCTAACAGATATTGATAAAGTGTCTGGATTAGATTTCCATTGCATTCGTTCTGCTGTTCGATATAGAAGAGTATGATTAGATCGGTTGTATTATTCATAGTGCGCAATTCATTGAATTCTTAAAATGGATATCATTTATCAATACTGCATGCGGACATCATAGATTGGCTCGCTCTTGGATACATAATCAATACGAACGCTTTCATCAACTAAAGTCGTTCGCTATTTCCAATATTCAGTGCTTGTGATATGTGTGTAAAAACATGGACGTGTTTTGAAGACAAAGAGTAATATTAGTGAGTTTCAAAAATATTATTTCATGGCGGACAAAGAAGGTGACGGTACTCCAACGCCAGCTCCAACGCCAGCCCCAAGGCATATTGAATCGCCCGCAGACGATGAGGAAAATTACGACGAAGACGAAATTTCGTTGGCGGAAAATGATCATGATGCAGACGACATTGCAGTTTCGCCGCCATATGATGCAGACAGTTTTAAAATAGTTGCAGCCATCGACTTTGGTACGACGTTCAGTGGTTACGCGTATTCGTTCACAGATGAAAGTGATAAGATTTATACAAACAAGAATTGGGGTCAGACGCAAGGATTTCTGCTGCACAAAACCCCCACCTGTCTGCTTCTAAGACCGGATGGAGAATTTGAGGCGTTTGGCTTTGAGGCGGTGTCGAAGTATAACGATCTTACAGAAGAAGAGGCGGATGAATACTACTATTTTGATCGATTCAAGATGAAATTATTTGACAATAAGGTACGTGGGTAAATTGATTCTTGTTCTCGGTATCCCATATTGTATGTCGGATATTAGTAAGTTCCATGATTCTCGATAACTGTGTATTATCATTTCTGTCAAATTATTCATATATTCAGTTACAGTACAGCACAACATCTCCAGAGCAACACCCTTTGGGAGACGCCCACTTCGGCTGCTGTTGAGAGGCTGTTGATTAAGAGAGGTTGTTGTTTAAGAGAGGTTGTTGCTTAAGAGAGGGTGTTGCTTAAGAGAGGTTGTTGCTTAAGAGAGGTTGTTGCTTAAGAGAGGTTGTTGCTTAAGAGAGGGTTTTTCTTAAGAGAGGTTAAATTGATAGTATTTTTTTACTACAGGAAAACATTAATATTGTCGCTGGAGAGAGGTTGTTGGTCAAGAGAGGTTAAATTGATAGTGTTTTTTAACTACATGAAAACATTAATACTGTCGCTAAAGAGATGTTTTCTCTCAAGAAAGGGCATCTCTGGAGGGGTTGCAGTGTACAACTTCATAATAATTAAAACTAAATATGTTTCTCAAGGACTAAGGAGGTGTTTTATGTTGAAAACAACACAATATGTGATACATGTTTTCCTTAAAAAGGCAGCTCAATAAAATTATGTATACGATTGTATGTATGCAAGGGAAAAGAATGTTTGAACTAAAAGTCCATTTTAGCGTATCACACGAAATTATTTGCGGGTGTACATGCTGACAGACGGACGGACACATGCGCGTACTCCAATTCGGAACACTTTATTAAATTATTTTGTAAATGTAAAGTTTGAATGTAATTACAATCGCCGGTCGTCGTAAAATCCAACGCTTTGCTTTAAATTATGTACTGTACTCCTTTAAACGTATTTTTGTAGCACGAAAATACACTTTGTAACTGATACACATGATTCTAAATTCGTTTTTAAAAGCAAGGTCCGGATTCTGTACTAAATGTTGATTTACGCGACAAAAATATCAAATTTTCAAGCCAGTT
Organism: Mactromeris polynyma; assembly: GCA_032209605.1. NCBI lineage: Eukaryota > Metazoa > Mollusca > Bivalvia > Venerida > Mactridae > Mactromeris > Mactromeris polynyma. Next base: position 749,780 of record JASFXZ010000065.1, read on the forward strand.
GTCATGTGTGGTTCTCGGATCCCTTAAATATCAAAAGATAAAGAACCAAGGTGATCAGTTAAACGTCGTACCCGTTATAATAACGCTGTACCAAAGAGCAATCGATATTGGCAATTATTTTGTTAAATGACCCTTTTATTGTGACCAGGAGCGGGATAAAGGCGAGCCAATGCTCTATTCAGACTAGGGATTTAATTTCGAGCAGGCCAATGACAGTACATGGATTTATCGACATTACAAAAAATGCTTTTGCAGTCTTGAATTTCATGGATTTGATACGTCAGTGGAACATTTCTACAGTTGAACAAGATGGATATTTACAACTGACAGTATATTGGCGGGGGCTTAGTAATCGAGGGGGTTGAGCGCTCCTGATCTGAGTTCGAATCCTGCATTGGGCGAGACTTCACAAGCCATGAATTAGTAGTAAACCAGGAAGCAGTCAGCGGCAGTGATTATTATAAGTTCCAAATTTGTATCCCGATCGGTAAAATACATCAATTTGGACGCCATAACTCTTGTCGCTACACTTACATGCTGGGTAAAACGTATATGTCCCTATTGCGTCAACCCTTACTAAAAAGTGTACATGTACTTTGCAAAATTAAAAAGATAAGGCAAAGACGCCTTCTGCATGAAGGTATACTCCACGAAGCCGCGGTTAATGCGTCAAATCCCTGTTTCCGTTCGTTTAAGCCCCATTCTCACTGTCCCGGTTCTGGTCCCGGTATCTCCCGGTGAAAAATAGCCGGTGTACCGGGATGATCCGGGACATTTTTACCGAAAAGTCAATTGCATTCTCACATTCCCGTCGTAGTCCCGGTGTGCCCCCCGGTTTAGAAGCCGGATGTTCCCGTTTGATCCCAGATTACCCCGGTTAGTGTCCGGATTGGCACGGTTCATTTACGGTTCATTTACGGTATCGCGCCGCCGGTCCAACCCGGTATAGTCCCGGTCATGCGCCGGAGGAGCCCCCAGTGGCACCCCGGTGGCCCCCGTTGGTAACCGCAGGTCTTCCGTGCGTGGAGTACTCCCGACCACCAACCGATTACCACGGACTGTCACGGTAGAGACCAGGCCCTGCACCGTCGTATACCGGCATTGTGCCGGACATGCCCGGATCACGCCGGTTCTGGATATTTCTCCCGGTGTCTCCCGGTTGTATTTAATATTTTAAAACATCCGGGACGGTCTGCCGGATCGAGCCGGAACAACAGGGTTCATTACGGATCATCCCGAACTTCTACGGTGCCGCCGCGGCTGTCTTCCCGGTTTGACAAGGTTTCTCCCGGACCATCATCCGGGACGTACCGGGGCGCCAATCCGGGACAGTGAGAATGGGGCTTTACTGTCACTTCTTTTTTTAAATTGTTCTATAACCGCGAGACTATCAAACACTGACTCATTACATGTGATCGAGGAACGCTCCCTATCTCGTATATTTCTGACAACCACACCCCCATAGCTACGCGCCTGTGTACCCAGTGACCTATCTGTGTACATCCCAATGTTATATTTATCGATATAATCATCGGGCTATATTAAGTGACAGTTCTTTCAAAATGGCTATCAAATATTTGTCAAGATCAAGACGGTCAACGCGATTTACTTCAGTCAACCAATAATTAGTCATAACCCTTATTTGTGGTGAGTTGTTTGTTTACAATCAACTAAGATCGATATTTTGCCATCTGTACCGTCAGTTTTAATCACAAACGTAGATTAGTTTTCTATACATTTTGAACCGACGTGCATAGTAGATTAGATATATGATTGGAAATTATCAAGGGTTTAACTCGACCGAAAATTACCAACCGCTTAACTTATGTAAACGCAATAAACACAACCATCCCTTATTCATGATGTTCACCGTCACTTCATTACGTTACTAGTATTACCACGAACACAGACTCGTTCCGAGTTGTCTCCCTTCATTATACCAACGGCCCCTTCCGATTTAAGACAAAACGAATACATTTCAAGAACAGTTGGGGGAGAATTAAGTAGTTTATTCAATGTAATAGTGAGCAAATCTGGATTATCAATGTTGCTTAAAGCCATGGGCAACGATTAACATTAATAGCATGTCACTTTCACCATAAATTCACACAGTTGTTCTAACTGAACAAAACAATTTCTTTCTACATTTTGTATTGTCCAACATTCTAAGAGTGTTAATTACGGATTTTTCGCCCCGAAAGTCTACATTAACATAATTTCAACATGCATGTGCATGTAATTGGTACGCAAAGGCATATAGAGGACTGTCAAAAGTCTATGATTTCTTTACATAATTCACATAATCGATAATATTTAAATCAAATGCGTCATCCAACGTTTGTTGGAATGCTTTCAGGATCTGCATACTGACATTCTACTCGAAGATGCTAAGGGAAAACAACGGGCAGCAGTGGAGATTTTCGCCAAATCATTGTTTTACATGAAAGAACATCTGCTAAGGTATAACTTGTATACATGTACATATACTGGTCAAAAGAGCTAAGCTGACATTTTGTATTTTGCTGCTATGTGACAAAATGATCTGAAAGGTTGAACGTGATTTTGACAGGTTTACCTCAACGTTTTTCGACAGTTCAATTCAGTTTAAGCATTCATTTTATAGCATTCTGCAGTCAAATAAACTGGAAATTATGCAGTACAGTAAAACCTCACTTAAAGGCCACCTCAATTATAAGACCTCCTCGAAATTAAGAACACAATTTTCAAGTCATTTTCTGCTTTGTTGTTTAGTCAACCTCAACAAGAAGACCACCTCGATAAGAAGACCATTGTTCAAGGGTCACAAGGGTCACAAGGGTGGTCCTATTATAGAGATTGTACTGTAGCTTTTAGAAATTTTGTGAAATAGTACCGGTGGGTTAGACAAGTATAATTATATACAAACATATAAGACGAAGACCGACTTACGTCGTGGGATATTTCTACTACCGGTTTTCTGTAATTTAGTACGCCTTATAGAATTTCCATCAACTGACAAAGAGCTAATGTAGAGGTGCTTAGAAGTTTAAAGCAAGTCAGTTTCTTGTGCATCTACGCAAGATAGTTTAAGGCAATTAAGCAGTTCATATAATTGTTTTATTGACAAATAATGAAATATTATATTGGCGAGGTTCGTGGAGTATATCAGTCGTAAGTATTGACTGGGTGACACCGCAATATGTCATTCACGTTAATATCACTTACGATGATTCGTGATTAACTTTTGTAGATTTTCGTGTAAATTACTAAGTGTGTTACATCTGTTGGCGTGGCATTATATATACTGGTCAAAACGGCTAACCGGCCGGTAATATTCTACACAGACACCGGAAAGCCTCTGGATACTCCATATACATGTACATGTATATATACGTACATTTATCATACGCATTATGGTGAATAAATACTGTTTAAACTTAAATAGTATTATCATAAATAGTATCATTATCATTACTATGATTACTGTTAGCATTATCATTTCTATTATCGTTATCATTACTATTATCGTTATCATTACTATTATCGTTATCACTACTATTATCGTTATCAATACTATTGTGATTATTACTAGCAGTAGTAGCAGTAGTAGCAGTAGTAACAGTATTTTTTACAGTTACTATTACTATTACTATCGCCATTGCCATTGTCATTGCCATTGTCATTACCATTACCATTATTATTATTATAACAGGGCAATGAAGATGAATTTGGGGCTCGATCCTGATCCACTGTCCGTTCGCTGGGTTCTAACTGTACCAGCCATCTGGGACGAGAATGCCAAGCAGTTCATGAGGGAGGCAGCACATAGGGTTTGTATTCATCGGTGTGGAGTTGGCCACAGTAACAGTTATAATGTTATTAATCAAGTGATTAAGGGCCGAGGGCCAATACGACTGTCCTAGGCCAAATAATAAGGCCAATACGAAATCACTTAATTAATGACAATTTATACAAAAATAGTAATTATCGGCATTTTGCTGGTTCTACTTTAATAAGTAAACTTTAATGAACTGAAAGTTACATTCTCGTATTGGTCCTGCTTTCTCAACCAATCAAACGGCTTCAATTTCATATTGGCCCTATTTTTGTATTGGTCCTGCTTCTCAGCCAATCAAATGGCTTGAATCTCATATAGGCCTTGTTTTCCCGTATTGGCCCCGGTTTTGCCATTTATTAGCATTGTTTATCTAAATGTTACCCAATTTTGTCTCATATCATCTGGGACAATTGTTAAGTAGTAAAGCCAATATTGAATAGTTGATTAATAATGCTCTGTAATACGCTTTCTGCCAACAGCATCGGTGACAATACGTGTGTAACTTCTCCACAGCTAACATACTGTCTATTATACCTTCACAGCCAGTTCATGTGATATTGAGAATAATGTTAGCGTGTTCTCTTATTTTCTACAGTTATTAAGAATTCATCAAGTAAATGAAAGACTTGAGTCCCAGTAATTTCTTTCATGAATAATTATTTGATGTTAAATTTTATTCGAAGTCAATCATTGTGCCTGAGGCTTATATATATTTAATGCATTATCTGAACGTGCACATTTCAGAAACCTAAATTTAAGCACGGGTCTAATAAATAGATTATTCGGTTCTGTGTTTTAAGGGTCTGACGACTGGTAATAATGTTGCAGCTTGCTAATTTGTACACATACCCTGTTTTTTAATTGGCAAACCTATGTTCTGTTAGAAACATAGAAAAAATATTTTTTCATATGTTTCATTTAACAACAATGGTTACTTTTTTTTCGTTTTAATGATAGCAATATGGGTCAGCATGAAACTGAAGTTTTAATCATTTTGAACACTATCTATGTATATATAGCGATAGAAATGTCCAAGTAGAAATGTGGTTTAGAGTATTTTCTATTATTTGCAGGGTGGATTGATCGATACATTGTACAGTAACCAACTGGTTATAGCACTGGAACCGGAAGCAGCGTCCCTGTATTGTAGAACACTTCCGGTTAGCACATTCATGGCAACGGGAGAAGACGTCAACAAACCATCATTTGAAGCCGGGACAAAGTATCTTGTTGTAGACGCTGGAGGTGAGGCGCCTATATATTATATTTCAACCAGTAGCATGTTATCAACGTTTTGCCATGAAGTGTATCATTATCTCAACCAAATTATGCAATCGTTAATAAACATTTAGGAAGAATGCGTCTATATATCACTTTTGATCGCATTCATATTAGTGAAAATAGTATAATGTCGTTGCTTCACATACGGAACGCTTGTACGTATAGTGTATATTACTTAGGAGCATTATTACATGTATATCCTTATTGGATCTACATGTATACACTTTATCATGATTAGGTCTAAAAACAGCAGTTTGTAAAGGATACCCAGCTCGTAGAAGGCGTGGTGGTCGTGGTGTTTCTGAACGCCTGACTCCTTATCGGAACGTCGCAATTTCGAATCCCGCTCTGTGCCACGTTTAACCGTGAACTTCACAATTCCTGAATTAGGCGCGGGGACTGGTTAGTAACCCATGAAGAAATAATCTATAGTGATAAGTATAAGGGTGTCATTGTGGTTCACTATCGGCGTACAACAAGGAAGATGAAACTAAGCTCATACAATGAAATATGGCACTATACTTCCATATAATCAGGTTTAACATGAACAAAATGCGGTCACATTTTCCAAAAGACTGTTGCATTTTATTTTTAAGCCATATTATCAAGTCAATACGTTTTTGCTTTTCGTGTTTGAATGCTCGAAGTTAATTTGTTTTCTTTATTTCAGGCGGCACAATTGATATTGTTGCGCACAAGATACGGAAAGATAATCGTATTCGGGAACTATTTAGAGCTACCGGCGGTGCTTGGGGCGGTACAATGATAGACACGCAGTTCCTTAATTTGCTCAACAAAATTTTCGGGGAGGATTTTATGGGAGCGTTCCAAAATGAATTCCCTAAAGATTTTGTTGAGCTTTTACAAGACTTTGAAATCAAGAAAAGGGGTGAGTGTGAGAGTATTAGAGTCTCTCTACCATACAATTTCTGCAATTACAAGCACTACGGGCGATCTGTGCAAGAATGCATAAAATCGTTTGCCGCGCAGGCGGAAGCGGAAATCAAATTCTCGTCTGGTAAACTCGTAATGTCTGCTGATGTTGTTAATGAACTTTTTCAACATGCTCTGATACAAATAAATGACCATATTCAGTCATTAATGAAGAAAACTAGACTTAAGGACGTTAAATATATTTTTCTAGTCGGTGGATTTGCTGAATCTTCTAGATTACAGAGATCAATAAAGGAAGAATTCAGCAGTGAGCTTGTAAGTGTCCTTGTTCCTGAAGAAGCGAGTCTTGCTGTTGTTAGGGGCGCTGTGGCCTTTGGGCGAGACCCAAGCTCCATTTGCCTTAGAATTTGCAGGTATACGTACGGAGTTGGTTCATACCTTCCTTTCGAAGAGGGTGTGCACAGGAATGATCTGAAAGTGGAATCGGATGGCATGACGTTGTGTAAACACATATTGCAAATATGGTCAGAAGCTGGCGAGGTCATAGGTCATAATGAAATTTGGAAAGAGACTTACACGCCGATTATTACAAACCAAAAAGGGATTATCTTTGAATTCTATAAATCTTCAAAGAGGAAAGTGAAATATACAGACGAAGAGGGTGTTACGAAATGCGGTTGTCTAGTTGTTGAAATGCCCAATATGACCGGCGATAAGACTCGTTCCGTTGATTTGGAAGTCATTTTCGGCGGAACGGAGATCAGAGTTGTTGGATACGATCATACAAGCAACACGACCAGAGAAACCTACATTGACTTCTTAACTACATGAGTTATGGTTTTATTCCCATCGTTGGTAGAATGCTGCCTAGCCACCCATTTAAAATCCATCTGAACAAAATGTTTTATGTAAGTTTAAGTACGTACGTGTAATTATACATCACATCGGCGACTGTATTGTTTGTATCAAAATTTGGTAGTTAATTCGGCATTATTTTTATGGCTTAATTGCGTCGATTTCGGCAAAATATGTCAATGTTTGGGCTTGACTAAAAAGGTTCATGTAAACCTGATTATTTGAAAATTTAAAATCTTGGCGAGGTTAGAAGGAATGTTTAGCATTAAGTCTTTGTTCACTGCCTGTAGGGCCTATATGTTTCATTTGAGAATACATGTATTATATTTGTGTATGGCTTGCTCTCTATCATTGGTGGAAGGACACTGATAAACATGGTCGTATTTACAAAATCAAAAATGCATATTATCATACTTGTGTTTTGCTTTAAATTGCTCAAAAAGTTTTCGCAACCTTTGATTGTATTGTACGGTGTGTGCTTGTGTTATTCTAGCATATTGTGAGCTTTTATGACGTTATGGACACACGCCATAGACATACAGTGGCCATCGAACACTTCGGTGTGTTTTCGGCAGCGTAATAGAAATAGACAAGGTCAAAGCATTGACTGTTCATGAAACTTATTAGTAAAAGGACAACATGTGTTCATATAAACGCTTCAATTTCGTGCACAGCATGCATTCATATAAACCTGGTCGTTTGGTTGACAGTGTTTTTTATTTGGTCGAATCATTTGTAACGCTGCATTTTGGTGTGCTTCTGCGCCTTTTCTTTACATTAATACATACAATACATCTTGGAAATCAATAATTACACCAGTTTTTGGTATGCAGTGTATTTATAATATGTGTGTGCTGTACGCTTTTGCTGTGTTTGTGTGTACGAAAATAGTTGAAATGAAATGTATATGAACATGTCGTCTATATGAATCATGCATATTGATTTGTGAATTATTCTGTGTGTTTTATATGTAAATGTGCAAGTATTCGGACCGATCAAGAATTTTGGATATATGTGTTTCATTCAGTAATAAAATGGATATTTTAATAGATATGGTTATTCTTTCATAGTTCATGTTGTTGTTGCTGTTGTTGAAGATGTTTTTCTCAGCGTTGTCCACATTTTACCTCTGTAACCAACATTGTGATGAATGTATTTCCGTATTTTCATTGTTTTTTATATCAATTTTATGTATTATTCCGTTTATTAGTTTCATAAATTATGTGAATAAGTAAAAAATAAAACAAATTTATTATGTTTAGTTATTTTTCAATAATGTTCTCCACATCAAACTGACGATATATAGCAAGTCGGCATTGCGGATGGCAAATGTCAGTTTTGTGGTAAATAAACCAAACATTTCGATGTCAAAACTTATTAAGTTGCATAAGGATATTTCACATACGTAAATAACTCATACCAGAGATTTATATACACACAAAACTCGAATTATTCAACATAATATCTTCACATTATAGTGATTTTACTTACGTTGTGTGTTCCTACAATAAAGGACTTACTTGAGTTGTGTCAGAAAGGTCAAGTCAAAAATTATTTATTGTTGGATACTTACATAAATATATCACATTAGCCATGTATGGCTATTTGCAATTATACCAATCGTCGAAAAGAATTATACCGGATACTGGAAGTCATGCACACGGACAGTGGACAAAGGGACCATACGACATGAAAGGACGCTACATCTCATTGAGCCATTCAAAGCACACAATAAGTTAACAATGAGTGTGCAACCCGTTTTAACATGTTGAAACCGATTTTCTATTATGTTCCTTTAGTCGTACTTTGTTTGTTTTAAATAATATATCACGTAATAGACATGCGCCTTTGTCGCTACCTAATCATTGTGTTCCATTTTTCACTGAGAAACTTTTCAAAATCGAAGCAGAGCAATTAATTGTACAAATGACAATGAACAAATTGATATATTATTCATATTATTCCATAGATTTTGACTTATAGAAGTTTATTCATTTTACTCTTTGTTTATTCATCAAAACATGTGATTCAAAATACAAAATACCAAATGAAAGAACATCATGTTCTATAAACAAGAACAAAAGTTCCGTAGGTTATTTGACGAAAGTGTTGATTATAAGAAAGCCTTCTGCATTTACTCCAACATAAAGTGAAATATATAACTTGAAACATACCAAAGAACATGAAATATGATATTTAAATAACCTTCAGTTTGTCGAGTCTCGGTTTCTTGTGTTTCTACTTCACAAAATTTATGTTTTTATAAGAAACAGCTTTTCGAAATAATCGCACACAAAAACAAAATGTCTGCTGATTGCATACAGCTGATAAATTACCGAAAAATTCTACAGTTGTTTTTACATCTAGATGTAACTATCATTGGATGGGCGGTCAATATACAATGTTGCTAAATATTAAACAATCTATGAGTAAGCAGTGTGTTGGTCGTTATACTGAGGTGTTCGTATTATGAGCCTTTTCAAAGATACACTTATTGTGAAAACGCTGGTTTTAATATTGGCGAGTCCGTAACACGAGTCCTTTTGGAGATAAGTACATGTAACTAGTGCGCTCGCTATACTACTGACGGTTTCGTAACACGAGTCTATTTGAAGACATCTACCAAGCACATGTTTGACAATGCTGATTATATCGTTCCACAAATCTGATAAATGGTCCCAATGAATCGTTCATTCAATCGTTGAATACATTAGCAACGATAATTGCAGAACTGTAGAATTTACCAATAACACAATACTAAAGACGTCATGCATCGCTGAACAGTCTCTATTAGTAGGCTACTACATGTCTACCAAAGCTATTCTTGTACGGAAATAAAATATTTATTTATTCGCATGAAAATAGTTCGTCCACGAATCGAATGAGTTTGACAAACGTTAGCTGGAATCAGTCTCCGAAGGGGAGATAAACGCAGTTTACCTGTGTTCCTGATATACAATGGTCAGTTGACCATATATGTTTCTGGGTGTCCTACCCGTGTTAACTGTTTATTTCGCTAGCGACTGCCACACTCCCACGTGAACCGGAAGTCGATGAAGAGTTGCTTAACCGTAACGGATCCTCTTCAGCCATATCCTGATAAAGTACGTGTCCAATCCGGGTTATGGCCACAACCCAAAGATCATCCCGTTGGCATTCATGAAAGCCAACAATAAGTTTAAATTTACTATATTAAACACACATTTTAAGAGTGATTGCTCCTTGACGCGGAAACATAGGGACCAAGCATTCGTCCATATACCGCATTTTGTCTAACCAGAACGCCAGGGTTAAAGAAATGCTATGTAGGCCTATAGGACCCCGTGCATCGGCACATTACACCATAGCATGTAGTCGTGAAGACATTCTTGTATATTTAAACACTGTAGTTACTTTTGTAAAAAAATACACGAATTAACAAAATACTAGGCTGTCTATAGCAGTAGCGCATTAAATACTTGACATGTAGAGTTACGCACTGTCACGAACGTTTAACACTTCGATTTTAGTTCAGTTTTGCTATATAGTTCGCTAACCTATATAATATTATATATACATGTATATATATATATATATATATATAGATACACTTCAAGTGTGGTTGTAATTAGGCCTATAATAGGCCTACTGACGACCGTTTTATTTTATATTTTGTTGTTCAATACATCTCGCGTTATTTATTTAGTTTTTTCTAAGAAGAAGCTCCGATGTAGATCTAGACTCCATGTGAAGGCTAGGCCTGTTTCCAAAGCGATGGCACGAAAAATCAAAATTGCAATGGTATATATCTAAAACTGGTCAAATGTAGGGAAGATTTCTAAATCTACTGTTTGAATTTAAAATAACTTGACTCGTTTCAAATGAGTTTCCTGTTGCATAATCAATATCTATCATATGTTTACACTTAAAATAAACAAGTAGATCTAGTCTAGCTCTAAAGCAAGTTTAGCTCACTCTGGAACACCCTTATACGGTCCCTGGTTCACTGTAGACCTTTATGTAATGATGTAGACTTCAAGTTTAATAGATAGGCCTATAGAAACTAGATTTAGATCTAATGAAACAAAAAATACTTGCGTAAGTACGTCGTTTGTTTTTACATTTTTTAAGAACTAGATCTTTGGGGGGCACTAGTAGCTTGCGCTATCATTCCCGCTACGACGCTGTACAGTATCATAACTCTAGCAGACGACGATGCGTGTAAAGTATGTCGATTTAACTGAAAACTGTTGATGGTACAGCACGTTCATTACCGATTTTTTTTAACAAGAACATCTATTATAAACATATTTCGGAAATAATTTACCTTTTAAGCTTACATTGTTTTAATTAAACGTAAAAATGCGCTGTCTGATGTTTCTATTTATAGATTATGGGTCATGTGACACTCCACGTGTTCAAGGAGAACATTCACTACCCACAGTCCTTTGCGTAAATATTCATTTTACACAAAATGGCGGATTCTTTGTAAGTCAGAAATAGGTGAATTTTGATAGCTTATTTATACGTACCTGACCGTTCCCTCTTGTTGCAGTTTAAGAAAATCGTTTCTTAAACTATTTCCTTTCTATTTGAAAGTGTTATATTTATGTAAATAGTTTCAAGTAAAGAAGTGTACGGCTTCGTATGAGATAGCGATTCGGCTACGATACTTTCATTACGCAGTCGGTCACGACGTTGATTATTGCTTATTTCTTCACTTGATGTCGTTAATAAGTTATGTGATTTTGTCGTTGTGTAGGTTAATCATTGAATTAGTATGTCGTCGAATAATAGTAGATTTGCATGTGTATTGTAAACGAACATTTTGTTGAAAGTTATAATAACATAGATCTTGCACCGTTTTATCTTCCCTTTACGGAAGACGAAAATCGCGCTTGAATCTATGTTGTGTTTATTATTTACTGCTTGTTGTTTTGGACACCACGTTGCTGGTTGATAAGCTTGGTGTTAAAAGTTGTTTTAGTAATTGTGTTTTTTATTAACAATTTATTCATTCTAGCCTGTCTTTATTAAATCTGTTGATTTAAGATTCTTCTTTCTGAGTTTAGTTTCCACACCAGTCCTATTACTCTGGTTCTGTTATTCAATGACCTTGAAGTGACAAGGTTTGATTGCAGGGTACCAATATAATTGTTAGATTCTACTACAGAATCTGTTTATTATATTATTGATGATAAGGTAAACACATTGTATGTTTTGATAGAGTAGTTTGAGAAAGTCTAGAAATCTATGGACTTCTATTAAAATCTAGATCCACAGTTTTTTATACAATTTTTTTTTAATCATGTTCATGTGTCATTAAGACGTTTTCGAATTACGGAAACAGAATGCTGTTAGAGGTCGGCACAACTTCATGATTAATGGTGTTAAGATATGTTTAGCTATTAACAAACTTAAATTTGATCTACATTCTAAACCCATAGATTAGTTTACATGTCTATAATTATAGATCTGTCTCAAAATGTTATGACTTATTATATGGAGATCTTAGCGAATAAAGTATACCTTAATCATGATTTTCATAGTTATGTAATTGAAACATAATCATTTTCATTAAGTATATCATGTAGCAACATTTAGATTGATTCTTTCTAGTTTTGTTTGTTTTTATTGAACTGGTTTTAGTGAGATTTATACTTCTACACCATTAACATTATATTCATTGTGGTCATTGATAGTTATAACTTTAAAACCTATCTTAGGGCAATTAAGCCTCTCTTCTTGGAATTCTTGTTATATTAAGTATTCAACTATCATATTGTGATATTCATTTAGTGAGATTAAATTCCAGGAAGTATATTAACATGAGATATCTCTGTATCCTAATGTATTCTGCTAAACAGTGGAGATGCTCGATTTCAGTTCATGTTCCATTAAAATTAGAAAATATTATTTGCTTGAAGTTTTATTGCCTTGTTTTCAATTCAAATTTTTTTCTCTAATTGAAAACTTTCTTCAATGGATGAATTGACCACTTAATTAAGTTTTAAAGTAATATAACATGACAGCCTTAATTAACTTAATTAAATGTAGGTGGAATATTTCAATTACTTGTCGTGAAATTTCATATTTAGTTAAATATTTATGTATCCACTTGACGTTAATCTAAGTTTTAAATAATTAAATTAATATTAATTAATTTATCAAAATAAAACTAATATTTCATTTCTATGATTGATGTGAAATTGGACTCTGAGTATGGAAGTAAATAAAGGGTTAATAGCCATGTGGCAATATGCTGCCCACCCCTATTGCCCTAATTCTTCCACTTCGGACTCTTCTCTGAATAATTGTTCACAGTTGGATAGATACATACTAGCAAATCAGGAATTCAAAATATGATCAAGATATATTTTTTCTCCTTGATAATTTGATTTGTCCTGCTTATGTTATAGCAGTTATTTATTCATATTTTAAGTGGCAAAAGTTACCTTTTTTCCAAATCAATTGTTGATTTTCCCAATGGTTATGATGAAGAAATCTGATAAAATGCTTATAGAAATGGTAAAAATAGAACTTCTTAGAAGCTGTTTTCATTCACAAATAGCAGCCAAACTTAAATGGAAAACAACATTTTTGTTGTGTATAACTATAAATTTGTCTTTTTTACTCTGTATATCGTAGGATATAAGTAAGACAAGGCTATCTACTGTGCATCTTTTTTAGGCTGTTTTTGCATCAAGTTTTTGCATATCAACAATATTGATACATTCCAGTGACAAATATCGACAATAATTTGATTATATATTTAAATTCATTTAATAGACTATTAACACCTATTTTTCTGTATGTTCGTGTGTATGCCCTACATAATTAAATGTTCAACTTGAATTTTTATGATATAAACAAGACATTTAAGTAATCAATCCACATTTTTAAAATCACAGTATGCTATTATATTGCTGACAGTTGGAATGCACTGTCCACTACCGCCCTGTTTAACAAGCAGCTGACTATTTGAGCGACATTACACTATTATGGCACATTTTTAGACTGTACCCATTCTCCTGTATTTTCCCGCCATAATATGGATATTAATGTGTGTATCAAGTATCAATTGACAGATACATGTTGATAGTATCAATGATAGCCCTGCCTCTTTATCTATATGCAGATTGACGGGTTTCACTTTCACACCCCTTGATTTGTTCGCTTCATGTCCCTGATATTTTTCCCATTTTGACCATTTTTCACGATGACTAAATTCCGGATTCATGAACATGTCTTATTCCCTGAACAGCTGGATAAAAAACTCGATATTACAATTATGTCTCAAAGGCACTTTAAGAATTAAAAAAAATTCTTAAGTTTACGCATGCTTTTATAAAAGTACTGGTTTTGTAAAACCGATTTATTCTGAACATGTTTTAATCTGTCTTCAATATCTTATTAAGTTGTAATGTTATCAATGTTGTGGGTTACAAGCAAGTTGAGACATGATCAAATTTTTATCCAACAAATATGTGAATGAATACTTAACCCATTTTTTGGCCAGGCTCCATTTACTCATAACTTACCAAGTTGAGAATTTTACAAAGTTTCATTTCTAGTTAAGTTACTAAGGAAATTGTTACTAAACTTTCTCCCATTGGTAGTGCTGCTAGTATTTCTAAATTGTCTTTACATACCAACTCTTTTGGATGAGCCATGCATTATCAGGGCTCTAGAAATCCACTAGCACGACTTCCCGGACAGGTCTGATCGAGAGTTCAGTGCAAGACTATACTAACTATTATATAAATACATAGGAATAAGAATAGTCTTGCGCTGAACCCTGGTAATGCTGAATCGGGCTACCAACAGTTGAGTTGGACTTGGTCCAGCACATGTCTGTTTTAAATGCTAAGCAGCATCAGCAATTGTTCTGTTGTAAGTCAAACCTTAGAATCCCACAGACACATACATGTGATTATTAATTTTAGATTGTGGAGCTATCATTGTGTATGTTTATCTGTTACTAAATTGACTGTTATTCTCTGACAACTAGCTTCCTATGTCTGACAAGTCAATCTTTACATTTCCATTAGGCCAGGACAGGTGTCTTTGAACAATATTTCTAGAGCCCTGATTATATTTTAGATTTAAACTATTCATTGTTCACTGCCCTGAACAAAAAAATATCGAGTGCGTTTTTCTGATCAGTGTCATCCGGTGTCTTGTGTCATGTGGTGTCAACTTTTCTTAGTTACATGTACACAATACATGTAGTGTTCATATATTTGTTTAACAAATGTTTCATATGTGATCCTTTACCAGGAGTACTCGGATCATTCCAATTTATAGAACATGATTGCCTTGTGGCATGGTCACGTTTATCTATATACAGTCAATCTTGCTTATGCGACCACGTGTCTTATGCGACCATTTGCTGTAAGCGACCACTTAAATTCCCGTCCGAGCGTTTTTACTATATAAATAGTATCTATTAAGCGACTTTTCTATAACATGACCAGCGTCCGCATTAAACCAGTCCCGACAGGTAAAAAAGATAGTTAAATAATCCATTAAACGACCACATGCACTTAATCCCATAGAGCATTTCACACCTGATTCAAAACTGCATTCGCGCATTGTCCTTTAAACAATTGAATAAACAATTAGGCGTGATAAATGAGACCAGGTAATTACTCGGCGACTCAGTTTATCTTTACTTTAAAGATTGTCGTGGTGCCGACGATCTTCTTTATACTCAATGAAAGAATGAAAATGTCAGACAAAACACATCGCATAATTTAACACTGGGTTAAAATGTGTAAACACTCACTTTGTTTCGTATGTTAATATCCTTTTTTAATAGACCCCGTAAAATCGTTGTCTTATAAAAGAACATTTATTACTATCAGCCTGTATTAATTCACACATGGATTAAAGTTGTAGTATTGTTCCAGTTATTAACTGTTAATAGTAATACTTTGTCATTACTGAATTCATGATGTCACGCCATGCGCAGATTCGGTTTACTGTGACGAGTTCACTACATACTAATTTATAGCATTTTACTGTCGCATGTGTGATAAGAAAATATTTAAATTTAAGCATGAGGCATCTACACCTATTCAAAGTACAGGAACCATGTCACATTGGATAACTTACAGGGAATTTAAGAATTAGGCATTTGTACATACTTAATGTTCTATTGCCTAGTGAGCTGACAGAATGGTTTAAATGTACGAGCTTTGTTTCACAACATAGATACCTTTGAATGGAAAGAGGATGGTATTTATACGTTTTGAATGTTCATTTGGACATTTATTTGTTCTTAACTTTTATCAATATCTATTAAGAGACCAGTTTATTAAGCGACCAATTTTTGGCTGTCCCTTGGGTGGTCGCTTAATACAAGATTGACTGTACATGTGTATTGTAAAACTTGAAACAATTGCTTGACAGATTTTCAGATAATATCACAAGTGCTTTCTCTTGGTGACCCTATAGCAAGTTTGTTCAACTAACATCAAGTACTATTGGAGTAATTGAAGGCATTTGACACAGTTGAAGTCCTGGTTTGCTCAGATGATAGAGCGCTTGGCTGTCACTCATGAGGTCTGGGTTCAAGTCCCAGGCTGGGCAGACCATGTCTTTCTGTGACATTTGGCCTCCACCTCTGATCATGTGGAGAAATTGTCAGCTGTTGTTGAAGAGCAAGTTTGTACTGGTTGATAATTAATTCCAGGAAAACTGGTCAACTGACCATGGTGTATAACTGAAAAAAAGTTGTGTTACACCCAATAAAATAAGATAGATCAATTCAAATGAGTGACTTAGAAGCCCTTTTTCAGATTATGGGGAAGTATTGGGGGTTATTTGAAATTGGAAACTTGCTTTGTAAATTGCCAAATTGTGGAATTTACAGGAAATCATATCACCGAATTTATTGTTTGAATGCAAGATAAATTTAAGCAAAACTGGATAAATTTCCTGTTTTATAGATTGTTGTCAGTGTTTAAAACACTGCGCCGATATTTACATTTAGAGTTTAAGATGAAGAAAACACGACTTCTGCAGCGAAATAACTGGTGAAAAATAATTTTACTGTTTGGAAAATTTGGACAAATATATACTTTACTCTTTGGGGAATTGAGCAGAATATCAGACTCAAAGTCACCTTAAAAAGGGACATCATAACCCTCTTGTTTATCAAGGCAATAAGTTTCTCATGCAGTGTTCAGCTCATTTGACAAACGTATTGAAAATTTTGTATTTTATTTTTCAGATGACGAAAGAATTTTCAATTATGACAGTAAGATGAAAGATAGAAAAGAGCGGCTTCAATGTAAAACAGCTCTTGCCAAAAAACGAACCTTTTCAGAAAGAAACACACATTCTTTAAAGAGGTAATTGAATAATTATAATGCTTAAAACCATGATCTGTCACATTGGGTGAACTGTGTCTCATTTTTTGAATAATTTTGTTCACAATAACTGTAAAATATAATTTTCTTCCAAAAAATTTAGATTACCTCCCCTGTCTTGATTTTATTTCATAAGTTGTAGTTGTATACATTGCTTGGCTCACGCTTGTTTCAGTGTTGTCAATAAGAACCTGCCACCGGTTGAAATTGCTGATTCAAGTGGCATTTTAGTTGGTTCAAATATCCCCTAGCTGGCCTGTTACATTTTTGTTTGGGCCGGGTCAACCAAAACACACTGACAACACTGTAGTTTGACCCTTGGAATTTCCAAAATGCCACGTTTTGTCCCCAAGGATTGTGGCTGAAGGGTCAATTTTTTCTGAATTAAAGGTAATTTCAGGGGTGATATTCTTCCGGATTTCTGTGACCAAAAAAGAAAAAAAAGAGAGAAAAAAGCCATTTGCTAGGGGAACCTATGCCCAATATTTCAACTGATAGTGATACCCCCCCCCCCCCCCCAAATTTCTGGTGTTGCAAATTAAAGCACAGATTGATCAGTTTTATTAGCCTGAAGGATATTCTAATGTAAGAGTAGACAGTCGAGCATTCCTTGTCAAGGCATAATTTAAAGGCATCCTAAGCCATCTAAAATCCCAGGAGTTTCACCCCCCTGTGACCCCCACCAGGGCTTTGCCCTGGACCCACAAGGAGGCCTGACGCAGCCCCCTTGACTCCCCGCGCAAATGTTCAGCATTTTTTTGGGGGGATCAATACCACCCATGTAATTTGGCTTTAAAATGGTAAAATCCGGTCAAAAAATATCAAAATGACCCTTGAGATTCAGCACCTAGTGAAACCCCTGATATAGAGTAGGAATCAGTGTGGAGAAGCACTGTTTTCTCAGTGTGGAGAAGCACTGTTCTCTCAGTGTGGAGAAGCACTGTTCTCTCAGTGTGGAGAAGCACTGTTCTCTCAGTGTGGAGAAGCACTGTTTTCTCAGTGTGGAGAAGCACTGTTTTCTCAGTGTGGAGAAGCACTGTTCTCTGTGTGGTCTTCTCTGGACTACTCAGTCTTCTTCATATTAATTTATCAATATTTGAGCGCTATTGATATAATGCCTACCTAGTAGAGCAGGAAAATCTGATTTCCAGAATGAATATAACCAGAAAGTTACAAAACAAGTTATTTACCAAAAAGCGATTTCTCAATGTGTAGTTTATGTAAAAAATTATAGTCTTTACTTTAAAACTCGAGGCTCAAGGTAAGCTTTTGTGATTGCCCTGTGTCCATCGTCTTGTTTGTTGTGTATTTAATTGACATCTCCTCCTAAATGACTTGGTAAATTTCACAGGAGTGTTCCTTGGGTGGTTTTTCCAAATTCATTAAAACAAATTAGATCCAGGCAGAACTCTGGTTGCCATGGCAACTGAAAGGAAAAGCTTCGGACTCTGATTTCAGAATAATTTCATAGAAATATTTCTTTGGTAACCCTCTACCGAATTCCTTTAAGCAATGGTGGTTTGTAAAAAGATATTGCTGCTTCTGTGACCCATAACCAAATTCCATCAAGCTATGATAATTGTTAAACAACATGACTGCCAGGGGTGGAGGGGCTAGTGTTATCAATATGACTATATGGAAATTTGTTTCATGCATAACTTTGGTTGCCATGGCAATCAAAAGGAAAAAACAAAATATCTTCTCAGAAACCACTGGCCCAATTTCAGAGAAATGTGCCTTGGGTGAAGGTCTACTGAATTTCTTCAAGCCATGTTGGTTCCCAAAAAAATGGCCGCTGGAGGCATTGTAACTTTTCTATGTATAAAAATAAATTTACATCGTGGGAACTTCAAATTTCACATAAATGTTCCTTTGCTTCCTTTTCCAAATACTTTCAAGTAAAGTGGTTCAATGCAAAATTCTGCTTAACCAACCAAAAACTTCTGCTCAGAAGTCTAGCCATTTAAAATAATTTCACAGGAATGTTAGTTGGGTGTTAGTTGGGTGACCCTCTTCTGAATTCCTTCTGGCCATAATGGTTGTTTAAAGACCCTGACTGTGTCTCAGATGAGCTATATATAGCCATTGTTGCCCTCTTGTTTGATTTTTGCTTTGTTTCAACTTGCTTAAATGTGTGATCTTTTTCAGAAATTTCACTTCAAAATTATTTAGAAAGACATTGTCAAAGACTGCACGTGGTTGTAATTCTACTGTTAACAGAAGATACAAAGGTATGATTGGGGTAGATTTTTTCAATGTAAAATGCTTTCAAATATTCCGTTATTTCCAGACTTGTCTAGAATTCTTGTCAGTTTCAAGATTGAAAAGGAAGAAAAATTATGTAGAGTTCAGTTGAACCCAATTCCCTATTGAAATTTGACCTCATTTTAGTCAGATTTCAGTTATAAGGATTGTGAACTTGTGTAGAATGACTGACCTATTGAAATTACGGATAGCGTTTGCTTGATCAGGTTTAAGTCTTGTCAGGAGTAAACATTACTCCGAAATCGGACTATTCGTTGGATGGATTGATGATGTTACCTCACTTCAGAGAATTCTGTTTTGAGTCCGGAAACAAGCCTGTAATTTTGAGAATGATCTCAAAATACTTCAAAACAATATTAAAGCATGCAGTATTCGAGTTTCAACATTATCTGTGAAGTAGTTTTCCTGCAGTGTTCTCGACTTGTGTTTTTGATACTCTATATGTAATTATTTAAACTTTTCAGAAATTTAATATTATAGTATTGGCCAAGAATACATATTAATGCCAACTTCATTTAGATCAAGAATACATTACTACAGAGTTTCAGAAATTATTGATTTCACTGATTATGAAATTATTTAGAATACCAGCTTTCTGATAATGTGATCATTTAAGATAAGACCTTTTAATTTGTGCATGAAATGTGTATCATAGCAAAATGCAATAGGAAGAATGAAAAAATATAAGCCTATAAAGCGCATAAATAATACTTGTGTTTGGTCAGGGTAACTGACCCACCCTTGTTTTACCATGCCAACCCAGCTTTTACAAATTCTGATGAACAAACATTGTTTAAATACTAAAGAGAGTTGTCATAACTAGTAGGGAATGATTACTTTGACATTGTATTGTTGAGGAATCAGAATGTACACTCAAAGGAGGGCGTCGGTCAGAAGAGGTGTCGTTTTGTGAAGGAATACTGTATAAATTGGAAAAAAATTCCTACCCTAATATTTTCAGCCATGTTGACTGAACAACATTTATTAATACTATTTGGCCTAACATAAGTAAAACAAGTAAAAGAAGTCTGTCTTCGTACATATTGTGGAGAACACTGGTTATATTTTATTACTTCATGACCAATACATTATTTTATTTCAGCTCCAGTCAGACATAGACCAAGTTCACCAACCTACTGTAGAAATCATTTCTCGTTTAGAGACAATCATTCCAAAGTCTTAGCAGATGATTTGAATGAATATTTACTTGATTCCGAAGATGATTTTCATGTTAATGATGAAAATTTAGAACTGGGTTGTAAAAAAGAGAAGACTGTTGAAATTAATGGAGTTCATACAAATGGCAATAACTTGAAATTATGCAGCAGCTTTTGTAATTTAGACACAAGACTGAAGCATTTTCCATTAGTAAATAGTTGTTTAGACAAATGTGCCATTGTAATACTAACTGATATACACAAAGACATGAAAACAGATCATCTTAAAATGAATACTAACGACGGTCAAGATGCACAGACTAAAGTTACTAAAATGAAACCCAGTAACTCAAAATCTCCGAGCAGACCAAGTATTGTCAAGCCTGTTACTCTGAGTAATGACTTACAGACAGTGCGAACAACGTATGTAAAGCCATGTGATAAAGATACTTTATCAGATTGTTCGAAGAGTTCTACTACAGCTAAAGCATCATCAGTTAAAGATGTATCCAAAGGAAAATCTGTGACTGAAAGCACCTCATCATTAAAAACAGAATCTCCTATGACCAGAGGTGATTCCCTTGATGAAAATGTGTCTTCCTCAAAGAAGGGAAAGGAAAAGACAAGACCATTGGCAAAAAAAGAGTTTGCTGACAAAGTAGAAACACATTTTCCAAAGAAAAGGGGAGGTAAATCCAAGAAAACTGAAGAATCTCCATCTTTGAATAATGAAGATATTGAATCATCTGTAGATGGTAGTGTAGAAGTTACACCGTCTAAAGATGATAAGAAACCAGTAAAAACACCTAGAGGAAGAAAAAAGAATGCAGCTAATGCGACTCCCCCAGTGGATGAGGAACTCCGAGACAAAAAAGGAGGTAAAAAGTCTGAATGCAAGTCCAGAAATGTTTCAGAAAGCCCTAGTCCAAGACGAAAACCATCACCCAAAAAGTCACCAGAAAAAGCCAGTCCAAAAAGTATGAAGAGGAAGAAAGTAAATGCTCAAAATGTTGAAAATGATGCAAAAAAATCATTAGGTGATAATGATAATGCTGAAAGTATTTCTGGTGATAGTAATAAAGTTAAAGCTACAGTTAGAAAGGCTTCAAAGTCTCCTGTGAAAAAAAGAGAGAAAACAGACAGTCCTACCAAAATTAATTCAGTTAAAGAATCCAAGGACATTGTGAATGAAAAGAAATCCCCCAAGAGAAAACAAAAAGACAGTGCCACAAATTCAGCTGAAAAGAAACAAATAAAAGATAGCCCTGGAGATTCACCTGAACTAACAAAATCACCTCGGAAGAATAAAAGCGTTTCACCTAAGAAAGTGAAGAATACTGATAGTAAAGCTGCTACAGCCATGTCTAGGAAATTAGAATTCAATGATGAAATGTCAAAGGTTATCTACCAACGTTCCAGACTTTCATTTCCTCCAGATTTTGAGTATAAATACACCTCAAGTATTCAAACAACTGGTCCAGCAGGCCTTGGTGATTTAATATCTAAGGTTAATAATGCTATGAAGGAGAACAATAAGGAACTAGCTGAACTTTTTGGAGAGACAGAAGAACCAGTATCTGATAGTGATGATAAAACAGTTAGTCCTGAAAGTAGTGTTCTTAGTACTAGTGCTGATAGTGATAAAACTATTCTTGATTTTGATCTTCAAAATAATCCAGTTACACAGGAAGAGACAAATGGAAATATGATAAAGGATAGTGAGAAAACTGAAAGTAACAACATTGATGAAAATAAAAGTGACAGCTTATGCGAAAATTCAGTTGAAACTAAGAAAGATGAAGAAAGTTCGGTTTCAGAGCTTCAAATCAAAAGTGAGGTCGATGACGATGCTGTTAAAAAAGACATCACAGGAAAGCCTAGTGGTCCTATTGAAGATTTGGATGAATCTTGCATTCAGAATGAAGATCCAATAAATTCTAAAAAGGAAAATGTAGGAAACGAACCTGAAATGGTTGGTGACATTTTGAACGAAGGACAGTCTAATCATTCAGAAACAGTCAGTGTTTTTGAATTGTATGGATTAACTTTAAAAAGAAAGAATTCACAGCCAAGTGTAGATAAGGTACCTGCTGAAGAAAGTACTGATGCTGGTTGTGAAGAGAATGTAATTGATAGCCCTCCATTGAAGAAGACTACAATGAATGTTGATAACGCTAATGAAGAGGCTGTTAATGACAGTGTTGTAGTGTTAAGTGATTCAGAAACAAATACTGTTGAAGCAGAAAAGGATGATGCTGTTATAATTCTGTCTGATGAAGAAGATGAAGGAGTTGATAGAACAGGATATGAAAGTCTCAAAGAAACTTATGAAGAGAAAAAAGTGAAACCTAAGTTTACTACAGTGAATAATATTGTTGAACCAAAACCTTTAGAAATTTTATCAAGGGTAGAAAAAGCTGAAGCAAAAAAGGAAAGTGCCTTTTCTTGTGATGAATTAGAAATGTATTTGAATGTTCACAAACAGAATAGTGACGTTTCTCATGTGTCTGCAAATACCAATGATATTGAGCATGAAGACAGAAAAGAGAAACTCTGTAAAGCAGAAGTCAAAGAGTATATGAAGAAGGCTACTCCTGATTTGGATGAAATAGATGGTTGTGTTTTTGTGTCATTCTCTTGTGAACAGGCATTGAAAGCTCATATGGCTTTAGAAAAGAAACTCGATTGGCTAACAGAGGCTCAGCTGAAGAAACTAGCTCAACTACAGCACATGAAAGAACGTCAAAATGATTCTGGATCTAAGAGAATCACTGACGTTAAGTCGTCTGATGAACAGAAGCTAAACTTTCGAGGCATTCCCATGCGTATGATGAAGTATCAAAAGATGTTGAAGCAAGAGCTGGAGGACATTTTACTTGGTAGGCAGAAATCTACAGAAAAATCTCCACTAAAACATCCTGCAAAAACAACAGATATCACTAAGATAAAAGGTTGGAAAAGCAAATTCCAAAACCAGGAAGAACTACAAGAAGCAACTGGAATAAACATTTCTGACAGTGGAAAAGTGCACTGGAAAACGGAGGAGAGGCTTGTGAAGAATTTGGATCCGGAAGAGATCAAAGATACTGGACTTGATTTGAAAAAGAAACGACGGAAACTTGTGAATTACTCAAATCGTAAGAAAAATCATTTAGGTTTGAAATTAGATGATAACAATGCAGAACCGATGGATTACGAATACGAACTAGATGAGCATGCTATAACAGAGCATGATGTATACAATGAAGATGATGATAAACCGCAACCAGAGAAAATACCATATAAATGTAAATATCTGAGTCAGCATAAATACGGTGCGAGAAAATTGTTTGTGAAACGAATGAAATTGGATGCTGAAGATGAAAGGATATTGCAAAAATTAGGAACACAGAAGATGAGATCAGACGAAGGCAATCAGTGTTTGTTGAAACCAAAGACACAAAAGTCACAAGGTTTTACCCTGAGCAAGGTTACACACTACATGGCAGTGGCTGCTGTGTCAGCATTTGATAAGAAATTACTGACAAAGGCGAAAAATATGGCGAAGGTAAATACTTTAAATTTATTCTCTTTGTGTTCCGAATTTGTTGTAACTTAAGTGCTCAAGTCTCCTTAATAGAGACAGGGCCCACACTGGCTTTAAAAAAGTTGGAGCCTCTTTGTGCGGCTCATGCGAGCTCACAATGATTGATTTGTACATAATTCAGATGTCCATTCAAGTCCAATCTGTGTAACATTAGCAGACATGGGGCGATTACTTTGAAATTGTAATCAATTAAATTACAATTAGTTATGGTAAAAATGTAATCAATTACATTACAATTACTCACATTTTGCAAGTGTAGTCGATTAAATTACATGTAATCAGAAAATGTCTGATTACTGATAACTCATGATTACCTAAGAATTTGTAATTGATTACAGCTGATTATGATTACTGAATACGATTACCCCATGTCTGAACAATAGTACTTGTTTTAATGCTATATGTGAGTTTCTGTCATGTGTATTTTTATTAATAACCTTGATCATAACATTATTTTAATCATATTTCTGCTGTATGGAGAGCATTGATCGAAGCTGATCATGTTTTTAAGTTTTACATGTGTATAAAGTTGTGACCGTTTTATTGTGTGTAGTAGTGTATCTCACCATGTCACATCAGCATTGTTCTATAAAATGACTTATGATTAGATAGGTTTAAATTATCTCTGTCAAATGCTTAATAATTAGTTATATGTGTTACTCATACATTTTTTGTTATAATCAGCATGTTTGGTTGTTCTCAGGTGAACAAAAAAATCGTTCTTTGGAGTTTTTACAAGAATGAGTATTTGTACATTATTTCCATTATATATTAATCTTACAGAAAATCACTTCCTCTTTGGTTTTTGAAAATTGAATTAGTTTGAACTAAATAATGTGGCATTTTACAGGGCAAATGAGAAGATAAGAATTGTCCGTCTAATCTATAACCAGCAATGTATTCAGTTTCACTCCTTTTATGGTAGCCATCTTTTGTCCCACTTTATAATAAAGTATTAAAGACCTGTAAGAGACTTCTTCCCATTTGGAAATCAGGCGTTTTTTACATTTATTTCCAAGAATGACTAATTTGCTTTGTCAGTTGAAATAAGTCAAGTTTCCAGCATCTGGTACAAGAAAGTTTATATTACTGTTAAAGTGTATTGAACTTCCGTTTTATTTGTGATACCATTTCACATTTCTTCCCTGAATTCATTTCCATAAATTTCACAAAATAATACATGACTCAGCCCCTTCCCAATTTTAGTAATAAAACAAACTGCCTGTTGGCTTTTTTTGCGTTATTTATACATTTTGTTAAAAGTTTGTTTAATTCTTTATTTCACTGTGAACAGAATACATTTTAAAAGGAGCTGCACCCCTGATTTTGACTTGAATCCAAAACATAGTGTAGTGCATTTAACCAGTTCATTTTGATTTATGTAAATTTAATGTGGCTTGTCAAAAATGATGAAAGCTTTCTTGAAAGTTGATTATGGAAATATTAAGAGGTTATTATTTATCTCAGAAAGTCGACCTGTCAGGTGCTAGTATTAATAATGATACAAGTCGCACTGGAAGTATGCAAAATATTGATTTCAAGCAAACCTGGAAGTGTGCCAAATGTACGATATTCGTCGCACATGGTCACATGACCATTGATATTATCCTCATTTTGTTTGTATATATTTTCATATTGATGTAGTGCAAAGTTGTTGCTGTATTTTGTAACATGTTCAAATTCAATAATTATGGATACTGAAAATGACCTGTTTCAAATTATGCTCCCTAAGAGTGCATTGCCAGGGTTAGGTGGAGGACTAACGTAACTCCTATATAAATATATATGAGTTACAATAGTGTCCCACCAAACCCTTGAATTTTGATTCCACAATACTATTATACTACATGATTGCATCAGTATAAATGTCTGATATTGAAAGAGAGTAGGTTCAACTCTCTCCTTAGTATAATACTGTACTAATAAAGGCTCTAAATAAATACAAGAAATCTTCAGAGAAGGCAATGTGTTTGAACAAACACTGAAATAGCCAGTTGTGACTCAAATACCATAGACTTATGTATTGATTTTGTTGCAATGATTAATCCCATCTCATAAACTATTATGTAATTAAGTGAGTGAGTGCTTGTGTTTTACAATCACTGAAGGTTTGTGATGAATTTAGAGTAACCAGTGTAGGCGTGGGTTAGACCACATTATGTGTTTACTGGTGTCTATCTACACTTCGTAAAATATTGTTCTTTAGGGGGGGGGGGGTATTTAATTTGAATGCCTCTGGGGTGATAAAAATATCAATTGAAGTATGTTGCAAGTAGAGGGTTTTATACATAATCAAAGTAGCCATAGATTAGATAGTGCTTGTCTCACTCAGTATCAACTGTGCAGGGTTTTATTGATGTACATTTAAAATGTAATGTTCATAATCACACGGATGTGTGTGTACTACTAATATACTCTCTGTGTTAGAAAGTACATATACTGTAAAGTCAGATATTTTAGCAAGGCCTGAATAATAGATATACTCTAGATTGATATATATATATACAGTAAAACCTCACTTTAAGACCACCTTAATAACAGGTCCATCTCAAAGGTTTGACTGTAAAATACGAGGCTTTCCCTCTTATCCTGCAGTACAAACAACAATATACCATAAACATCATGCATGCTCAATCGCAATGAAAACAATATCAGGATTTAACATCTGACTGAACTCAAATGGTTCTAAAATATTTAGCGAATTCCGGATTTCATCTATTTGCGAGTTGAAGTTATCAGGTTATTTTGTGAGTTTGATATTCGCAAGATTGTTAGTCTTAAAAATAACCAGAATATTTACCTAGCATTTATTTTGATGAAATAATGATCTTGTGAACGTGAATCCCTCTGAAAACCTATGATTTTACAGTATGATTTAAAAGATGTATGTCAGAGTGAAACAGACCAGTGCATCTCTTGTCTTGCATTATGTTAACTCTATTGGTGTATACGAGTAGTTAAGTGTATTAAATCTATTGATTATAGAAGGACCTTTCATGTTGAAGTTGGTATCTGAATAAAACAGTTCGTAAATTTCACATTGCTGTTGACCAGGGATGGAAAATCTTTCTTTTTTCAACTGAATTTCATCTTTTTGATGATCCTATATGAGGGAAGACATCTTCAATTTGTCAAGAACATTTGAATTGATGAAATCTACACAGTCCTATTTTCTATGTTAAAATTTTACTTTACAGTCAAATTCAGGGGTTCCACTAGGGGGCTGTATCTCAAGGGGCGTTTTGATAATTTTTACCAGATTTTACTGTTTTATAACCGAATTACTTGTAATTTAGAGAAAAATTGACCCTCAGGCTTCAGTCAGAATCCAAAGGGTCAAAATGTGGCTTTTTGGAAATTCTAGGGGTCAAAGGGTCAACTCCAGGGTAAAAAAAAAATGGAACCCCTGAAATTCACTTTACGTCTGCACTTTTCATTATCACAGTTAGAGAAATTCGCAAGAAAATATAGATAATATTAATACAAGTGTCTCGCTCCTTTTTGAAATAATGGTCTTGTAGAAAATATAGATAATATTAATACAAGTGTCTCGCCCCTTTTTGAAATAATGGTCTTGTAGAAAATATAGATAATATTAATACAAGTGTCTCGCCCCTTTTTGAAATAATGGTCTTGTAGAAAATATAGATAATATTAATACAAGTGTCTCGCCCCTTTTTGAAATAATGGTCTTGTAGAAAATATAGATAATATTAATACAAGTGTCTCGCCCCTTTTTGAAATAATGGTCTTGTCCTTCTTTTGTGTTGAAAAGAACTAGATTGTTAACTGATTTGTATAGTTGCTTAAATCCGGTTATATCACTGTGTCATTTTAATTCACTTGACTGACATTTGATAGTACTTGAAGTACAAGCTTAAACGTATGTTACAGCAAGCAGACGACAATGTATGAATGCATATTTGTCAATATGAAACAAGTCTAGAGTAAGATAGGTTACAGATAGATCTGCCTTGTTGGGTTGAACACATATAATTGCATTTTCTTAACTTTTTGTGACTGTGTATTAAGTATCACTATTAGCCAAAAAAAGAAAGTGCGAATTAGATTAATTAAGGACTTGTTTAATTAATCCACTGAACATTATACAGTCAACCCTCACTACACAGGCATCCATTACAACTGAATGTTTCATTTAATGACAAAAGTCTTAGACTTTGATGGAAACCAAATTGCTCATTGCAGACGTATTCAATACAACAACATAAATCCAGGGAAGAAAACATGGTCCTTGTAACAAGAGTCGACTGTATATATTTAGGGTTTTATTTCAGCTGTTTTTATAGCAGTTATTCGGCTATATTCTCATTGCCAAAAAGTATATATTTTTCCCAATTTGAATGTAAAAATTCCCAGTAAATCTGAAGACTAAATTGACGAAGTTAGAGGATTTTCTCTCGCATGCAGTTTATATAAATAGCGATTGTTGATTAATTAACCATTGCATCCTTTACTTTTATTCCTAATAGTTTGCTGTAATTCCTGGTCTTTTTCCTGGTTTCTTAGAGTTTAGCGCAAAATCCCAATTTGAAGGATATGGGTCTTCTTCCCAAAATTGCCAAAATAAAACCTGATACTATTAAATTATATCAATAAAATTTTGTTTATATGTGTTGTATGCAAATTTTTCCCAATATTTCCTCAGGATATAGCCCTTTTTAAATCTGGGTCTATAGATGCTTGTACCAACATTTATGGCAAAACTTGCATTAAAATATTCTTTTCATAGTACTCCTTGAGCTTAATTGTATAAAGGATTGTTCTGTGCTGAACTCTCAGCAAACTTGTTCACCAATATTACAGTAAAACCTCAATAATAAGGTTGAATAAAGAGCAAATCAGTGAAGATGGACTTGCATATATTGTGTTCTTAAGTCTGAGGTGATCTTATTATTTAGGTGGTTTTTAGTTGAGGTTTCACTGTATAAGATTCTGTTAAGTCATAAAATTAGTAATACAGTCAACTCTTGTTATACTGACATTCATTACAACGAAATGTTCCTTTTAACGACACAAATTGGGTGGGAAGGAATCTGCATATTTGGTAATTGATCAAATTCAATATAACGACATATTCAATACAACGACGTTAATCGGTGGAACAAACATGGTCATTTAAATAAGTGTTGACTGTATGTGCAATACAAAATCAGAGGTTTTTCTCTTCAGTGTTGTTTATATAGGGGAAAACTTAAGTTATTTGTATTAGGAGCCAGTTATAAACATTATCAACCACTGCAGTTATTTCTTTTACCAAATTTGTACAAGTGTATATTAAATGTATATTTGGGTAGTATAGATTACAAATATTTCTAATTTTCCATTTAATTTAAATGGAAGCTGTACCCAGTAACTTAAGCATCATCACCCGACTACTTTCCTTGTATGAATGATCATAATTAAGGGAAGCACCCCCCCCCCCCCAGTCCAGATTCCCACCTACTTTCGATGAGTTCCTTGCTACAACCCTGAAGCCCACTTTCTTCCAATGTATATGCAGAACCCGCAGGTTTAATATAACTTGTGCAAAATGTCATTACACAATGCTGTATACCAATCAATTTATTATAGGCTGAGATGTCAAGATTGAAAAAGAAAGGATTGAAAGATATCACACATACTGTAGCTGAAGCTGATGAGGTTGATACAAAGGTTAATGATCACTACGACGATGTAGAAGACATTCCTTATGAGGAGAACGGTATTGCATTCATTATACTATATTATAACTTAGGCCAAATTCATAAAATTCATTGTTTGATGTGGATCCAAGTGCTTGTATGAGACAAGAAGGAAATGCTTCAAAATATCTCAGACTCAAGTACTGTAATCAGAATCATCATGAAGGAAGGAATCCCTGCTGTGATTTTTCCCTCTGTTGTTGCATACTGTTTGTTTAAATAAACAATGAACAGTGTTCTTCTGTCAGAGATATCAAAGTATTGATACGACAGGGTTTATTGAAACGTATAAATAAGCATATTTGGACACATGTTTTTCTAAGAGGACACATGAAAATGCCGATGAACGAGTCCTCGGGACGCATGCTTTTTCTATGCACATGTTCTGATCCCACACAATAAAATTCTTTGGAAGTCGCCTCTGTATCGAATAAACAGTTTGACATCTAACACGATCTTCTTGTAGGTGGGGAAAATACCTATCTTGAGCCACTCAGCCAATCGGCGTACACTAATTGTATTACAATGTCCGTATTGTTCTGATTTGACTTGTTGTTATTGCAGATGAATTTGATGGAATCCAAATTAAGGAGGAACCTGTTGACATTGTTCCTGAAGAGATTGTACCAAAACGAGGCCGTCTCAGAACCAAGAGCAGACGACAATCTTCTACCAGCAAGAGTCCTGGCAGTGTTCCAAATAATGATAACAATGAGGCCATAGAGGGTGAAAGTAAGTTATTACCCATATTTGAGTTATCACAAGCTAATTTTCATGCAAATTTACTAGGGGGAAAATGTTCTTGGTCAGTTAGATCTTGTTTCTCTAAGTTTTCAGCATCCCATCTTAAATTCAATGTTTGAAAAAAGATCATTAATCAAGAATCAGAAGATCAAATGATAGGCTTACGGCAAAATTTAAAACTGGGCAAAATACGTTGGAAAACTCGACAATGGAGAAATTTAAAATACAAATACAACAACAGTTAAAACTTAAGTATTTTAGATTAATATGGAAAATAAGCTTCAAATGGATAGCAAAATCTGTTAAAAACATTTTGATTATAAAGACAAAAACTGACTGCAATCTCGATTTGTTCGCCCACAGATTTAAAACAGCAGACTGATTAGGATTTTTGGGTACTGCATTTCCTGAAACTCCTTCCCAAAGTTGAGAAAGGAGAGAAGTAACTTTGCAGGGGTTCCATTATACCCTGGAGTTGACCCTTTGACCCCTAGCATTTCCAAAGCATCACAGTTTGACCCTTAGGATTCTGGCTGAATGGTACATTCTGGTCAAAAAAATATCAAATGAGATTTAGTACCTAGTTGGAAACCCTGCTCTTGTAAAAGGAAAAAAAGCCCTGTTCTGTTCTTTCAAAATTTCAAATTCTTTGACCGAAATATGATATAACACGCTCGACTTGCCATATAAATCCTGGGAAGATGCCAATTGTATATTTGTTTTAAACTGATGATTGTTTTCTATAATGTATATGGAATAGATCACTTTAGACAGTGAAACCTCAATAATGGTGAAGACCACCATTGATTTTGATGTGTAATATTAGTCATGGGGAGTGAGGTGGTCTGATGACTGAATTAAATATTGAAGGAAAATTGAAAACTGATGCACGAGTTCTTATGAAGGTGGTGGTCTTAATTTTGAGGTGGTCTTTGAGTGAGGGTTTCCCTGTATTGTTATATATGGACGACTTTTTTTCAGAATTGATAAAGTCAGAAGACAGGAAAGTAGAAAGAGCAAGCAGTGAAACGTGTCCTGAACCAGGTACGTTAGTCGCGTTAAATTGTTCACTGTGCTTTGCGCATGAATCTTTATTTATGTACCATCCTGAAATAATATTAAGGCCATATTTAAAGAAGTCTTTGTTTCCTGCCCCCTGCTTTGTGAAGGTGAGTAAGAAGATGTATAAATATAAGAAATTGTATAAATCAACTCAAGAAAATGTTATACTATATTTTCTTCATCAAGGCTAAAAAAATTGCCGGCCATCATCAAAAATTTGTTTTTGATCTCATCATTTTCGATGGGTAGGTAGGGAGATAGGAATAAACATTTGTTTTAAATTTTGGCCTAATATGTGTTTTTCATTCACTAACAAATGTTGTCAACTAACAGCTGGCTCTGATGTCACATCAAATCTCCGTTGAGATCTCTTTGAAACACAAAATTGTCAAAACCTAATTGTTTGATTCCTCGATGGCATAGCTAATCAGAAGAGCTGATGTGTGAACTATACTTTGGCATGTTACAACAACTATCAATTGTTTAATGCAATACTTTCATTGTCGAAATAATTGACTCTAGAAAAATGTCGATTTTAAGCAGTTTTGTGAAACTAAAGCTTATTCTTTACACAGGCATTTGTCACACAAAAGTCCCCCAAACCCCCACTACAACGCGAAAATCTGACATTAAATTTTTTTTCCCACTATATGTATATGATAAAATTATCATTATCATATTAATGCACAAAAATTCCCAATTTGAATAGTATGGGCTGTTCCCGAAATAGCCAATATAAACCCTGGAATATCGAGTTTAAAACAGGTGCATGAAAATATGATTTTATTTATAGGGTAATCTTAATTTCAATGTAGTCTTTAAGTGGGGTTTACTCTGCTTGGTTCATTGATAGATCAGTGTGTTTTTACGGGGCCATAGGTTACATTGAAATGAAAATTTCATTCTAACTCACAATTCTTGTGCATTTAGGTATTGTAATACACATACATATGTCAGAGTATTGAATGATAACATTGATTTATGTTGATATACTTATAAGCAGAGCATGTTTATATGTATAGATAGTTCCCACATTTACAATATTTACCTCCTTTGTTCTGAATTGTCGGCCATATTGATTTGAAAACTTCCTTAAAGTTTATAGGGAATATAATGTTAACGGTGATAAAGTAATCCGATATAAACAAAATAGCTTATGCATTACGCTCATGTGGGTAATTGGATCAGTAAAATGAAGAAAAAGTGGTTGTCACATGCAAATTCTCTTTGTATTTTTCAATTATAACATATTTGGAAATTACTTCTATAAGGGGTTATCAATTTTGCCTATTGAAATGACTGATGATTAAGAACAAGGGAGGTAAATATTGTAGATGTTTTGGAACTAAAAATAAGCTTAAGGTGATAATCATGTTTTCTACTTCTGTTGGTATTTTTCATGGGCATGTGCTAGCTGGCTTATGAAAATATTATGTTGCATTTAAATGGCTTCAGGTTGATTTGCTTGTATATTATTTTTTTTCAAATTTATAGTTTACTTGATTTCGTAGATTCTTAACACAGAGCTTTATAACTGCTCAGGATATATTTTGCAAGTTACTTTCACCATTCTCAGGACCCATTACCCCCGCATCATGCTTACAATCTAACAACTCCAAAAATGGTATGTTCTACTTTCATTTTACCATACCCAGGCCTGGGATTTTCCTGTCCTTGAATTGTGGTTTTTAGCCTATTCAGACTGGATTAATTCTGGCTTTTAGCCTATACAGGCTGGACCTCAATTCTGGCTTTTAGCCTATCCAGACTGGACCTCAATTCTGGCTTTTAGTCTATCCAGACTCGACCTCAATTCTGGCTTTTAGCCTATCCAGACTGGACCTCAATTCTGGCTTTTAGCCTATCTCTCCTGGCCTTGAACTTTGGGAAAATTTTGGCAGAAAATGTAAAGGTGATGGTAGAAGGAAAATGTGACCTCATATTGTAAGAAAATCATAATATAATTCAGGTTTGAACATTCCTCAAAATCACAGGCCTGATCCTTTGTATGTGTATTAAATCTACAGATGTCCAGTGTCATGTAAAGGTTGGGTACTTGAGCATAGATTCTGATCAGGCCAGAAAGAATTTGTATTTTTTCAGATATTACTTTCTATTTCGAATTGTATTTCAAAATACATGCTAAACATCATATTTAAGTGAAAAAAGATAATATATTTGCCAACAAAAACTGCTGTTTTCTCCTACAGATACTTTGTAATATTTAATAGTAGTTAAGGTACATAGTATTTTCTGTCAAAATATGCTTAGTCGTAAATATGAGAAAATCAGAGTTGAAGGCCTTCATACAAGTGTACTTTACAACGTTACATTGTATCTTTACTTCCATGTTTCCCAAAACCACAAACACACTAGACTGGTTCAGGTGTCTATCCTGACAGAAGCGCTACGTTTGTGCTAGCACATGAAATACCTGTACCTGTGTAGAGATTTTGTTTTGCAGTTCCAGGATAATTTTCAGAACAATTATAATGCAGTGATTAAGAACATGTCTGTATGATTGTATAAATGTGCCATTTTCTTAAATGATTATGTAGCATAGTTTGATAAAAAAATGACTATGAACCTTTTATTATGAAAATTTACTTTAAAAAATATTGTTTCAATAATAGGCTCATAAGAGAAGTTTGGTGGTAATTTGTTTAAAACCTTAAGTGCCCCTTTTTATCATGACACCGGACATTTGTGTCTTATTCATTGATGAAAAAGTTGTAGTAATTATTGTCAGTAATAAGTAGTCGCCCCTTGATTAATTGGTTGTATATTTAGTGTTAATTAGAATTGCATGCATGGTGTTGGTCAGCACGAAATTCTGAGTACCCGGTATGCAAATTAGCTATTATTGATACAATGGTTAAGGTGATTAAGATTTGATAGAATTAATTATTTTCTTAGTTGAAATTATTTGCGATTTGCAATTATTGTATTTTGAATTCAGTATTGGTATTGCTTGGTATTTTCAATGTAATATAAT
Organism: Mactromeris polynyma; assembly: GCA_032209605.1. Classification (NCBI taxonomy): domain Eukaryota; kingdom Metazoa; phylum Mollusca; class Bivalvia; order Venerida; family Mactridae; genus Mactromeris; species Mactromeris polynyma. The sequence goes on from JASFXZ010000065.1 coordinate 784,493, forward strand.
AATAAATAATAAGTTTGTTTCAAGATTGTAGTTCATATATCTTTGTATATAATAAACAGCAACTACCCTTATTTATCTATTACAGTAATAGTACATATATAGAAATTTTAAATATTTTGTTTCAAGTAACTGTGTATATGATAAACAAAATATTGCGAGGTGGTATTTTTATTCTATTTTTTTATTTAAATTAACGAATAATTTCTTTAATGAGCACACAAAGTATCCTAGTTTTTATTATGTTATTAAAGTCTCAGTCCATGAGTAATTTTAATATTTAATAGGGCATACAAACATTGATAACATATAGAAATATAGGAGTTAAAGGATTCTATTAAAATAATTTAAGAATACAATTGATATATCTGTGATATATGTCTTTCGATATATGAAGATCGTCGATATGCATGAATCAATAACAGCTCTGGTCTTAAATTTCCTTAAATTCAGTGTGGTTTCTTTATCTGGATGTTTTGTATTAGGAACATTCAAATTGTGGGTTAAATATATGCTTAATCTATTGGTAAAGGGAATGAGTAGTGGTGTATATGTCTTTTACTTATTATAAAAGTACAGAATTAGTTGAATTATGTTCTGACATTCAGCACTTAAAGTTTTCAAAATGTGTCGATGTTAACTGTGGTCGTTAATGGAGCAATTAACTGTGGTTGTTAATGGAGCTAAGTGGTTCATTTATTGTTCACTCATCATGAATTCACAACAAGTTTCATTGTTAGTTATGTTTCTTTCGTTTAGGATGTCGTTACGGTTGTATATGTTATCTATGTAAGCTGTCGGACAGCGGAGAGGAGAGGGAGACCGACCAGCGACCTCAGTGTGACAAGGAGTACTGTCGTCTCGGCTGTATCTGTGACAGTATTGATACTACAACGGTACGTTATGGCTCGTTTCGTAGTTTCCATGTAAGAGATTAATATACTGTATACAGGCATGATCATTATTCTTGGATATGCGGAAATCCGTGGATTTGATGCTCACAAGGGGTTGCTTTTTAGACAATTTAAGCCATCTTAGATGCTTAAAAGCCAGGAGCTTCAGCGTCTCCCTTAACAATTGTCAGCTGATTTGGAAATTTTGCATTCACATGCCTGTGGATTATAGGATATTTTTGTATGTCATAAAGTTTGGGAGTGGAATTGTTCGCTGAAAGGAGTATCATTACATTTGATAGATAAGTTTTGATTGATTTAGCAACAGAAAAGTGAACAATGATCAGTGTCGGGATGTTGGAAAATCCTAGAAGTGAATTTTAGGGGATAGAATCCTGTTGAGAGGTCTATGTCATGCTCCTGTATTTGTAGAATCGTAGGTCTAAATCTGTATGTTAAAAAACATTTAATTGACACGTTTTTATGCAGACGGAAAAACAACATTGCAAAAAGCCAGGATGTATGATTGAATGCAAATGTCCGCCAAAACAACCAAAACCTGACATTCCAAGAGAACGGGATCATGGGAAACGAAAGAAGAAAGGACGGATTAGTCGGAAAAAGAAACAGATTCTGGATAAAAGTGTAAGAATTTTTGCAGCCAGTAGATAACATCATAATTGAAATTGATGTTGAAGTTCACACAATCTAATGTGGTCGTAATTCTGTATTCATTTGTTTACATAAATAAACCATATCTTGGTCTTAAAATTGTGTGAAAAATTATATTGAACCTTAGGCCATCCTTGTTTGCAGTTATGCGACTGACTCATTGAAATATACTGCGACTCAATTTATTTTTATAGGTTCATCGATGAAATTATTTTTCGGTCTTTTAGCCATTACAGTACTAAACTAAAAAAACTTACTAGCTACCCACGGTTAATATTTCAGGTCGCATAACTGCAAACAATTTTTTAAGGGTGACCTTACTTAAATTGTACATATTTTATGCTGCCATGAAATTAGCTGTTGTCTGCTTTTTGTGATCTGCTTAACCAATGGTACGACGAAGAACTGCACAAAGCTGTAAGATGAACGAGTCCATTTAGCGTGATGTAGATGTGAAATCTTGTCAATATTTCGTATTTGTTTACTTTATTTGTTTAGGAATTAGAAAATTCGGACAAAGAAGAAAATATCAATGAGGATGGTGAATGGGAACCGCCCAGTAAACGTAGAAAAGGAGCGGGTTACTCTAAGTATGATATTTGGAACATTTTTCCTTTCGACTCTTTTCAGTATTATCTCCCTTTTCAGCGCTGGAGCTGAGCTTTTGTGATCGCCTTGTGTCTGTCCTCATAAGTCTTCCATCATCAACTATTGGCTTGTTAACAGTCTAGAGATCACAAATTTGGTCTAGTCTCAGTCAAACTTGGTCAGAATGTTTGCCTGATAAAATCTTGGAAGACTTTTATATTGGGTCTTTTTAAGGTCATAACTTACTTGACTAGGTCAAAAAATAGTTAACCTTGTTAACATTCTAGAGGCCAAAATATTCTCCTTCATTCAAATTCATCGGGTCCGAAATTGTATTTCAAATAATACATGGTTTCGAATTGCCCATTGTAATTTGACATGCATACAAAGATACATCGGGACCTGATATTTATTTCGGATGAATCTATTTGGATAGAAGGTTGTCGAATATGCATTATCTCAATGTCAACCACTGGGAATTAATTCCATACTGCCATATCACTGGGTCGTAGAAGCATAGTTTGATTTGAAGTATTTACTTATTTTATTGACCATTCTATGAAATTCAATGAATTATATATCATAATTTAACATATTAAAGAATAAACTATCCCTCACTTTACAGAAGATTTACAAACTTACCGAAACGTGAGACAACATACAGACTGGCCAAGAATCTGGATGCAGTCAGTCGTAAAGCCATGGAAGTTTATGCAACGAGTGAAATGTACGCTGAGCAGAAAGTACGAAGAAGAAGAAGCGTAAGTGTTGATATCGGATGTTGACAATCAGCCTTGCATTCAGTTATGGCTAGCAGTTGCGAACGTTACGGAACTGTTTTGTTTTGTATCCCTGACCCACCGTATCATACTCACTGCACATGGGAACCAAATTGCAAACGTTACGAAACGTTAGCCGCAAACACCTTTACTGAATGCATGGCTGATCTATGATATACAGTGAAGCCTAATAATAGTATAAAGGTTGGTCATTATTGTGAAGTGATCAGATTGTGAAGTTTAAATATTGAGAGAAAAAAATAAGAATTAGTCAATGAGAAAGACGCTCTTGTAAATGAGGTGAGCTTAAATTTGAGGTGGTATTTTAGTGAGGTTTTGCCTATCTTGTGTGTATCTGTTTGTGAAATCTGTTGTTGACTGCTGATGATGGGATTTAAATTAAGCTGTAAGTGGAGTGGTGGTATGGCGGTTTAGGCGTTGGTTGCTCAGCTTGAACGTTTTGGGCTTGAACCCCACAATGTCACAATCTCCCCTCCTTATAAGGCACCAGAACTGGCTTTCCAGGCTGCAGACTTGAGAATGATTCAATAAGCATAACTCTTTCCTCTTAATCAAGAATGATAAATTAAATAGTTAAAATAGGACTGCAAGTTAATAACATATTTATGATTCAACAATATTATGTGCAGTACAACCATTGGTAAAAACATCCAACACACGGGATGGCCTTCAATCAAAGTAAGATTGCTGGATAACTTTGATTGGCACAAGACACAATTGTTTGTCCACCCAGCATTTCAGTTGGTAAGGAGTCCGGGAGCCAGTCTAGAGCTGGTGAAACGGAAATCGCAGTGTATGCTTTCTGTGAGAATTTGATTAACATTCAAGTCATTGTTGTCAGGTAAGGTGTCAGTTAGTTGCGAAAGAACAAGTCAGTACTGGTAGGTCACTCAGGGAAACTAGTTAGGTCAACTAACAACCATAACTGAAAATCTTTAAAAAAACAACATGAAATTAATAGTATCGACCAAAATGTAGTGCAAAATATTTCATTTTGCTTATATGTTAACAAGAAATATGACTGATTGCAGGATCAGGGATGGGTAGATGATTGGATGGATAAGAAGAGACAACCAGAATCTCGGGTATGATACCTCTATACTGTATAAGTTGTAAAGTTTGTGACTAGCAAATGTTTGCAAATATCCATGTAGTAGGCATTCATGCTTTCTTGGTTCTTTAATAACTACAGATAGTTCATACATTTACAATATTTACTTCCCTTGTTCTGTATAGTCGGCCGTATTGATCTATATAGGCAAATTTCCTTAAAGTTTATAGGGAATATAATGTAAATGATGATTAACTAATCAGATATATATATAAAACTAACTTATTCATTATGCTCATGTTGGCATTTGGCTCATTAACTTGAAGAAAAAGTGGTTGTCACATGCACACTCTCTTGGTATTTTCTCAATTATCACATATTTGGAAATTACTCCTATAAGGGCTTATCCATTTTGGCTGTCAAAATGACTGAATGATTAAGAACAAGGGAGGTAAATATTGTTGATGTGGGAACTATCTATAGAATATATTGAGAGTTATTCTTGTACAAGCTTTTTCACTGTATTCTGTAAAGACCTAACACACTTCTAATATTTCTATAATATTCAACACTTAAATCTGACTGCAAGAGAAATACTTGTGTAGACCCATCATTTGATATATATATTCATTTATTTCACAGTTGAATGAGTTTACTGGAGTGCTTGAGATATCTGATGATGAAGAGAGTTACCCAGCAGAATTGGTTTCATGTGCTAGAACTTTGTTGCCTTATCATGGGCCATATAAACAGTAAGTTGTTTTATGTGCTAGAATTTTGCCTTGTTGTGGGCCATGTAAACAGTAAATTGTTTCATGTGCTAGAATTTTGCCTTCTTTTGGTCTGTATAAACATTAAGTTGTTTTGTGTGCTAGAAGTTTGCCTTAATATAACATCCCAATGCCATTGACTTCATTGATAAATCCATTTAAATGCATGTTAGTGAAAAGCATTGCTAAACAAGAAATGTCTTGAAAAAAGATGGTCGGCCCAATTTGAAGGTTAAGATTTGTTGTGCAACATAAACAAATGCCGAAATGTTACGATTGCTGGTCACTCCAGATCTAAAATGGATTTTGGTAAATTCACAAAAATTCAGTGGACTTCGGTATTAAGGTAACGTACTCTTTATTGAAAGGTTAACCAATCTGCATCCAGGTTACATACGTTATTCGGTTAAAGAGAAATTGCGTTGGTGGTTAACGTAAGATTTGATTGGTTTACACAACACTGATATGCAAATAGTAAAACTATGTTAGTACGGCTATGCCGATAACAAGTCTTCATTTTATTAATGTATATCTGTTTTATATTATCATCAGGAGGCAAACTGCTGAGGAACCAGTAATTAAAAAGGATGTTCCCCATTTGAACAAGAGAAAAGGTGGACCTAGCGGAAAACGCTTCAATTCCAAGGAAGTTATTGAGCTTGACAGCGACACAGACACCAACTCGAGCAGAAAAGATTCTGGACAGAGTGATCTCCCTTCCACATCGAGCGATGTTCATCAGAAGAAGCCACCGCAGACATTGACGGAAAAGATGGGTCTTGTTAATCTGATCCGAATTGAAAAAGAGGTAAATTGTTTAGTGGCCTTGTTGGGTATTGATAACTGGGGCGTCAATAAGAGCCAGAAGCTGGTAAAATTACCTAGTAACTTACACGTCATCACCTGGTTACTTTCCTTGTATTAAAGATCATAATAAAAGGGAGTAACCCTATACCCCTGCCTTCTTTTGGTGATTTCCCTGCTGCTTTAATAATTAGTGACACCACTGTGATAATATTTCATTTGTTGCACCCAATGCCAAATATGTGCTGAAAAGTACATACTACACAACACTTGGTTCAAATGTTTGCAATTGCTTGGTTAAATCGAGTTTGGAAAACGCATGAAGGCTGAGTAATGTCCGTAATATCCCTGAATGAGAGTGTGTAGATGTCGACTTGGCTTCTTGTATTAAGGAAGTGTTAGGTATGGAACCATTGCAATGTGATACTGATTGATTAAAGCAGTATCTGATTATTTAAATATACAATAATTCTCCTTGTTTTTACTTCAGATCTCAAATGATTATTGAATTGTCAATATTTTTAACACACTTGGTGTTCTTTATACTGTTTAGAACAGTCCAGTATTAGCAATATGTTCGTAAAATAACCAGCACTGATGTTAATGATGAATTTATTGTTGATACGATATGTTGTATTACTCCAACATTTGTGTATTGTGCCAATTCTGAGTCCAAAAAATTTGCAAGATTATATCAATATTGTTATGCCCCCCCCTTCGAAGACGAGAGGGCATATTGGTTGCACATGTCCGTCTGTCCGTAACCTTTTTGTTTCCGATCAATAACTCAATAACCCCTTGACCTATCATCCTCTAACTTGGTCCACACATTCATCTTGGGTAGCAGAGGAACCCTATTGATTTTGGGATCAAAGGTCACAAGGGGACATAATGTTTTACAAACATCTCTTGTTTCTTCAGGTAACTCCTAGTATGGAACCTTGCCGGTGGAAAACACAAATGGTATGTTTGAAAGCCAAGAAGAAATCAGATGACAAGTCTCAGTCTAGCCATGCTGAAATCAAACTCCTTGAGATCATGTCTAACTGTAACTGGGAGATTGACCGCACAAATATGTTGTCGAAAATTTCACATATCATTTCCAAGGACAGTGGTTTTGATTATCCGAGGAGTCAGCGGGTTGGTTGGGGAGCCTATGTTTTAGAGTTCTTACCCAAAGCCGATATACCTGCTCTCATTCCACCCGAGTTAAAGTCGAAACTTCCTGAGCATATTTTCTCTATTCGAATCAAAGTTACGAAGGATCAAAGTTCTACGTCGACGGGAGAACCTTTGCCTAAGGACAGGCACCTAACAACGGAGGAACGAAAACGTCACATCATGAAATGGCAGAAGAAACTGATAGACAAGATTAAATTTGCAGAAAGACTTAGAAATCTGATCATCGCTGAGGAACAAAATGGTGTGAAAAATTCCAAGTTTTCTGTGTCCAGGGAGGGTATAGAAAAAGCTTTGAAAAAGTATAAAACTCAGTTATGGAAAGCATACACAGGCAGCAGTAACCTTACACTACAGCAATTAAAACAAGCATTGCAAGCAGCAAAATCTAATGCAGAAGCCAAGTCAGCAGAACCTGAAAGTAAAAAGGCCGAGAGCAAAAAAGGTCCAACTCGTCCGAACTTGTTATCGACGGCTACAAAAGCAAGAATTCAATCCAACCAAGGGGTGACTGTGATTGGTCCGAATACTTCAAGAAATTCGCAGAGTCAGAAATTCATTAATCTAGGAAATCTAAATCCTTGCAGTGTATCTATGCCGTTTTCTTCAGGGACGCCAACTTCATTTGGTAACATTGTAATCCATCAGGCTGGCGTCAATATAGCAAGTACCTTAGCATCAACTGGAAGTGCCCATACATTCGGTAGTGCCGCAACTGGTGTGGTTTCTACGAAGACTAGTTCTGCTCATGGAAGTATAGTAACTGCAACAAGTGCTCAGCCTATGAAGGGGAGAGCAACCAAGAAACCTAGGCCTATGGAAACAGAACCACTTCTGGCAGACTTATCCAAAGCTATTTATCTTCAACCTGCTAAACCTGTATCAGGTCCTGGATCAGCTGGATCATTGTCCAGTGTGGAAAGCTCGAGAGGTCAACCTGGTGGTGTGTCTGGTGTACTGGAGGATGTGGTTTTGATGCCTTTAGACAAGAACGTGAATCCAAATAATTTACCTCCTGGCGTAAAATTAGCAGTTCTTCAACAAGTTCCTAGTAGAAACGAAACAATTTCATCAGGACCTGTCAGTTTGCTACCTCCAATGGTGAATCAGTCACTCAAAATGAAAACATGTTCCACTACAGTGAATGGTCAGAACTTTAGGGTTGGGAGTCCAATTATGTCTCCTATGGTGATCTCAAGTTTGGCATCTGTCAGACCTCATAGCCCCAGTTTAATGTTGGGCAATAAAATCACAGCAACCAGTGCACCTTCTGTATCTTCATTAGTGGGACAAGGAGTCATGCCTTGCTTGACAGCACAATCTTCTACTTCAACAACGGTTACGAACATATTTCCATTAAAAAACATATCCAATATAAATCCTGCAGTGCCTTCAAATGTTGTGTCCAATGTCACTTCAACGGCTACCTCCACTATATGTTCTCCGTCAATTTACCCAATACAGTTCGCAAATCAATCAGTTATAGCAAATTCTACTACCTCTTCAGAAATTCATGTTGTGATGCCACCTCGGGATATGATAGGCCTTCCAAAGGTGTCTTCAGTGCCTTTCAAAATATATCCTGCTGCTAGTTCAGTAGGTGGAAAACCACTGCAGTTCCTGGTGCCAGTGTCCATGCCATTCAGCAACAGCATGGGTGATGCTTGTGTAACATTACAAAGTATTCTGCCTGCACCTCCTAACATTGCTCCAACTTTTGTAAATACAGCTGCTAAGTCTGCTGCATGTACAGGGGAAACGGAACCCGTTCCTGGACCTGAAAAACAGGACACTACTGCAGATAAAAAGAAGAAAAAATCCAGGAAAAAGAAGCCAGCAAAGGTCGATCAAATGGAAGTTGGTCAACCTAATAATGTTGATGAAGGAATGGATGAAGGACTGCCAAACAAGTCAGAAAACAAAAAGCATAGTAAGGCATTAGCTAATCTTGATCTAGTGTCTGAAAAAGTTGATCAACTGCCTTGTCAAATGGAAAGTAAGGATTCTAGTTCATTGCCTCCTAGTGATGCCGCAACAGAGAGTGAAATAGTCGATGGATCTGTTGAAAATGAAAATGTGAAATCAAATGACAAAGACCATGATGTTGAACAAAACATTTTGAACATAAGAATAGAAGATGTTAAATCCATTCGTGATGAAAGTCTGGATGGTTGCTCTGCTGTCTGTGATCAGAATCCACCAATAAAATGTGTTAAGACAGAATCATCTGAAGAACTAGGTGTTGAAATGTTGCATCATTCTGATCTAGCTAATGGTAAGAGAGCTTCTCCGGACTTGTTAGACCTTATTGATATAGAACAGACCATGAAACAGATGGATGAAATGGAAAACGAAGCTGGTATAAGGAATGATCATGGTGTTAATGGCACTGTTGATGATGCTATTCCTATAGAAGATTCAGAGGTAACTAACTTATTTTTACTTGCAATAAATGAATAAAATTAAAAAATGCCGAATCATGGCTTGCATGTTACTTTCTTGTTGACCAAGATCAGACATATTCGAAGTTGGTCATTTTGGCAGAGGTAACATTGCCGGTGTTAAGGTTGCGTGGTTCCACATTTTGATGTGCTCATGCTGATGTTCATTTCTTAGTATGGGAACCAGCACCAGTATTTTATAAAGTTTGACAGGCGGAATTTAAACCGAATGCATGTGATTTTTTTTTGACAAACATCAATATTTTTTAATGCGTATTTACAGATTTTAAAGCGTAATAATGCATTCACACGTCTTATCTGGAACTCTGCATATACTGTCTTTGTATGACAGAAATACTGTTTGTTAGACATAAAAACGAAACACATATACACTGGCTTGTCATATTTGTTGTACTATTTTAGGAATCGGATGTCGACATAATGACTTGTGACTTACTGGAATCTTCAGGGACGGGTAAACGGAAGGCTCGGCACTCTGCATCAGATGAAGATGATAATCAGAATAAAAAATTAAAGACTGATGAGGTGACTATTGATTTTTTATGCAGTCAGAGATTTGCTGTTTGTCTTCTAGACATTTTTTGTGGTTTTAGCCTCCTAATGATGTTAGGTAATTTCCCATGTGTAATATGCATGGCAATTAGAATAATTAAAATATATGTATAAATTTTATATAATTATGTTAATTTAATTTCGCAGCACTTTCAAGTTATCAAATATTTTTGGCAACCATTCTCGTATTTATTTTTAAAACTTGTGTTTATTGCCAAAATTAAAAAAATATTTTATATTTAATTCTTCATTAATGGAGGTAACTTGCCATAAAGGAGATATGGATTTATAAGAAATAGAGTACCTGAATTGTACTTGATTCTTGGCTTTTTTGCTCACCTGACCACGCAGTAAATTGTTCTGGTCTGCTGCATAAGTTTGTCAAAGGAGCTTAAATAGGTTTTAAAGTGTAAACTTTGAAAACCTTCTTGACTGAAACCAAAAGGCCTACAGCTTTGATATTTGGTGTGCAGCATTGTATAGTGGTCCGATTACAAGATTGTATAAATTATTCAGTTCCATCAAAAACATGGCTGCCAGTGGGTGGGACCTTGTTCCTTATATGTGTATATTGGAAACTATAAATGACATCTGCTTTTAAATCTGCTTCATGGATTTTGACTGATCTTGACAGGAATGATCCTTACATGATCCTTATTTAGCAAAAACGGTGAGTGATTTAGGGCCACCATGGCCCTCTTGTTAATATAATTTGTTCAAAGTGCTTAATTTTCTTTTGCCATCTTTTAGCTGAAAAATTCAAAGACAGAAGGCTGCGGTGCGCCTCGAAGGACTGCTAGAACATCTCGGGAGAAGTGTCGGAGATATCAGTTAAGATGTCTGTTTGAAACGTTGGAGCAAGTTGTGTTCAAATACAATACAGAGATGCAAACTATGCAAGGCTCAATACCGAAATATTTGATTTTACAGGAAGTAAGTACATGTATTGTTCTTTCATCTCCTTTATACTTACGCTTTCTTGTGAAACAAAGCCCTGACCCATCTTTATAAAGCATTTTAAGCCAGATCTTTAGTCAATTCTTAAAATTAGAAACTTTCAAATGTCTTCACCATCAGCTAGGGACACGTATCTTCATCGTAACATCATAAAAAGAATAAATCATCCAGGAACATGGTTCTCTCTACAACAGGTATGTGATTCTGCATTCACATTTTTATCTAAGATACAGCAACCTGTATATTCAACTTACGTACAAAATATTAAGATTTTACGATACTTAGTGAACACAGGTCTCGATAGGGGATCACAGGACTGCTATTCTAGACATGGTTTGATCATGTCCTGGTTCTTATCTCCTATTAAGAGTGTGACTTTTTGACATACAAATTTGACATGATGAATGGTTCCTGATGGGTCCTGGAAAATAGATTTTAACAGACCCTGGAAGTGGGGAATTAGACATCAGTCATTGTGGGGATTACAGGCAAAACACTTGGCTATAGGACAGGGACCAGGCACCAAATTTTCTGATTCCCCTGGGTCATCATGCCCCCCCCCCCCCCCCGCTGGGATAAAATATTGATAGGCGCATGTTGAGGGTTAGACATTACACTCTTATGAGGTCTCTCTTATGAAATTCGGTAAATTTACCAAAATCAATTTTCCATTACCAAAGTCCCCTTCTTCTTACCTTGTCGGATTGCAAATTATTTGCTTGCTTCAAATTGCGCAGACCATCTTTTTCAAGGTATTTCTTCTTAAGAAAGTTTTTGATTTCATTTTACAGGCTTATGGTCTTGCTCAGGCCTTGAAACAGAAGAATGAATATCTTCAGGAATGTTTGGAGGATGGAAAACATTGCAAGGAAGTGTTAGAGTCACAGCTAGTTCAACAAACAAGTAAGTTATAATGCTGAGAATGCTTGAATATATTGCCTGGTTCAATATTTCTATTGTGTTTTAGATGTATGCATATTAAATTTCCCTTTCCCCTGTGCAATTATACTCTATAAAGTGTTCATGTTATTTTCTCCCCACTTTCGGTCTTTTATTGCCAGCTTTCTGGAATTGTCCTGTGATGTATTCCATCCATTAAATCCCCCCCCCACTTTTAGGTCTATGAGGGGACATATTTTATAACATACATGATGTAATAAGTCATTCTGCTTTGCTACTGTTTGCTATACATATATTTTCAAAGGTGCGTCACTTCTTCACAGACACTTCTGATCTTTGGTACACAGATGTAATTAAGATGGTTATTCAGGTCATCCTTTAAAATTGTGTGTTTGCTGTTATGCGACCGACTCACAAATCCTGCGACTCGCTTTATTTTTTCAGGTTCATTGATGAAAAAATACTGTTACAGTACTGATCTAAAAAATAAAAACCCTTCCTACCTATACACGGTTAAAATTCAAGGTCGCGTAATCACAAACAAACTATTTTTTACGGATGGCCTCATATGTATAAAATTGTTATAGTTTTATGTTTGGTAATTTACTTGATAGTGCAAAAGTCCCTGTAATTTCGGATAACCCCATGTATTATGCAAAAAAATAACACATGGCTATTTTTCAGATGAATTTGTGGATATGGGCGTTCCTGAACCAATTATTCGGAACTTCCTGAAAAGTGTTCAAGGCACTGTGTTTCTGGAAAATAAGAAAAAAGGCAGAAAGGTTACTTATGAGCAGTCATTGCCTGAAGATGATGACTCTACCTTGGATTTTAAGCCATTAACTAAGTGGAAGTTTAAGGCATATGAACCTTATGATAGTGAGGCTGGTACCAGTGGAAATCATTCCTCTAGTGGAGAAATGACGACAACTGATGCAGTAATTTGCTCAAAAGACTTACAAGCAACTGTTGAATTAGTTAAATCAGACATGGATGAGATACTCGAAGAAACGGCAACAGAAAAGACTCTTTTCCCTTCTCTCAGGAATGATACGAAAGTAACTGGTAGTGATTATTTAAGTGATATTAACACATCTCAGGAGACATTAGTTAAACATGTATCTCAGGGCAGCGATGATCCGCCATTATCTGAAATAACTTACATCGCCAGTGATATGGCTGTTGATAGATCAGTGTGTGGACAAGATGATAATGTGGTTGATAATGTGGTTGATAGTGATGATGATGACATACAGAGCACCACTGGTGATGCTATGCATGACTATGAAAATGAATCTGTGCGCTCAGAACATTCGAATGATATTGGAGATAATTACCTTAGCAATACTGACCTTGTTCCAAGTAAAATAGAATAGATCTCATGCAAACATTGAAATGGTGTAATGAAATGAAATTAATGTCTTGCGATTTCTTTTCTTGTAAAAACTGGACTTGTTCTGCTTTACTTCTTTCATTACTGGCTCAGTAAAATACACTTCACCATACTGTTATGTCCAGTCTGCGATATAAACCATGTGCCCTAAGCCAGGTACTAACATAAAAGTTTGCGGCAAACATAAACTTCTTTGTGTTTAAATCTATACCCTTAGGTCAACTGGCTCATCTGAGGTGTGTATATTTTATATTTATGATATATATCAGTCATAAAAGTTTTTGGTATGTATCAGAGTCAAACTTGTTAGAATACTGGGTCAGAGGTTGTAAAACTGAGTTTTGAGACCATTCTCATCAAGCAGCATTGCGATTGGTCAATTTGAATATTGTGCTCTGAAACATCCAATCAGATGCTTCCATTTGAAAGACTGATCTCCTAGCTCAGTTTTATAGCTCAGTCCCTAGCATGTCAGATTGATGCATACTATTTTCCTTCTCTGTTAACTCAAACATTGAATTGTTGTTCAGAAGAGGAAAAAAATGTACACAAATATTATTTTTTCTTGCTAAATATGTGATATTGTTGTACAATAAATAACATACCTCTATGCTGTACTTATATCAACAATACAATTCTGTTATATCTGTCTATAAAATGTATTGCTGCTTGATTAGTAGTTTGCTGGAATCTTAGTATGATAATGTACACATAAAATTCTACACTTATTGAAGTTATATTGTTTTAAGTCTTTCTACACCCCAATGCTTGCAGAGTCAACATGTGTAAATTTTAGCTTAACATTGTGACACATTTCTAGGAGTTGAGTTCAGGAAGCTACCATGTTGATTTTGCTTTCAGTATATTCTCCTTTATTGCTCTCAGTTCATTCAAAACATAATTTGCCTGTTATCGGAATTAAGCGAAGTTTCAATATTTGATTAATTTTATAGTGAAACTATTTCTGGTGAAAAGGTTATATGTACGTGGTGTAACGCAGAGTCTATCTATACCCATGTTAAATGTTACAAAAACTGGGTGTCGAGACCAATCTCAAGAAGGAGCATTGCCATTGGTCAATTTGAAGAATGTGCCTCAGAAACGACCAATCAGGTTCATGAGTCTTTAAAGAGTGGTCTTCTAGCTCGGTTATATAACCTCAGACAAATGAACTCGAGTTTAATCTCCGTTCTCAAAACAGTTTTGCATTCTCAAAGTGTTTCATATGAATGTTATTTGTTTGATTTGTTTTAATAAGCAAGCCAATGTGTACATTTTGACATTTATACCTAGTGAGTGATGTTTGAGAAGTCAGTTCCTATCATGCCTGTCATTGAGAAAGTTATGACCATATACCTGATGGTATTTTTGCATTTGATTACCATCTATATATATTTTTTCATTCTGTGCTTTATGAAACTTTGATTCTTCTATGGAGTTAATTTCACAATTGCTTGATTAAGTTGAGGTCACTCTTCAACCTCAGCCAAATTTGTTATAGCTTTCCTGAGTAAAGTGGGTTATTATGAAGTGGGTTATAGCTCACAAAATCAAGTGGGTTGTATGTAGCTTACCAGAGTCTAGTGGGTAATATATAGCTCACCCGAGTCTTGTGGGTTATAGCTTGCACAAGTCTAGTGGGTTATATATAACTCTTAAGAGTCTAGTGGGTTATAGCTTAGCTGAGTCTAGTGGGTTATATATAACTCACACAAGTCTAGTGGGTTATAGCTTACCTGAGTCTAGAGGGTTATACATAACTCGCACAAGTCTAGTGGGTTATAGCTTACCTGAGTCTAGAGGGTTATACATAACTCGCACGATTCTAGTGGGTTATATATAACTCACCTGAGTCATGTGGGTTATATATAGCTCACCCGAGTCTAGTGGGTTATAGCTTACCTGAGTACAGTGGGTTATGTATAACTCACACGAGTCTAGTGGGTTATACCTCACCTGGGTCAAGTGGGTTAATACTCACCTGAGTCTAGTGGGTTATACCTCACCTGAGTCAAGTGGTTTATTACTCACCTGAGTCTAGTGGGTTATACCTCACCTGAGTATAGTGGGTTATACCTCACCTGAGTCTAGTGAGTTTTACCTCACCTGAGTCTAGTGGGTTATACCTCACCTGAATCTAGTGGGTTATACCTCACCAGAGTCAAGTGGGTTATACTTCACCTAAGTCAAGTGGGTTATACCTCACCTGAGTCTAGTGAGTTTTACCTCACCTGAGTCTAGTGGGTTATACCTCACCTGAGTCTAGTGGGTTATACCTCACCAGAGTCAAGTGGGTTATACTTCACCTAAGTCAAGTGGGTTATAGCTCATCTGAGTCAAGTGGGTTATACCTCACCTGAGTAAAGTGGGTTATTACTCACCTGAGTCAAGTGGGTTATACTTCACCTGAGTCAAGTGGGTTATAACTCACCTGAGTCAAGTGGGTTATACTTCACCTGAGTCAAGTGGGTTATAACTCGCCTGAGTCAAGTGGGGTATAACTCGCCTAAGTCAAGTGGGTTTTACCTCACCTGAGTAAAGTGGGTTTTACCTCACTTATTTAGTTTCATTGCAACCTGATTCACTCTCATTGGCAGTTGGCTGATTATAGTTCTCAAAGCTTCCTTATAATCTATATATTATGGTTTCAGTTGACCAATATATAAATAACATGACTGGTCCAACTGTTTCTAGCTGATCTGGATCATGAATTTTGAAATGGATTATTTCTTTGAAAAATATTTTTTTATGGCTTTGTTCCTGTGTTCTATGTTAAATGTATGATTTGTTTTGTACAATATGCCACATGTTATGTTCATTTCTTACGATATAAAAGGATAAATATCAAAGAACGTTGTAAATTTAATTGACTGTATTATTTTTTCAGAAGATGGGTCAAAAACTATAGCCATATGTTTGTATTATAACTTTGCAATTGAACCTATTGCTCAGTGACATATTGGATACATGTTGGGAGCTAGTTGTGTGTTAATGCATCGTTAGTACTGACCAGAAACCCAGGGACCAATTGTATCCATATGACGATCTACATAAACAATGAGTATTACTGACATCAAGATAAAAAATGACTTCCTCTTCCAATACAAAAGGTTTTGTCTACATTTGATGAGGTACAAAATGTTCATACTTTTAGTATCTTTACATCACTCCTGATCAATATTTATTGATTGTTCAACATGAAAACATTTATGTACTCATTAAATCTGAAGCAATGAAACACACATATTGACAGTATTATAAATGCAAAGAGACTGTATTATCATGAGCACATTGAGTCCAACATTATTAGGAATACATTTAGTCTACCATATTTATGAACACACCGAGTCTTCCATTATTATGAACAGACTGACTACCATAACCATGAATACATTGATTCTACCATTATCATGAATATATTGAGTCTACCATAACTATGTATACATTGATTCTACCATTATCATGAATATATTGAGTCTACCATAACTATGTATACACTGAGTCTACCATAACCATGAATACATTGAGTCTACCATAACCATGACTATATTGAGTCTACCATAACTATGACTATATTGAATCTACCATAACCATGAATACATTGAGTCTACCATAGCCATGAATACATTGAGTCTACCATAACCATGACTATATGGAGTCTACCATAACCATGAATACATTGAGTCTACCATAACCATGAATACATTGAGTCTACCATAATCATGAATATATTGAGTCTACCATAACCATGAATACATTGAGTTTTCCATAACCATGAATACATTGAGTCTTCTATAACCATGAATACATTGAATCGACCATAATGATAAACACACTGAGTCTTCCATAACCATGAACACGTTGTAACTACGATAATGATAAACACATTGAGTCTTCCATAACCATGAATACATTGAGTCTTCCATAACCATGAATACATTGAGTCTACCATAATGATAAACACATTGAGTCTACGACAAGAATTCATTGAGTCTACCATAATGATAAATACATGAGTTTACCATAACCATGAACACGTGACTACCATAATGATCAACACATTGAGTCTACCATTATTATGAACACATTGAGTCTATCAGTATTATGAACACATTGAGTCTACCATTATTATGAACACATTGAGACTACCACTATTATGAACACATTGAGTCTACCATTATTATGAACAGATTAAGTCTACCACTATTATGAACACATTTAGTCTACCAATATTATGAACACGTTGAGTCTACCATTATTATGAACATATTGAGTCTACTATAATTATGAACACATTGAGTCTACCATTATTATGAACATATGGACTCACTATAATTATGAACACGTTGAGTCTACCATTATTATGAACACATTGAGTCTACTATAATTATGAACAGGTTGAGTCTACCATTATCATGAACATATTGAGTCTACCATAATCACGAACACGTTATGTGTCTATCATTAATATGAACACATTGATATTTCTATGAACATCTCCAATGATATTTGTCATGAACATATTGAGCCTAATAGTGTCGTGGTATATAATTTGTAAACATGAAAATTTTCATTATTATGAACCTACGGACTGAAATATTTATACACAGTAGGAGCTGTACTATTTTGAACACATTGCACATGTCAGCTCTCGACCATGAACATAAGGTGGGCATCTCAAGGGATCGCATCTTGCCTCAGTAAAATAAAACAGTTTCCCATTTTCATTTTTTGCTCCGCCAACCAGCGCTTCCGGTTTTTCATCCAGACACACAAACTCAGTGGCATGATGAGTGTCATGTCCTCCTACTAAGTATCCATGATACTCTAATGTCCACCCAGGATAGCATATATTCCTACCAGGTATCATAAGCACACTTGCTCTGTTGGTAAAGCATACACAGCAAGGAGCATCCCTTTGTCCAAGGTCTTGTCCAAAGAACTTTTGTTGATTTCGGTACAAAAATTCATATTCTGCTCCCCACACTGTCCCCGAATCCTGAGCTGTATCATCATAAACATTCCAAGTTGGTTCCTCTGGCAAACATAAATATGTGGATGCAGCCCCTTTGTTGTCATATTTCGATCCCGCAGCAAACCCTTTGTACACGAGCTCGGAGCCATTTCCGGGACACGATGTCTTTCCCCAGCGAATATAAGTTGACCCAAGTGTTCCACGCGATATTTTATTATCCTCAATACGACTCAATCTTAATTGGATGTCACGTAAGTTCTCTTCTTGCTGCTTTCTTAAATCTGAAAAACATCCAGTTTTATTAAGACCAGTTTTCTAGGATCCCAATGGTGGTCTTATTACTGAGGTTGTACTGTACATGCATGTAACTAAATGCGCTTGTTGCATATCTAATTAATTAAATTTATATTTATACTTGTGTTTCCCTGTCAGTGGTGTCCATTCAAGATTCAATAATAACAAGATGTGGATTTTCTATTTTCTAATTTTCTAACATCTAAACAATATCGAACTTTTTTATTAAACATATAACATTTTTACCAAATGAATTATTAGATGTGACTTATAAGGTAGTGAAAACGGTAATATGATGACCATAATGAAAATGTGACATAAAGATGGACGCAGCAAATTCCACAAAGCTTGGCTGAATGTGTGCGAAAATAAACATACAATTACATTTGTATTGCCTTCTTCTGACTGGGCGTTGGAATGTACTTTTGGTTTAGCAACAGACGCGTGATTGTATCATAATCAACAACAACATTATCATAATTAGTCCATCATCATCAGTCCATCATCTACATCATTGGTCCATCATCATCATCATTGATCCATCATCATCATCATCAGACCATCATCGGTCCATCATCATCGTCGGTCCATCATCATTATCATCCTTAGTACTATCAAAATTGCCATCATCATCACTGAGTAGTGCTTGGCAACATAATAACTATTTCTATGTCGTGTTAAAATGGAAATTAAAAATGTACCTGCTATCATGTTCAGTTCTGTTTTAAAAGATGTTATACTCTCTCGAGTCTGATCCTGCTCAATGTCCAAGCTCACTAACTGCTTCATCACTTTGTACTCATAATCATATCTGGACGTACAGACAGGTTCATTGACTTCCAGAGCAGACTCTGCTGGAACTATGTCCGTCAACAATTTAACAAAAAGTAATGCGAAGTATCGCTGAACCGCCATTTTGAAATGCCTGACACAATATACATTCCATTTCACACACAAAAAACAGGATGTATGTTTTCCTTAATGATGAATGCTCAAGTGTCTGTTCAAGTCTCATTCAAAGAGCTTAAGGAAATGTTTTCATGACCGCTTACGTTATATACTAATTGTTATTGAGACAACCAGAGTAAAAAATCTGCGATCAGATGTTAAATGTTATATTTTATAAGAACATTTACACGCTTCACAAGACTTTTGTATGTGCACACATACACGTACTTGTAACCAGAATTATTTATTATGATACACGATTGTTAATTTCCGTATTTTGATTGTTTAACTGAATTGGTACACAATGTACTGTATTACAATCGCTTTGTAATCACTGGAGTATTTACGTGAAGAGAGGGTTTTTTGTTACCTTTGTAATTGTTAGTTAAGATATTAAGAGTGTTGCAGGGAATGCCACATAGGCCTACACAAGACATTTCCACTTCACTCAGGCCTGCGGGAAACAACAGTCTACAAAACATTAGGGACTGAGTGAGTGCAAGGGAATGGATGTGTTTTACGCCCCCTTGTGGGTTTTTTTGGTGTGGCTGCGCTCTTTGTACGTGGACTTTGCTCGAATTCTTTATTGTTTTGCAAGACACGGTTATTCTAGACGATCTATTTCTGTTTCACCTCCTGAGTTAAAGTAGTCATCGGCGAAAGTCAAACCTCAACGAATTTATTCCAACCTCTTAAACTTCAGTGTTTCCATCATATTTGAGTCCTCGCAGTTAAGTCTTTTGAGGAGACGCCTACCAACCTGGTAAATCAGAGCTTCTATGCCGGACACGGTGCATCTTTTTTAATGAGGGTTTCGCTGAAGGCAATAAATTTGACAATTTCGGGAATGGATTTACGTGGCCCGAAGTGGCTAAACTTCATGCCGCATACATGTATAGCAACGCTCAGACTTAATAATTACTCACAGGTCTCATCATTCACTCAAATATCTAAGGAATAGATCAAAAAAGAATATTCAGCTCTTATTTAATATTTTCATACATTTGTCACACTCGAAATTCCACTATCAGGCTAATGAGAGTAAATTTGAGTGCTGAGTGTAAGAATCCGCTATAATCCCGAGCCCAGGTCACCAGTAAGTATTCTGGTTCCCTGCCTCAATAACGTAATAGTATTGAAAGTAAAGGCAGGGAACCAGAATAACCAGTAAGCGGTGTGGAATCAGAGATGGTAAATTTAGAGGTCGGCATATCCAACGTATTCTTGCTCATTTCTCTGAAATACTGATTAACATCGTATAAACTTGTATAAACAGGTAATGAGGTGGTCTTAATACCGAGGTTGAATAAAGAGTAAACCAGTGAAAATGGGCTTGAAAAGTGTGGTCTTAATATCGAGGTGGTCTTATTATTGAGGTGGTCTTTAAGTGAGGTTTTACTGTAATAACTAGCAATTTTATTCAAGACTCTAATTAAAGTGAACCTATTTTAAGCGGAAAGCGACACGTATTTTAAAAGGACAGACGAGTATCCAAATATGTACTTGTACATTTTGGTTACAATTTGTTTATTGAAATGGGTCGAGAATTGCCATTGTATTATTTTTCTATACGCGATGTTAATGTCATTTTTTATAATTTTATAGGGATATTGGACACAACTACATCTTAAATAGACAAATGCATGCATTTTAAGATACTAATATTCGTGAAAATACAATATAATTATATATATATGTATATATGTGTAGAATGTGTGAAATTCTATATATATATAACGGTTGAACTAACAACGGTAAAATGACCGACGAGAAACAGTCGGGCATAATGATTTTTATCTACTTACTGCGTCAGACATAAACAATTTGAAATATAAACGTCATTTTTTCAAATTTTCTTGGCTTTCTTATATTTACCCGCGCTGTAACAAAAAATAACTAACAAAAAGTCTTGACACCTTCTGTACATTAATTAATAAACCATCTCTTCTTACGAATATTTTGCAAATAATATACTAGTAACAAAGACATGCATCCTTTATTGACATGGTACATGAACTTATAGACAAATAAAGCAACTTCAGGTTCATTTTGTTTGGCCTAAACATTTAATATACTGTATAGCGCTTTTATTTCTGCGGCGCCAGATTTTGGCGGTTTTGAGAGTTCTCCTTATTGGAGGTGTTTAATTTTGGCGCATTTGTGATTTTCCGCCAAAATAATTGTTTTTGAACATGCAGAATCGTTCAGTGTTTTATTTATCATTATGTTGATTATATCCGTGAAGAACTTGATTTGCCGCTAAAACAGAAAGCTTTGTGCATAAGCTCATACAGAGGGAAGATCAATTTCTTATAGTAGCGGATCCGTGGTCCAGTGGTAACGCGCTGGTCTAGTAATCCAGGGATCGCAGGTTCGATCCCCCGCTCCACCACTGACAGTACCAACAGTCTTTCGGACGAGACTTTGAAAAACAGAGGTACCGTGTACGATGCTTTACGTCGGGCACGTAAAAGAACCAGGGGTGCTTCTGGAACTAGGGCATCTTCTGTATCATGCACTTTCCTCCCTAAATCTAAAATGACTAACGTACATTCTTCCGGAGGCGAGGCCCTTATGGGAAACCGATGGCGACGATAAATAAACGCAAATACAAAACCAATAACTTAAGCTTGTTGGCAAAGAACGGCCTTCGTGTTGTGTTAGCATCAGCATGTTGCACCGAACAATGTATTTAAATCCCATATAAAGGCTGAACTTCACACATTCTACGCTGATCAAGTCAAACAACAGTTAGCTGCTGATACAAACGTAACATATGTCACAATTGATTCGAGGTTATCGGCAATTAAGCATCTTCATGCCCAGTGGCTGGTGAATGCAATTGAAAAACTATCTAAACACACTGATATAATAGTTGATGCCTTCCGGCTCGACGGTTTGAAATAATGGTTATCGCATATTATACACGTTTGTATGTATACTTAACGCCATTAAAAATGAAACCAAATATTGTGCATATAGAAACTTTTCAAAGGCAAAACTATTTCTTTATTTCGCAAACATAATTTCATAAAATGAACCAATAATGGATAAAAAAATGATTCCATTATTATGAACACTTTGAGTCTACCATTATTATGAACATATTGAGTCTACCATAATCACGAAAGTTATGTGTCTATCATTATTATGAACACATTGATATTTCTATGAACATCTCCAATGATATTTGTCATGAATATATTGAGCCTAATAGTGTCGTGGTTGAGAATTTTATCAATATAATTTGTAAACATATGAAAATTTGCATTATTATGAACCTAAAGACTGAAATATTTATATAAACACATTAGGAGTTGTATCATTTTGAACACATTGCACATGTCAGCTCTCGACCATGAACATAAGGTGGGCATCTCAAGGGATCACATCTTGCCTCAGTAAAATAAAACAGTTTCCCATCTTCATTTTTTGCTCCGCCAACCAGCGCTTCCGGTTTTTCATCCAGACACACAAACTCAGTGGCATGGTGACGGTCATGACCTCCAACTAAATACCCATGATACTCTAATGTCCACCCAGGATAGCATATATTCCTACCAGGTATCATAAGCACACTTGCTCTGTTGGTGTAGCAAACACAGCAAGGAGCATCCCTTTGTCCAAGGTCTTGTCCGAAGAACTTTTGTTGATTTCGGTATAAAAATTCATATTCTGCACCCCACACTGTCCCCGAATCTTGAACTGCATCATCATAAACATTCCAAGTTGGTTCCTCTGGCAAACATAAATATGTGGATGCAGCCCCTTTGTTGTCATATTTTGATCCCGCAGCAAACCCTTTGTACACGAGTTCGGAGCCATTTCCGGGACACGATGTCTTTCCCCAGCGAACATAAGTTGACCCAAGTGTTCCAGGGGATATTTTATTATCCTCAATACGACTCAGTCTTAATTGGATGTCACGTAAGTTCTCTTCTTGCTGCTTTCTTGAATCTGAAAAATATCAAGTTTTATTAAGACCAGTTTGCTCTTTATTCAACCTCAATATTGATACCAGTTTTCTAGTGTCCCCAATGGCGGTCTTGTTATTGAGGTTGTAATGTACTAAATGCGCTTGTTGCATATCCAATAACTTAAATATACATTAATTTTATACTTGTGTTCCCCTGTCAGTGGTGTTCATTCATGTCTCAATAATAATACCAACAAAATGTGGATGGAAATTTTCTAACGTCTAAACAATATCAAACGTTTTTATTAAACATATAATAATAATTATGTGTAACCAAATGAATTATTAGATGTGACTTATAAGGTAGTGAAAACGGTAATATGATGATCATAATGAAAATGTGACATGAAGATGGACGCAGCAAATTCCACAAAGCTTGGCTGAATGTGTGCCGAAAATAAACATTCAATTACATGTGTATTGCCTTCTTCTGACTTGGCGTTGGAATATACCTTTGGTTAAGCGACAGACGCATGATTATATCATAATCATCTACTACATTATCATCATCAGTCCACCATCATCATCAGTTCATCATCATCATCATCAGTCCAACATCATCATCAGATCATCATCATCAGTCCATCATCATCCAGGCGCGTAGCTGCCTATACGCGAGTACGCGGCTGAATCCACATGATTCTGAAAAAATGCACCAGATTGCACCATTGTTTTCAAAGTTTTCAAGTGGGCATGCCCCCGGAACCCCCTAGCACAAGTATGAATCCACATGAACAGAGGGCTAGCTACGCCCCTGTCATCATCAGTCCATTATCACCATCATCAGATCATCATTAGTCCATTATCATCATCATCAGTCCTTCATCATCATCAGTTCATCATCAGTCGATTATCATCATTATCAGTCCATCATCATCATCAGTCCATCATCTTCATCAATGGTCCATCATCATCATCAGGACATCCTCATCATCATAATCAGTCCTTCATCATCATCATCATTGGTCAATCATCATCATCATCATTGGTCCATCATCATCACCATCATTGGACAATCATCATCATCATCATCATCATTGGTCCATCATCATCATCATCATTGGTCCATCATCATCTTCGTCATTGGTCCATCATCATCATCATCAGGACATCCTCATCATCATAATCAGTCCTTCTTCATCATCATCATTGGTCAATCATCATCATCATCATCATTGGTCCATCGTCATCATCATCATTGGACAATCATCATCATCATCATCATCATTGGTCCATCATCATCAACATCATTGGTCCATCATCATCTTCATCTTAGCAACGTGATAACTATTTCTATGTCATGTTAAAATGGAAATTAAAAATGTACCTGCTATCATGTTCAGTTCTGTTTTAATAGATGTTATACTCTCTCGAGTCTGATCCTGCTCAATGTCCAAGCTCACTAACTGCTTCATCACTTTGTACTCATAATCATATCTGGACGTACATACAGGTTCATTGACTTCCAGAGCAGTCTCTGCTGGAACTATGTCCGTCAACAGTTTAACAAAAAGTAATGCGAAGTATCGCTGAGACGCCATTTTGAAAATGCCTGACGCAATATACATTTGCATTTCACAAAAAACGGATGTAATTTTTCTTAATGATGAACATTATTAAGTAGCTGTTTAAGTCTCATTCAAAGGGATTAAAGGAATGTTATCATGATCGCTTACGTTATTTTCTAATTGTTATCAAGACAACCAGGATAAGAAAAGAGAGAATAAGTTGCTACAGGAAACGCCACATACATAAGACAGTTCCTCCCCGCACATACCTCCGGGAAAACCAAAATCCATAAAACATAAGGCACTTGAGGAGGTTCAAGGGTACATACGTAATGGAAAAGAGACGCAAGGAATGACATGGTCGACCATAAGGAATAACTAGGAAAATAAAAGAGGACAAACAGTGGGGGGGAATTGGATGGAAAAAAATCACAGGACAAATCAAGACAGCTGGCAACAATAGGCCGAAACTTGGCAGAAAATAACAAACAAACAAAAAATCTGCAATCAGATGTTAAATATTATATTTTATATGAACGTTTACACGCTTCACATACTTTAATTTGCACACATACGTTTAACCAGTATTCTTTGTCTAGTATGATACACTTGTAAATTTCCGTTATTTTGATTGTTTAACTGCAATGGTACACAATGAACTCAGTTTCTATACAAAGCGATTTATACGGTATAAATCGCTTTGTATAGAAACTGGAGTATTTAAGTGAAGAGAGGGGGATTTTTTGCTTTAAAATTGTTTAAGAGAGATTTAGTTGTTACAGGTAACACCACTTACATAAGACAATTTCTCTTCACTCAGGCCTCCGGGAAACAACAGTCTACAAAACATTAGGGACTGAGTGGGTGCAAGGGAATGGATGTGTTTTACGCCCCCTTGTGGTATTATTTGGTGGTGGGCTGCGCTCTTTGTATGTGGGCTTTGTTCGACTTCTTTGTTGTTTTGCAAGACACGGTTATTGTAGACGATCTATTTCTGTTTCACCTCCAGAATTTAAGTAGTAAGCATCGGCGGAAGTCAAACCCCGGCGAATGAATTCAAACCTCTTAAACTTCAGTGTTTCCTTCATATTTGAGTCCTCGCAGTTGATGCTTTTGAGAAGACGACTACCAACCTGGTAAATCAGAGCTCCAATTCCGGACACGCGGCGTCTTCTTTATGAGAGTTTCGTTTCAAAGGCAATACATTTAACATATTCGGGAATGGCTTTCCGTGGCCCGAAGTGGCTAAACTTCATGCCGCGTACATAGCAACCCTTAATAATTACTCCCATGTCTCAGAATGCACTCAAATATCTTAGGAAATGGATCAAAAAGAATATTCAGCACTCATTTAACATTGTCATACACGTATATCTCGCACTCAAATTTCCATTGTCAGGCTAATAAGAGTACATTTTATGGTTTGTGTGTTGTAAGAATCCGCTATAATCCCGAGACCACGTCACCAGTAGGCTGAACGGAATTTCGAGAAAAGGTTAAGCTTAACGTGTTTATCAGGTCGGTGTTTCCAACGCATTTTAGAGGTCGTAATTCCAACGCATTTTAGAGGTCGTAATTCCAACGTATTTTAGAGGTCGTAATACCAACGCATTTTAGAGGTCGTAATTCCAACGCATTTTAGAGGTCGTAATTCCAACGCATTTTAGAGGTCGTAATTCCAACGTATTTTAGAGGTCGTAATTCCAACGCATTTTAGAGGTCGTAATTCCAACGCATTTTAGAGGTCGTAATTCCAACGCATTTTAGAGGTCGTAATTCCAACGCATTTTAGAGGTCGTAATTCCAACGTATTTTAGAGGTAAATTCCACAAAGCTTGGTTGAATGTGTGCGAAATTAAACATTCAATTACATGTGTATTGCCTTCTTCTGACTGGGCGTTGGAATGTACTTTTGGTTTGGCAACAGACGCATGATTGTATCATAATCAACTACAACATTATCATCATCAATCCATCATCATCAGCAGTCCATCATCATCAACCACGAGTATCATCATCATCAGTCCATCATCATTATAAGTCCATCATCATCACCAGGACATCATCATCATCATCATTGGTCCATCATCATCATTGGTCCATCATCATTGGCCCATCATAATCATCATTGGTCCATCATCATCATCATTGGTCCATCATCATCGTCATTGGTCCATCATCATCATCATCAGGACATCATCATCATCATCATCATCAGTCCATCATCATCATCGTTCGTCCATCATCATCATCGGCACACCATCATCATCATCAGTCCATCATCATCAGCATCGTCAGTCCATCATCATTATCATCCATAGCACTATCAAAATTACCATCATCATTACTGAATAGTGCTTAGCAACGTGATAACTATTTCTATGTCGTGTTAAAATGGAAATGAAAAATGTACCTGCTATCATGTTCAGTTCTGTTTTAAAAGATGTTATACTCTCTCGAGTCTGATCCTGCTCAATGTCCAAGCTCACTAACTGCTTCATCACTTTGTACTCATAATCATATCTGGACGTACAGACAGGTTCATTGACTTCCAGAGCAGTCTCTGCTGGAACTATGTCCGTCAACAGTTTAACAAAAAGTAATGCGAAGTATCGCTGAGACGCCATTTTGAAAATGCCTGACGCATTTTACATTTGCATTTCACAATACACGGATTTAATTTTTTTCTTAATGACGAACATTATTAAGTAGCTGTTTAAGTCTCATTCAATGAGCTTAAAGGAATGTTATCATGATCGCTTACGTTTTTTCTAATTGTTATCAAGACAACCAGAATAAGAAAATAGAGAGAATTAGTTGCTACAGGAAACGCCAGTTCCTCCCCACACAGAGCTCCGGGAAAACAACAATCCATAAAACACAAGGCACTTGAGGAGGTTCAAGGGTACATACGTAATGGAACAGAGACGCAATGAATGGCATGGCCGACCATAAGGAATAACTCGGAAAATAAGAGAGGACAAACAGTGGGGGAATTGAATGGAAAAGATCACAGGACAAATCAAGACAGCTGGCAACAATAGGCCGAAACTTGGCAGAAAATAACAAACAAACAAAAAATCTGCAATCAGATGTTAAATATTATATTTTATATGAACGGTTATACGCTTCACATACTTTTGTTTGCACACATACTTTTAACCAGTATTCTTTGGCTAAGATGATACACTGTTGTAAATTTCCGTTATTTTGATTATTTAACTGAGATGGTACACAATGAACTGTATAAATCGCTTTGTATAGAAACTGGAGTATTTAAGTGAAGAGAGGGGGATTTTTTGCTTTAAAATTGTTTAAGAGAGATTTAGTTGTTACAGGTAATACCACTTACATCAGACAATTTCTCTTCACACAGGCCTCCGGAAAACAACAGTCTACAAAACATTAGGGACTGAGTGGGTGCAAGGGAATGGATGTGTTTTACGCCCCCTTGTGGTATTATTTGGTGGTGGGCTGCGCTCTTTGTATGTGGGCTTTGTTCGACTTCTTTGTTGTTTTGCAAGACACGGTTATTGTAGACGATCTATTTCTGTTTCACCTCCTGAATTTAAGTAGTAAGCATCGGCGGAAGTCAAACCCCGGCGAATGAATTCAAACCTCTTAAACTTCAGTGTTTCCTTCATATTTGAGTCCTCGCAGTTGATGCTTTTGAGAAGACGACTACCAACCTGGTAAATCAGAGCTCCAATTCCGGACACGCGGCGTCTTCTTTATGAGAGTTTCGTTTCAAAGGCAATACATTTAACATATTCGGGAATGGCTTTCCGTGGCCCGAAGTGGCTAAACTTCATGCCCCGTACATAGCAACCCTTAATAATTACTCCCATGTCTCAGAATGCACTCAAATATCTTAGGAAATGGATCAAAAAGAATATTCAGCACTCATTTAACAGTGTCATACACGTTTATCTCGCACTCAAATTTCCATTGTCAGGCTAATAAGAGTACATTTTATGGTTTGTGTGTTGTAAGAATCCGCTATAATCCCGAGACCACGTCACCAGTAGGCTGAACGGAATTTCGAGAAAAGGTTAAGCTTAACGTGTTTATCAGGTCGGTGTTTCCAACGCATTTTAGAGGTCGTAATTCCAACGCATTTTAGAGGTCGTAATTCCAACGTATTTTAGAGGTCGTAATACCAACGCATTTTAGAGGTCGTAATTCCAACGCATTTTAGAGGTCGTAATTCCAACGCATTTTAGAGGTCGTAATTCCAACGTATTTTAGAGGTCGTAATTCCAACGCATTTTAGAGGTCGTAATTCCAACGCATTTTAGAGGTCGTAATTCCAACGCATTTTAGAGGTCGTAATTCCAACGCATTTTAGAGGTCGTAATTCCAACGTATTTTAGAGGTCGTAATTCCAACGTATTTTAGAGGTCGTAATTCCAACGTATTTTAGAGGTCGTAATTCCAACGTATTTTAGAGGTCGTAATTCCAACGTATTTTAGAGGTCGTAATTCCAACGCATTTTAGAGGTCGTAATTCCAACGTATTTTAGAGGTCGTAATTCCAACGTATTTTAGAGGTCGTAATTCCAACGCATTTTAGAGGTCGTAATTCCAACGTATTCTTGCTAATTTCTTTGAAATACTGATTTACAACGGCATTAACCCTACATTACATCGACTATATCAATGTACATACATTTTGTAATTACTTGTGAAATATGAAGTGACTTATTTTGAGCACACGGCACATGTTAGTTCCCGTCCTTGGAGTGGGTGATATGTAGCTTAGCTGAGAGTCTAGTGGGTTATAGCTTACCTGAGTCTAGTATGTTATATCTTACCTCAGTATAATAGGTATACCTCACCTAAGTCTAGTGGGTTATAGCTTACCAGAGTCTAGTGGGTATACCTCACCTACGTCTAGTGGGTTATACCTCACCTGAGGCAAGTGGGTTATACCTCACCTAAGTCTAGTGGGTTATACCTCACCTGAGTCAAGTGGGTGATAGCTTACCAAAGTCTAGTGGGTTTACCTCACCTAAGTCTAGTGGGTTCTAGCTTACCATAGTCTAGTGGGTATACCTCACCTGAGTCTAGTGGGTAATACCTCACCTGAGTCAAGTGGGATAAAGCGTACCAGAGTCTAGAGGGTTAAAGCTTACCTGAGTCAAGTGGGTTATAGCTTACCTGAGTATAGTGGGTTATAGCTTACCTGAGTCTAGTGGGTTATAGCTTACCAGGGTCTAGTGGGTTAAAGCTTACCTGAGTCAGGTGGGTTATAGCTTACCTGAGTATAGTGGGTTATAGCTTACCTGAGTCTAGTGGGTTATAGCATTACCTGAGTCTAGAGGGTTATAGCTTACCTGAGTCAAGTGGGTTATAGCTTACCTGATTCTAGCAGGTTATAGCTTACATGAGTCTAGTGGGTTATAGCTTACCTGAGTCTAGTGGGTTATAGCTTACCTGAGTCTAGTAGGTTAAAGCTTACCTGAGTCAAGTGGGTTATAGCTTACCAGAGTCTAGTGGGTATACCTCACCTAAGTCTAGTGGGTTATACCTCACCTACGTCTAGTGGGTATACCTCACCTAAGTCTAGTGGGTAATAGCTTACCAGAGTCTAGTGGGTATACCTTGCCTACGTCTAGTGGGTATACCTCACCTAAGTCAAGTGGGTGATAGCTTACCAGAGTCTAGTGGGTATACCTCAACTAAATCTAGTGGGTTATAGCTTACCAGAGTCTAGTGGGTATACCTCACCTAAGTCAAGTGGGTTATACCTCACCTACGTCTAGTGGGTATACATCACCTAAGTCTAGTGGGTTATAGCTTACCAGAGTCTAGTGGGTTATACCTCACCTACGTCTAGTGGGTTATACCTGACCTGAGTCAAGTGGGTGATAGCTTACCAGAGTCTAGTGGGTATACCTCACCTAAGTCTAGTGGGTTATAGCTTACCTGAGTCTAGTGGGTTATAGCTTACCTGAGTCTAGTGGGTTAAAGCTTACCTGAGTCAAATGGGTATGCCTTACCTGAGGCTAGTGGGTGATAGCTTACCAGAGTCTAGTGGGTATACCTCACCTAAGTCTAGTGGGTTATAGCTTACCAGAGTCTAGTGGGTATACCTCACCTACGTCTAGTGGGTTATACCTCACCTACGTCTAGTGGGTTATACCTCACCTGAGTCAAGTGGGTGATAGCTTACCAGAGTCTAGTGGGTATACCTCACCTGAGTCTAATGGGTTATAGCTTAGCAGAGTCTAGTGGGTTAAAGCTTACCAGAGTCTAGTGGGTATACCTCACCTACGTCAAGTGGGTTATACCTCACCAACGTCTAGTGGGTTATACCTCACCTGAGTCAAGTGGATTATAGCGTACCAGAGTCTAGAGGGTTAAAGCTTACCTGAGTCAAGTGGGTTATAGCTTACCTGAGTATAGTGGGTTATAGCTTACCTGAGTCTAGTGGGTTATAGCTTACCAGGGTCTAGTGGGTTAAAGCTTACCTGAGTCAGGTGGGTTATAGCTTACCTTAGTATAGTGGGTTATAGCTTACCTGAGTCTAGTGGGTTATAGCATTACCTGAGTCTAGAGGGTTATAGCTTACCTGAGTCAAGTGGGTTATAGCTTACCTGATTCTAGCAGGTTAAAGCTTACATGAGTCTAGTGTGTTATAGCTTACCTGAGTCTAGTGGGTTATAGCTTACCTGAGTTTAGTAGGTTAAAGCTTACCTGAGTCAAGTGGGTTATAGCTTACCAGAGTCTAGTGGGTATACCTCACCTAAGTCTAGTGGGTTATACCTCACCTACGTCTAGTGGGTATACCTCACCTAAGTCTAGTGGGTTATAGCTTACCAGAGTCTAGTGGGTATACCTTGCCTACGTCTAGTGGGTATACCTCACCTAAGTCAAGTGGGTGATAGCTTACCAGAGTCTAGTGGGTATACCTCACCTAAATCTAGTGGGTTAAAGCTTACCAGAGTCTAGTGGGTATACATCACCTAAGTCAAGTGGGTTATACCTCACCTACGTCTAGTGGGTATACATCACCTAAGTCTAGTGGGTTATAGCTTACCAGAGTCTAGTGGGTTATACCTCACCTACGTCTAGTGGGTTATACCTGACCTGAGTCAAGTGGGTGATAGCTTACCAGAGTATAGTGGGTATACCTCACCTAAGTCTAGTGGGTTATAGCTTACCTGAGTCTAGTGGGTTATAGCTTACCTGAGTCTAGTGGGTTAAAGCTTACCTGAGTCAAGTGGGTATGCCTTACCTGAGGCTAGTGGGTGATAGCTTACCAGAGTCTAGTGGGTATACCTCACCTAAGTCTAGTGGGTTATAGCTTACCCCAGCGTCTAGTGGGTATACCTCACCTACGTCTAGTGGGTTATACCTCACCTACGTCTAGTGGGTTATACCTAACCTGAGTCAAGTGGGTGATAGCTTACCAGAGTCTAGTGGGTATACCTCACCTGAGTCTAATGGGTTATAGCTTAGCAGAGTCTAGTGGGTTAAAGCTTACCAGAGTCTAGTGGGTATACCTCACCTAAGTCTAGTGGGTTATAGCTTACCAGAGTCTAGTGGGTATACCTCACCTACGTCAAGTGGGTTATACCTCACCTACGTCTAGTGGGTTATACCTCACCTGAGTCAAGTGGGTGATAGCTTACCAGAGTCTAGTGGGTATACCTCACCTAAGTCTAGTGGGTTATAGCTTAGCAGAGTCTAGTGGGTTAAAGCTTACCAGAGTCTAGTGGGTATACCTCACCTAAGTCTAGTGGGTTATAGCTTACCAGAGTCTAGTGGGTATACCTCACCTACGTCAAGTGGGTTATACCTCACCTACGTCTAGTGGGTTATACCTCACCTGAGTCAAGTGGGTGATAGCTTACCAGAGTCTAGTGGGTATACCTCACCTAAGTCTAGTGGGTTATAGCTTACCAGAGTCTAGTGGGTAATACCTCACCTGAGTCAAGTGGAGTATACATCAAATGAGTCAAGTAGGTTATACCTCACCTGAGACAAGTGGTTTATACATCACCTGTGTCAAGTGGGTTACACTTCGCCTGAGTCTAGTGGGTAATACCTCACCTGAGTCAATTGGGTTATACTTCACCTGAAACAAGTGGGCCATACCTGACCTGAGTCAAGTGGGTTATACCTCACATGAATCAAGTGGGTTATTCCTCACCTGAGACAAGTGGGTTATTCCTCACCTGAGTCAATAGGGTTATACCTCACCTGAGTCAAGTGGGTTATACCTCACCTGAGACAAGTGGGTTATACCTCACATGAATCTAGTGGGTTATTCCTCTCCTGAGACAATAGGGTTATACCTCACCTGAGTCAAGTGCGTTATTCCTCACTTGAGACAAGTGGGTTATACCTCACCTGAGTCAATAGGGTTATACCTCACCCGAGTCAATAGGGTTATACCTCACCTGAGTCAATAGGGTTATACCTCACCTGAGTCAATAGGGTTATACCTCACCTGAGTCAAGTGCGTTATTCCTCACTTGAGACAAGTGGGTTATACCTCACCTGAGTCAATAGGGTTATACCTCACCTGAGTCAATAGGGTTATACCTCACCCGAGTCAATAGGGTTATACCTCACCTGAGTCAATAGAGTTATACCTCACCTGAGTCAATAGGGTTATACCTCACCTGAGTCAAGTGCGTTATTCCTCACTTGAGACAAGTGGGTTATACCTCACCCGAGTCAATAGGGTTATACCTCACCTGAGTCAATATGGTTATACCTCACCTGAGTCAAGGGCGTTATTCCTCACTTGAGTCAAGTGGGTTATACCTCACCCTAGTCAATAGGGTTATACCTCACCTGAGTCAATAGGGTTATACCTCACCTGAGTCAAGTGCGTTATTCCTCACTTGAGTCAAGTTGGTTATACCTCACCCGAGTCAATAGGGTTATATCTCACCCGAGTCAATAGGGTTATACCTCACCTGAGTCAAGTGGTTTATACCTCATTTATTTAGTTTCATTGCATTCTGATTCACTATCACGGGTAGTTGGCTGATACAGTGTTTTCAAAGCTTCTTAAGAATCTATATATTATCGTTTCAGTTGACCAATATATAAATAACATGACTGGTCCAACCTTTTCTAGCTGATCTGGATCATGAACACTAAAATGGATTATTTATATTTATTCATCTCTTTGTTCCTGTGTTCTATGTTAAATGTATATGATTTGTTTTGTACAATATGCCACATGTTATGTTCATTTCTTACGATATAAAAAGATAAATATCAAAGAACGTTGTAAATTTTATTGACTGTATTATTTCTTTAGTAGATGTGACAAAAACTATAACCATATGTTTGTATTATAAATTTGCAATTGAATCTATTGCTCAGTGACATAATGGATACATGTTGGGAGTTGTGTCGTTAATGCATCTTTAGTACTGACCAGAAACCCAGGGACCAATTGTATCCATATGACGATCTACATAAACAATGAGTATTACTGACATCAAGATAAAAAAATGACTTCCTCTTCCAATACAAAAGGTTTTGTCTACATTTGATGAGGTACAAAATGTTCATACTTTTATTATCTTTACATCACTCCTGATCAATATTTATTGATTGTTCAACATGAAAACATTTATGTACTCATTAAATCTGAAGCAATTAAACACACATATTGACAGTATTATGACTGCAGAGACTGTATTGTCATGAACACATTGAGTCCACAATTATTAGGAATACATTTAGTCTACCATATTTATGAACACACCGACTACCATAACCATGACCACATTGAGTCTTCCATAACCATGAATATACTGAGTCTACCATTACCATGAATACATTGAGTCTACCATAACCATGAATACATTGAGTATATCATAACCATGAATACATTGAGTCTTCCATAACCATGAATACATTGAGTCTTCCATAATGATAAACACACTGAGTCGACCATAACCATGAACACGTTGTGACTACGATAATGATAAACACATTGAGTCTTCCATAACCATGAATACATTGAGTCTACCATAATGATAAACACATTGAGTCTACCACAAGAATACATTGAGTCTACCATAATGATAAATACATTGAGTTTACCATAACCATGAACACGTTGTGACTACCATAATGATCAACACATTGAGTCTACATTATTATGAACTCATTGAGTCTATCAGTATTATGAACACATTGAGTCTACCATTATTATGAACACATTGAGACTACCTCTATTATGAACACATTGAGTCTACCATTATTATGATCAGATTAAGTATACCACTATAATGAACACATTTAGTCTACCAATATTATTAACACGTTGAGTCTACCATTATTATGAACATATTGAGTCTACTATAATTATGAAGACATTGAGTCTACCATTGATTTGAACATATTGAGTCTACTATAATTATGAACACGTTGAGTCTACCATTATTATGAATATATGGACTCACTATAATTATGAACATGTTGAGTCTACCATTATTATGAACACATTGACTCTACTATAATTATGAACAGATTGAGTCTACCATTATCATGAACATATTGAGTCTACCATAATCACGATAACGTTATGTGTCTATCTTTATTATGAACACATTGATATTTCTATGAACATCTCCAATGATACTTGTCATGAATATATTGAGCCTAATAGTTTCATGGAGTATTTTATCAATATAATTTGTAAACATATGAAAAATGGTTTCATTATTATGAACCTACGGACTGAAATATTTATATAAACACAGTAGGAGTTGTATTATTTTGAACACATTGCACATGTCAGCTCTCGACCATGAACATAAGGTGGGCATCTCAAGGGATCACATCTTGCCTCAATAAAATAAAACAGTTTCCCATTTTCATTTTTTGCTCCGCCAACCAGCGCTTCCGGTTTTTCATCCAGACACACAAACTCAGTGGCATGGTGATCGTCATGTCCTCCTACTAAGTATCCATGATACTCTAATGTCCACCCAGGATAGCATATATTCCTACCAGGTATCATAAGCACACTTGCTCTGTTGGTATAGCATACACAGCAAGGAGCATCCCTTTGTCCAAGGTCTTGTCCAAAGAACTTTTGTTGATTTCGGTACAAAAATTCATATTCTGCTCCCCACACTGTCCCCGAATCCTGAACTGTATCATCATAAACATTCCAAGTTGGTTCCTCTGGCAAACATAAATATGTGGATGCGGCCCCTTTGACGTCATATTTCGATCCCGCAGCAAACCCTTTGTACA
Source organism: Mactromeris polynyma (assembly GCA_032209605.1). Taxonomy (NCBI): domain Eukaryota; kingdom Metazoa; phylum Mollusca; class Bivalvia; order Venerida; family Mactridae; genus Mactromeris; species Mactromeris polynyma. The sequence goes on from JASFXZ010000065.1 coordinate 820,453, forward strand.
CGAGCTCGGAGCCATTTCCGGGACACGATGTCTTTCCCCAGCGAATATAAGTTGACCCAAGTGTTCCACGGGATATTTTATTATCCTCAATACGACTCAGTCTCGATTGGATGTCACGTAAGTTCTCCTCATGCTGCTTTCTTGAATCTGAAAAATATCATGTTTTATTAAGACCAGTTTGCTCTTTATTCAACCTCAATATTGAGACCAGTTTTCTAGGGTCCCCAATGGCGGTCTTGTTATTGAGGTTGTAATGTACTAAATGCGCTTGTTGCATATCCAATAACTTAAATATACATTAATTTTATGCTTGTGTTCCCCTGTCAGTGGTGTTCATTCATGTCTCAATAATAATACCAACAAGATGCTGAGACGCCATTTTGAAGATGCCTGACGCAATATACATTTGCATTTCACAAAAAACGGATGTAATTTTTCTTAATGATGAACATCAGTGGTGTTCATTCATGTCTCAATAATAATACCAACAAGATGTGGATGGAAATTTTCTAACGTCTAAACAATATCAAACGTTTTTATTAAACATATAATAATAATTATGTGTAACCAAATGAATTATTAGATGTGACTTATAAGGTAGTGAAAACGGTAATATGATGATCATAATGAAAATGTGACATGAAGATGGACGCAGCAAATTCCACAAAGCTTGGCTGAATGTGTGCCGTAAATAAACATTCAATTACATGTGTATTGCCTTCTTCTGACTTGGCGTTGGAATATACCTTTGGTTTAGCGACAGACGCATGATTATATCATAATCATCTACTACATTATCATCATCAGTCCACCATCATCATCAGTTCATCATCATCATCATCAGTCCAACATCATCATCAGATCATCATCATCAGTCCATCATCATCCAGGCGCGTAGCTGCCTATACGCGAGTACGCGGCTGAATCCACATTATTCTGACAAAATGCACCAGATTGCACCATTGTTTTCAAAGTTTTCAGGTGGGCATGCCCCCGGAACCCCCTAGCACAAGTATGAATCCACATGAACAGAGGGCTAGCTACGCCCCTGTCATCATCAGTCCATTATCATCATCATCATATCATCATTAGTCCATTATCATCATCATCAGTCCTTCATCATCATCAGTTCATCATCAGTCGATTATCATCATTATCAGTCCATCATCATCATCAGTCCATCATATTCATCAATGGTCCATCATCATCATCATCATCAGGACATCCTCATCATCATAATCAGTCCTTCATCATCATCATCATTGGTCCATCATCATCACCATCATTGGACAATCATCATCATCATCATCATCATTGGTCCATCATCATCATCATCATTGGTCCATCATCATCTTCATCATTGGTCCATCATCATCATCATCAGGACATCCTCATCATCATAATCAGTCCTTCTTCATCATCATCATTGGTCAATCATCATCATCATCATCATCATCATTGGACAATCATCATCATCATCATCATCATTGGTCCATCATCATCAACATCATTGGTCCATCATCATCTTCATCTTAGCAACGTGATAACTATTTCTATGTCATGTTAAAATGGAAATTAAAAATGTACTTGCTATCATGTTCAGTTCTGTTTTAATAGATGTTATACTCTCTCGAGTCTGATCCTGCTCAATGTCCAAGCTCACTAACTGCTTCATCACTTTGTACTCATAATCATATCTGGACGTACATACAGGTTCATTGACTTCCAGAGCAGTCTCTGCTGGAACTATGTCCGTCAACATTCTGACAAAAAGTAATGCGAAGTATCGCTGAACCGCCATTTTGAAAATGCCTGACGCAATATACATTTGCATTTCACAAAAAACGGATGTAATTTTTCTTAATGATGAACATTATTAAGTAGCTGTTTAAGTCTCATTCAAAGGGATTAAAGGAATGTTATCATGATCGCTTACGTTATTTTCTAATTGTTATCAAGACAACCAGGATAAGAAAAGAGAGAATAAGTTGCTACAGGAAATGCCACATACATAAGACAGTTCCTCCCCACACAGACCTCCGGGAAAACCAAAATCCATAAAACATAAGGCACTTGAGGAGGTTCAAGGGTGCATACGTAATGGAACAGAGACACAAGGAATGACATGGTCGACCATAAGGAATAACTAGGAAAATAAAAGAGGACAAACAGTGGGGGGGAATTGGATGGAAAAAATCACAGGACAAATCAAGACAGCTGGCAACAATAGGCCGAAACTTGGCAGAAAATAACAAACAAAAAAGAAATTTGCAATCAGATGTTAAATGTTATATTTTATATGAACGTTTATACGCTTCACATACTTTTGTTTGCACACATACGTTTAACCAGTATTCTTTGTCTAGTATGATACACTTGTAAATTTCCGTTATTTTGATTGTTTAACTGCATTGGTACACAATGAACTGTATAAATCGCTTTGTATAGAAACTGGAGTATTTACGATAAGAGAGAGGGATTGTTTGCTTTTATAATTGTTTAAGAGAGATTTAGTTGCTACAGGTAACGCCACATACATAAGACAATTCCTCTCTACACAGACCTCCGGGAAACAACAGTCTACAAAACATTAGGGACTGAGTGGGTGCAAGGGTATGGATGTGTTTTACGCCCCCTTGTGGGTTTTTTTGGTGTGGCTGCGCTCTTTGTATGTGGGCTTTGTTCGACTTCTTTGTTGTTTGCAAGACATGTTTATTCTAGACGATCTATTTCTGTTTCACCGCCTGAGTTAAAGTAGTAAGCATCGGCGGAAGTCAAACACCGGCGAATTTATTCCAACTTGTAAATCAGAGCTTCAATGCCGGACACGTGGCATCTTTTTATGAGGGTTTCGCTGAAGGCAATACATTTGACATTTTCGGGAATGGGTGTCCGTGCCCGAAGTGGCTAAGCTTTATGCCGCATATATAGCAACTCTCAGATAGTGTCCAGGCTATATTCTGCCCAGTTTCGGCCTATTGTTGCCCGCTGTCTTGACTTGTCCTGTGATATTTTCCATCTATTTATCCCCCCTTCACTGTTTGTGGTCTTTGATTCCCCAAGTTATTTCTTATGGTCTGCCATGTCATTCCTTACGCCTCTGTGCCCTAACGTATATACCCTTTAACCCCATCAAGTGCCTTATGTTTTATGGATTGTTGTTTTCCCGGAGGTCTGTGTAGGGAGGAACTGTCTTATGTCTGTGGCGTTCCGTGTAGCAACTTATTCCTTCTCTTTTACTACATGTGATGTTAATGTCATTTTTTTTTCATTTTTTAGGGATATTGAACACAACTACATCTTAAATAGATAAATGCATGCCTGTTTAAGATACCAACATTCGTGAACATACAATATGTATACTGTGGCAGACATAAACAATTTTTGAATTTTTCTTGGATTTCTTATATTTTACACGCGCTGTAACAATTAACTCACAATAGGTCATGGCATTTTCTGTACATTAATTAAAATAGTTGGTAATAAAGACATGCATCAATTCGTGGCATGGTACATGAACTTATACACAAATAAAGCAATTTCGGTTAATTTTGTTTGGCCTAAAACTTTAAATATACTGTAAAGCGCTTGTATTTCTGCGGTGCCAGATTTTGGCGGTTTTGAGAGTTCTCCTTATTAGAGGTGTTTAATTTTGGCGCATTTGTGATTTTCCGCCAAAATAAAAAAAATTGAACATTCAGTGTTTTACTTATCATTATGTTGATTATACACGTGAAGAACTTGATTTGCCGCTAAAACAGAAAGTTTTGTGCATAAGCTCATAGGGGTGATCAATCGGATCCGTGGTCCAGTGGTAACATGCTGGACTAGTAATCCAGGGATCGCATGTTCGATCCACCGCTCCACCACTGACAGTACCAACAGTCTTTTGGACGAGACTTTGAAAAACAGAGGTACCGTGTACGATGCTTTACGTCGGGCACGTAAAAACACCAGGGGTGCTTCTGGAACTGGGGCATCTCCTGTATCATGCACTTTCCTCCAATCTAAAATGACTAACGTACACTCTTCCGGAGGCGTCGCCCATATGGGAAACCGATGGTGACGATAAATAAACGCAAATACACATCAATTACTTCTTGTTGGCAAAGAACGGCCTTCGTGTTGTGTTAGCACCAGCATGTTGCACCGATGAATTACAACCTCTTGATTTAGTACCAAACAATGTATTTAAATCTCATATAAAGGCTGAACTTCACACATTCTATGCTGATCAAGTCAAACAACAGTTAGTTGCTGGTACAAACATAACAGATGTCACAATTGATTCGTGGTTATCGGCAATTAAGCATCTTCATGCCCAGTGGCTGGTGAATGCAATTGAAAAACTATCTAAACACACTGATATAATAGTTGATGCCTTCCGGCTCGCCAGTTTGAAATAGTAGTTATCGCAATAACTTGTTATATACAAAGCATTGATGTTGAGAAACAGTTTAGTAAATAATGTTGCTTAGTTTCCATTGATGCTCATACTTCTAATCATAATTTTATATTTAACATAATTCTAAAAAATAATGCTTGTTGATCACCTTTGATTTATATTTGTATTTATAAGAAACTTTGAATGTAAATGGTATATATATTTGTGTTTGTATTGTGTATTTTATGTAATTCATATATATTTGGACTTGTAATGTATGCTTATATATAATTACAATACATATGTGTTAATATTGTGTATTTATATGTAAATGTTGACTATGTACATTTTACACGTCGTAATAAATGTTCTGTTCTGTTCTGTATTATATACGGTTGTATGTACATGTATAATTAACATTACAGAATGCAAAGATAATGTATTTGTGATATGATTCAATATTTGAACATATATTATTGCCATGTTTACATTGTGTTATATGCTTCAAATGTGCTGCCATGTTTCTATAGTTAACTTAAATAAAACAATTATTCTCTGCTGTCCTTTGTGCAATTTAAGTAAGCAAAATATAAGTGAAATTACGCCCCTTTGTAATAAATCACCATATTCAGATAATTCGCTGTTGCAATGGTAGATTTACTTCGCCTTCTAAGAAAGTCGTGGCGGATTAGACCTTGACTGTCAATAGCGCCAACATTTAAAGCAAACGCTAAATACATTGTATAACCTGCTACATATATACAGTAATGTACGCTGCCTAAATAAGATTAAACTTATTTATTTTGCATCGATTGTAAAACAAGTTCTTATAAAGCTCGATGTCTGCTGCTTAAAGGTAGATAGTCTTTTTGTCGTCGAGAAAGTCATTGGTAAATGCCTTCATACATATGTACTATACAGCACTTTGTCACTTAGCTTACATGTTTCCTAAAACCACACATACAAGAGTCTGATACCGGTAGTTTCTATCATGACCTGCGCACCGACTTAGCGCTAATATGGGAAATACATGTATCACACTTGAGTTTTCAGTTCCAGGTATCTTTTTAAAAAAATAAAATAATGCAGTGGTTAAGCGTACGTCAGTTTGAAGAAATTAACATGCCAATTTCTCAAAATCTTTTCTGATCATATTTTAATAAAAACTATGACTATCTACCTATAAGCCTCAATAGACTACATCTACTAGTCTATACCAATGTACATAATTACTTGTGAAATATAAAGTGGCTTATTTCGAGCACACGGCACATGTAAGTTCCCGTCCATTGACATACGGTGGACATTTCAGAGAGCCACATCTTGCTTCCGAAAAGTAGAACAACTGTCCATTAAGATTTGCAGCTCCTCCTTCTATTTCTTCCGGAATTTCGTCTAAACACACAAATTCGGAGGCATGATGATTTGTATATCCGCCGACAAGATAGCCCCGATATTCTAGATTCCATCCGTCAAAACATACATCCCTTCCTGGAATCATAACAACACTCGCTCTCTTGGTGTGACAAACACAACACGGAACGTCTTGGTCGTGTAGGTTTTTCCCGAAAAATGTCTGCGCTTTGCTTTTTGAAAATTCATACTCCAAGCCCCAAACAGTGGCACCGCTATCTTCTGCGTCATCATAAACTTTCCAAGTTGGTTCTTCCGTCAAGCACAAGTACGTGGAACCACCCCCCTTATCTGAATACAGCGAACCACCGGCAAAACCTTTATAGACTAATTCCGAACCATTTCCGGGACATGACGTCTTTCCCCATCGGACATACGTAGCTCCGGCCCCTTCCCCTGGTAAAATGTCTTCAATGTGACTCAATTTTGCGCTTGTATCTTTGGCAACGCTCTGTGTAAGCAGTCCCACTTCTGAAATATATAATATATGGAATATACAGTGACACCTCAATAATAAGACCACCCTTAGGACCCTTGAAAACTGATCTTAATATTGAGGTGGTCTTAATATTGAGGTTAAATAAAGACCAAAACATTGAAAATAGACATGAAAATTGTGTTCTCAATTTTGGAGTGGTCTTATAATTGAGATGGTTTCGAGTGAGACTTTACTGTATACTAGTCGATAGAGCGTAGCCTTTGAGAATCTTCCCTGCACTATGACAAAGTGATGTGAATGATAAACCCAATATGATTTTGACAAGCATAAATCCTCTTTTTCGATCGTGAAATTCATTTGAATGATAAATGTTATAGTTAACAGCAATAAAGGTGTACCTAGTAGCATTATGAGAAACTACAGTAAAACCTCAATAATAAGACCACCCTTGTGACCCTTGAAAACTGGTCTTCTTATTGAGGTGGTCCTAATATCGAGGTTGAATAAAGAGCAAAACAATAAAAACGGACTTGAAAATTATGTTCTAAATGTTTAAGTGGTCCTAATTTTAAGGTGGTCATTAAGTGAGGTTTTACTGTATGTGAAAAGCATCATCGGGTTTGACCGGTATTCATGTGTACTTTATGCGGACTGAAGTCTGAGGCTCTATGTGACAGATTCAGATATGAAGTTAGCAAGCATCGGTTCCAGACACTGGTCTGGAGGTTTAAATTTGATTTTTTTTTTTTGATTTGATATCTCCTTTAGATGGTTCAATCTTTATCAAAATACACTACTTTGGTATTTATAAAGTACTCAAATTTCAATATACTAGTACATGTATTATGCCGAATCTGTGAGTGAACGTTACCACGGATGTACAGTTCTAAGTAAATCATTGCAAGCAGATACAGGCCATTTTAACAGTATTCTGTTATTTACCATTTTTAGTTGTTTGGTAGAACAACAAATTTACGAGAGTAGCATCGCCTCAATACGAAAACCACTTTTTACTGGTAGTATTTTTACTGCGCAGTTATATTTAATGGTTCAACCATGTAAATAATGATTCTTTCTGTGAAGTGTTGAATACAAAACCAGTGTTCAATACCGAACAACTTCATTTTATTCCAGCGCTTTGATTACTCTATTGATTTTATACATTATTTCTAGACATTTGTCCTGGTTATATATCAGTGAAATAAGTGGCTAGTGTTATTAGAACGAATTGACGACCATGTTTTTAAGGTGTAACGGTCATTTTATACAAATACCCATCGTCACGTGTCTTTCGTGAAGGCAGAGATCAAATAATAAGTACCGCGCATAGCAGTTTTCAAAGTGATCGCGAGGATTTGCTAGGGTATGCATTGAACTGTACACATTATGTCTGGAGACAAGTTGGTTGAATGATAGAGCGCCCGAGTCCTAACACGAAGGTCCGGCGAATTCGAATCCTTCTTTTGGTGAGGTTAAACTATGCACTTCGCAATCCCTTAATGATTGGGAGCGAGTTCTGGTTTATATTAATACAGGAAACAATTATGGATAGTAGTTGTTAACTTGTTTCACGGTCGATGTAAAAGAAGTACGTTTATACCCATATACGTTTCTATAACATGTTTGTATAGATCAGGTCACAAAAATCTGCCTCAGTTGACCGTTCGAAGACTTTCAATGGCACCAACAGAGTCAATAAGTTGTTAAAGGTAGTTTATATGTTCTAGTGAAAATAACTTCTCATCAAAGGTCTTATGGCTGCAGAAAATAGGAAAAAGAAAAAGAATACTTACGTTTTGTTTCCTTTATCTCTGTTTTTAACATTTCTAGGATTTTTCGAATTTCCATCAGTTCCGTATCCAACATCACCATCTGTTTCAGCATTTTGTAGTCGTAATCAAATTTAGACGTGCACACGGGTTCATGAATATCAGAACTCATTTCACACGAGACCAGTGAGACAAATGTAAATGCTATCGTTAAAACAAACATCTTTGTGCCTTCTAGAATATCTTGACGGGAAATGCTGCGCACATGCGCTTAGATTAATAATCTGCCCTGTGTTCAGTTACGGCTAACAGTTGCGAACATTTTGTATTGTATCCCTTGCCCACCGTATCACATTGACTGCGCACACGGAACCAAATTGCAAAACGTTACAAAACGTTAAGAAACGCGAGCCGCAAATACCGTTACTGAACGCAGGGCAATTGTATGTGTTTAAAATTGAGTTCAAATTAGTAAATTGAATTATGCCATTATACTTAATACGTAGGGAGCTGATTATGTTTCAACAACATTAACAGTGCTAAATACTTTACTTTAACCATCAAACAAGCGAATGGGCAACTGTTTAGTCAGCATATTTTACATAGATAGATGCATTGTAGATATATACATGTAGATGGATAGATGGATAGATGAATAAATAAGTCTATTCAGAAAAATGCAACATTCCACATGAATAAATACAATACAATAAATACAACATTTCACTTGAGTTTCGTGTTACTATTTATCTAGTTATGGTTCGCGAATTTCAGTGAAGTTTTTTCCCCAGTAGATTACTATATGGTTGTACACTTCGTATGGACAATACTGGGGCCATCTTCTTCATACTCAGATTTTGTGATCCATAACGTTTGAAATGTGGACAGGGAAGCCAGAATGGAGCCGCCAATCCATGCGGAATGACGCCTCTCCGGGGGAGCCACAACTTTAACTCTCATTGAGGCGGGAACCAGCTGATTAAGTTCGCATCCTAATCGTTGAGAAAAACCAGGGTCCATTGTATTGCCACCAGATATTATGATACTCGCATATAGTGAACTCCTGGTGTCGATATCACATTGCATTAAACTGTCATAAATCTGTTTATGGACACCTTCACTGCATATGCCCAGTAACTCAGGTTTGAACAATCCCTCGGTGCACCGGAAACGGTCAGAACCGATTGCAATAATTCTGCCGTCCGGGAGTTCATACTTCTTTTCAGTCTGAACAGAATTGGCATACGACTTTAACTCATTTTCATAATCTATAGCAACATAGCAGAGTTTTTGTTTTATGTCTCGAACTACTTCTTTGTCTGACAATGACGTAAAACTGTGCCCACGATCGTTAAGTCTCGCAGCCAAACAATTGGTCACATCGCATCCAGCAATTGGAATCCTACGAGTGGCAGGCCTGAGTGCATGTCCTTCGTAAACAGCGGTCACACTTGAAACCCCATCGCCTGACTCAAACATTATACCAGAGCCACGCCCACTAGCGTACATAGTTAATAGTGATTGCATAGCAACGTAAAATGCAGGTACATGGAAGGTCTCAAACATAGTTTCTATCATTCGCTCTCTATTACTTCGCGGATTCAATGACGGTTCAGTCATTAAAACCGGGCGGTCCTCCGGCGAGGTCCTTAGGTCGTCAACAAAAATGTAGTTCCAGATCTTCTCCATGTCTTCCCAGTTGGTGATAATACCACGATAAATGGGGTATTTTAAAGAAAGAAGACCCCGTTTATTCTGTGCTTCCGGACCAATGTATGAATCCTTTCCACCCATACCAGCCATCCAACTGTGGTAATCATGCCTACCAATCACTGTTGAGACGAAGCTACGCGCACAGTCGTCACCTGCGAAGCCGGACTTTGTGATAAACGATCCATTATCTATGACGAAGGCTTCTATCTCATCATCGAACGATTCATTCATTATACTAAAAGTATACAAAGTCGAAATAAGGTCATACATGTATATGTATATAACGTCAAAATACGATATTTATGGTACTTAAAACGGGACGAAAAGCTTGACTTTAAATTCATCAATATTAACTTATTAAGCAATGCCAGTCATAATTTAATGAAACGCAATCACATATTATCCGTAAAACGTGTGCTACTCATGTCAAGGCTTTATACCCTTAAAGTATTAGACATATCTCGACTAATGCTTCTTACCACATGGAACTTTCGAACTGTTTTAGGAATTTGCCAAACAGGTTGTTATAAAACCGTCAAAAAGTACATTGTATACAAGTAATTACGCTAGACTCTGGCCCCGATCTCCCGAAGCATCTCAAATCAAAATCTCAGCTCTATATTGAGATTTGGCTCAAATCTGAGTGAGAATTTGAGACAAATTTCAATTTGCATCTTTTGAAAAAAAACTCGTTTTGTGACACAGGATTTGAAGTCCGTTCTCAGGTGAGAAAAATCTCACTGATTTGAGGCAATATTTAAGTTGGGATTTTTGCTCAAATTGAGATGGTTCGGGAGATCGGGGTCTGGTCTCGGAGTTTAGTAGTGTTTGAGATTTCCGATGCTTAGAGAAATTGGTTATCAGATACGATTAAATGTATATATATATGCGATATTTGATTAAGACGTGGTTAGCTCAATCTGCCAAAAATAGCATAATATAATATGCAAAATTGCGTAATTTATTAACTTTATAGAATTTAATTTCGACGATAAACTAAGAAAATACATGGCCTTAATTATTTTTTTGAAAAAAATAGTAATTATGCATGTAGCACAATATCATACATGATGAAAATACATGTCCTAAAAAAAATATTCTTTACTTTTAGCTTCATTATTTGAATAGTGTCAGCTAAGACTGTTTATTTCGCATATACATGTAGATCTATAACGTATATATGACAAAAGTTTCTGTATCAAGGACGCCGGCGGAACACTGTACCGTCAATCGAGTGCTCATTAAGTGTTTTCTAGTCTTTAATGATAGCATAACGACCTAGTTTTTGTCCCGACGTGACTCGATTCAAAATTAAGCATGAATTTCATAAAATAAAATTGAGTGATTCCCAGCATCAAAATTGATTTAAATGGAAAATATAGAGCTATACACAAGATCCCTTGAAACACTTTTACAGGTGTTGGGTTGATAGACGATATTGACCGAATAATACCGAATGCTCTCGTGACTCTACTGAACTAGATCAACAGCATTTTAGAACTTTCCATTTAATATCACAATCTGTTTTGATGGAGTTTTATGATATATCTGTTATCGACACCCTTTATTAGTTTTTTTAAAGAAAACGAAGGACGGAAGAGATCGCATATAAATAGAGGGCGAATAAGTAATTCATCATGGTCTTACAACGTTCAGTGACTTACACGGTACTTATACACAATTCAGGAGCAAAGTTAGGGGCTCAGTCAGGTGCACTACCGTTTTGCTCAATAAGATACCGCCATGTCGTCTCTAATCAATAGCTTAATCAACAATTATGGTTCTCAACGAATATGAGTATTTTATGAGACTAGAATAGGATCATGTTAACATAAAACGCAGGGCAAATAATTCATATAAAATCGAGTACGGACGATTCTCGATAGGAATTCCGGATCAAGTTAGTCTTTATACGCAACTCTACTTTCATTTTTGGCATCACCGTTGTCGTTCTTTGCTCATTAAGTGCAGGATACGATGGTGTGTGTGTGTGTATATATATACAGTTTATTGTGTTAAGTGATATGTTTAAATATCGTGTTCTAACGCAGTAAATATTATACTTCAGGTCAGTCAGCAAATGTAACAGAAAACTGATTTAAATCTACATAGTACTGTGCATGTAATATTGTATAATTTATCACAACATCTATCAATAAACCTAGAAAATAATATTGGATATAGACTGAAAACTACTCACTCAAATCGTTGGGAAATTCCGACAAATTAAGCAGTAACACGGTAACAAAAACTCCAGTCTATAGTGTAAATATTTCGGTATACATGTAGGCAATACTAGATACCCATGTAGGTCATCTCTAAAAATAGAAACTAATTAATAACTCAAGGTATTGACTCGTGAAGGCGTGTGTACATATTGACTAAATTTTATACAAATGTATTTTGAAAACAAGCTTACTGTTAACTGTTGGTTTGTTTGTTTCAGTTTTATAGTAGCGGATCCGTGGCCCAGTGGTAAAACGCTGGACTTGTATTCCAGGGATCGCTGGTTCGATTCCTCGCTCCATCACTGACCGTATTAACAGTCTTTCGGACGAGACTTTAAAACCCGAGGTCCCGTGTATGATGCTTTACATCGAGCACGCAAAAGAACTAGGGGTGTTTCTGGAACTGTATCTTCTGTATCATGCACTATCCTCCAACAATCTAATATCACTAACATTCTTCTGGAGGCGTCGCCCATATGGGAAACCGGTGGCGACGATAAATAAACGCAAATACAAAAAAAAAACACTCGGGGCTCTGACTCGGCTTAGAACGAAGTTGTGTTGTTGTATTATGTTACACAACGTGTGTAACCTTGACGCGGATTGATTAGTCTTTCGATAAAAGGTACGTTGCCTGAGCGAAATCCATTGAATTTCGGTGAATTTACCGAAATCCATTTTGACCAAAGGAGCTTGACTCAGAGTTTGAACTAAAATTGATAAAAAAGTTCACCAATACTATATATGTATAGAAAGGACTACAACTCCGAACTCGCCGAAAATTCAGACAATTTAATGTCTGCTATATGTAGTTTAAACATGATTTCCCTTCAAGATTACGGCATTGTTGATGTAGGTGTCCCACTACTTTTCCGACTAAGCAAAATCACCCAGATTTGGTTAATAAATGGCTCGTTGGTTTGCTTAATAAGGGTTAAGTGTTATATACCATTGGATAGGTTAGGGATCAGCTAAATGGAGATGTACAACATGTTAAGATATCTTGTATATTGTTAGAGAAATCGACGGTAACAGTAGGCTTAGCCGGTTTTCGGCGAGTTCGGAGTTGTAGTCCTTTCTATACATATAGTATTGGTGAACTTTTTTTATAAATTTTAGTCCACACACTGAGTCAAGCTCCTGTGATTTGACCAGCAATCGTAATATCTTGGCATTTTTTATTTTGCACAACAAATCTTAACCTTCAAATTGCGCCGACCATCTTTTTCCAGATATTTCTTGTTTAATTACATATGCAAGAATACATGTGTTCGTGTAGATGAACGATATGAGAGTGTCCCGGGTAGACTGACGGAAATCACATTTCAGAATAACAACGCACGTTTATTCGTGCACGCTTGGGAAACGATGCATTATCGGACTCATAAGCATTCCGATTGTGTAGTTGTATGATGCATATATATATATATATTAGACCACCTTACTCCCGCCTAACTCCCACCTACTAGGTCAGTAGGGCCTACTGACATTCCGCGCCGAAAGCTCGGATGTCCGATTTTACGTTATCACGTATCACACATCGTATTACAGGCGTGTGGTGTACACGCATATAGCGTAAAGACAGCTACAACTGCTTATTTCACGCTATATATTAACGGAATGCATGCAATATTTTCATAAAGTGGAAACAGCCAATCCAAGGGAAGCAACCGCTAGTTATATTTCGCCAATCTTCTACGCAGTTGATTCCCTTTACAAATGTTCCGCTAGTCTCGAGGAGTTTTAGCGTTATGGTAAGATAAGATTTATTTACACCAGACCTAGATCCTAGGGAAACATCAGCACTCAAAACAACAGTTTTCGTGTGTGTAAGTGTTATCATTCTAAGGAAAATAATAATCTACTAGTAGAAATCTATGGTGACATATTTCTGCAAAACCAGTTAACTACTTAACTTAACACGAAAAGTTGTCTGATAGTGCCCACAACTGCCACCACTTACCCACTTAAATGTATAACTGTTATATAGGTCCGTGAATATATGTATGACACGTAAATGATATTACTGTCAATGTTATGTACAACAAAGGAGCTTAATCCATACTTACCGTACCATTGATCGAAATCAAACGCAACACATCATAAATGAAGGGCTACAGTAGCTGTGCAGCAAGGCCATGCCGTTTTATATTTTTATTAAGCGTCCATGTGCGCCTAGGTTTTGAGTTATTTGAGCAAAAAAGTTTTTCGTTAGTTTAAAAAATCGCTAAGGGAAGTTACAGATGTATCGTTCTTATGTATGTTTTGTCAATATTTTGTTAATTTGCATGTTTGAAAATAGTGAGTGAAAACTAGTCATTTTTTTCTGTTAGACTTCTGATGTTTTTATAAAGAAACGAGTTGTTGAGTTATATTTTTATCATGTTTACCTCATTAAAACATGTGAAATAATACATTGCCTATTAACGACTTGGTGAGCTATTTCAAATAGACTAGGACCAATGTATAGCCCCAGGAATAGGTAACTATAGGTTTTCGAACCAATGTTGACGCTTAACAAAAATATAAAAAAGTATGACCCAATGGAAATGTCAGTGGCAAAACATCGGGACGTTTAACCTGGTTTAAGGTTGCAGTGAGACTTTGGAACAGCGAACACATAATCTATTTATAATGCCAATAAAGGCGTCCTTGCCACATTTGTGATTTTGTAATATGATAGCCATGGAGCCAGAACACAGAAAATGCATCTCAAAGCTTACTGAACATCATGCAAATATCATAAGTTAGTGGTGGTTTGTTCATTTAATCTGGAACACACTATAACATATACGGTCCCTGATTTGATTTAGAACTATGCCTATGTTATGATAATTGGATTATGTTTAGTAGGCCTTTTTATATACATTTTCTGTGTCCCGTGGTTACACAACGAATACCTGTGCAAGAAACATACAATAAGACAGCAAGGTATGCTTATTACGACGATTTATTAATCCTCTGAAAATCTGTTTATAGGGAAGAAAGAGAATACGTAACTACAGGGAAAGCCACATACATAAGACGAATCCAACATTGTTTCCGTTTATTAAATATGTTACGGACAGTACGGCCATTAACATAAGCGGTATCCCGGCATTCATGAATCAAAATGTCAATGCTTGCAAATCGAAAGTTAGAATCGATTCAATAAAAGTCATTTTGAAGATTTTTATGTTGCTGAATAAGTGATATATGCACCAAGAGATATTGGCATTACTGATGAGAGTACATTAACACGGAAATCATGGCGTCGGCCTCCGTGTTGCCTTCGACGAGAAGCGAACTTGACCTGTTTCTGAAGGGGAATAAATTGGGCCAAAAATTTCACGAACTGTTTCAAGTAATTGAGGAAAATCCTGCGCAAAAGTAAATTATGTTATTTTACACTATGTTTTAAATGAAATGCATCTTCTTTCGCACATCTGATCCGAATGTCTACCAATAATTGTTATAATGATAAAATGTAGTGGGTGAGACGGCCAACCGGTTACTGGGTAGAGTGCTGTGTTAGTGTGAAGTAAATCAAGGGGGAAAAGCGCGCACAAATATCGGGCTCGACCCGAGTATCCCGTAAGCACTAGTACAGCACTCTAACTGGGCGGCCATCTTACCGGCAACTCCACTACAATCCTCCCACTTCCAGCATTTGAGACTCAACCACCATAGGCGGGGTACGTTACCTTATTTTACCGAAATCCGATTTCCATTACCGAAATCCGTATCAAAGTCAACATCTGCAATAAATAATTCTATTTTTTTGTTATAATAATAAATATTAGGTTGATACAAAGTTATAAGCAAAAAATCAAATGAAAATATTGTATATTAAGAACAATATAGACGTTAATGTAGTGTAATGTAATGTATCCTGACAAGTGCGAGATCCTAAGGATATCTCGTAAAAGGTCTCCGATCATCCATCCGTACACCCTCCATAACACCGTTCTAAAAACAACTGAAAATGCCAAGTATCTCGGTGTCACTATCACGAGAGATCTAAGCTGGTCCAATCACATCAACAACGTCGTCTCAAAATCAAAAAATTCCCTTAGATTCATCAAAAGAAACGTTAAGACAAACAACAGACAAGTCAAAGAGACAGCCTACCAGACATACGTACGTCCACAACTTGAGTACTGCTCAGTTGTGTGGCACCCTTGGCAAATACACCTTACAAATAAGCTAGAAAGCGTTCAAAGATCAGCAGCCCGCTATGTCCTTAATGATTACTCGCCCTACAGCAGTGTCACATCTATGCTCAACTCTCTCCAATGGAACACTCTATCCTACCGCAGAATTCATACTTCCCTCATTGTACTTTACAAAATCCACCATCAACTAATATATGTAGACCACAATCATCTTATACCCACCAGAAATCTGAACTTCTTAATCCCTCAGTCCCGAACCCAGTACCACATGAACTCATTTTTCCCACGGACAGTAAGGTACTGGAACAGCCTTCCCCACCTGGTCAAATCTAGCCCAAGCCTCGATGCATTCAAGGAGGGACTGGGCTCGGTCAACTTCTAGACTGACGATGACGCTTTTATCAATTTTTAAAAATTAACCATTGCACACTGTATACTTTCTCTGATTTTACTCTTGTACTTGTACTATATCTTTTAAGATGCACCTAATTATTTAATTACTAACACTGCTTTCCAGACAAGCGCAACTTCCAATAATATTCATTTATGAATGCTCGGGAGAAAAACTTAGATGTTAGATGTAGATGAATGTCATACGAAATCCAATCGCCACTGCCAACTTACGAATACGATCGTCGCCATTTTCCGATTATAAACGATATAAAATAAGATATAAAAGCATTCGTTGATAAATGTTATTTGATGTTATGTATATATATGCAGTTTAGATATGTATGCCAAAACTGTTTTTTGTTAATCATATCTATGTCATGTTTTACACAATTTGAATGGGGTGTACTCGGTGATAGCTTTTGTATTTTTAAAGAATTACCTCCCCTAACAGTAGTAGTTATTTAAGCAACAGTATTCCGGAAAATACCGGCATCTGGTGGATTGGATTTCGGATGACATAATCGTCTATATTGTTCTTAATATGCAATCTTTTTCCTTGATTTTTTGTCTGTACATTTATATCAGCACAATATTTAATATTAAAACAAAAAATAGTATTATTTATTGCTAATGTTGTCTTTGATTCGGATTTCGGTAATGGAAATTGGATTTCGATAAGGTAACGTAGCGCCATACTAAGGCGGTCAAACACCACTGCCACCATTGAAGTAAATCAAGGGGAAAGTGTGCCTGAAGTGGGGCTATAACCCACAACCCCCTAAACACTAGTATGGCACTCTACCAACTGAGCTAACTGGGCGGCTGTCTAACCCCACACCACTTCAAGTGTTTGGAGGATCATATATTTGATTTTGAGTTCCTTATGTATGGTATCCAGCTGTTTCTCTCCCAAGCCTTTTCTTCCCCAAGTCATTTCTGCTCCAATATATGTAAGATTAAAGTATAAAGAAAAAGGTTTCTTGCAAACTGTAGTTCCTTTAATTTTAAAAAAATGTCACATTGTTATACACCCCCCCCCCCCCCCCATGTAGCTCGAAGTAAAAAAAAGTAGGAATTGTTACAAAAATATTATTTATAGATTATCTCGCCTATGCTTTTTAAAAAATAATATTTATAAACTGGTTAATTTCAGTGTCAGGGCACCCCTCCCTTTTTTCAAAATAACGTGTAAATCTTAGGTACATAGTTGTGTTTGATTATCAATCTGTATGACTGACTAATTGCAGAAAGAAGCCAGAAAAGAAGAAAAATAAAGCAAAAAATAAAGCAAAGGATAAGAAGTCAAAGGTATGATTTGAATACTGATTTCTGTGATTAATAATTTAAATAAAACTTATGGTATTAGTGTTTCCAAAGTTACACTATATTTGGTATATGATTTGTTTTCTTAGATTATGAAGTAGTTTTTAACTGTTGTAAACATAAGTACATTTGTGGCTCATTTTGTAACCAAGGACAGGGTTGGGTATGGAGAAGTGTCAAGGGCACTGTTACTAAAATGGAACATTATTTTCCACTCAATGTTTGGACTTACATTGGAATTATTTGCATAAACCTTTGAATCCATATAGCTTACACCCTGACAAAGCAATTTCAATACATTTATATTTCTAAAATTAAGATATTGCTCTGACCCTCTTGTCTCCATTAGAATCATTATACTGAATATTTCCTAATAAACGCCCCGGGTGCATTACATTTTAGAAGAGGGGCGTTTAATAAAGGTAAATAACTGCTACAAGTCACTTAAAGTATCAACTAGCCGTTCTCTAGCCTTTGATCTAAGCCGAAAGAGTCAAAACTTGCACTTGCTGGCCTAATATATCTTCCAAACTAACCCCTTTGATCTGCCAGACAGTATTATGTCACAGAAAGCAGTATTAATGCATTGAGCATACTCGGCGAGTTCCAAAATTGAAAGTTATTGGCATTGCAGAAGCTATTTTATAGTGTCATTTTGATTCTTTAATACATTGGATATACATGTGATTGATATAAAATGACAGATTAAAGTTAGAATTGAATGTTATTCAAAAGGGATAAAATGACAGATTAAAGTTAGAATTGAATGTTATTCAAAAGGGGAGGGGCATTTATTAGGGAATATTCGGTATAAGTCTTTTATTTCAAACAATATTTAAAACAATCAGGTGAGTGATGCAGTCTGTCTGGGTCCCTAATTGTAATTCACATAATTAAGACTGACTTGCTTGTGTTCTTCAATTACGTTAATTCATCATATGAAATGCTATGTTTATTTGACAGAGAGATGCAAGCCCAGAAGAGCCACCAGAGACAAATGTTACGAACTTAGAAATCCCAAGCAATCCATCATCGTTCAATGTTTATGCACTGGTCCGTCAAACTCTTCTTGAAAGATGCATGAAGGAGACAACAAAAGTATTCCAGAAAAGTTCGGGAAATTTTTCTGACTCCGAAACTGACGAGGAAACTGAAGAGAAAGTGAAGGATGCTTGGGTCAAGATACCCAAGGTTTGTTTTAGCTTTTACAGTTTCACAAACTTCTCCAGTCCAGTCTAGGGTTTGTTACCTCAGCACCTGAATTTCATCATGAAAGATAAAAAAAGGTCAGAGGTTAAATTGGCAGTTTGCTGGAGATGTGGTTACGTGTGAAAACATCTACTGTAGAAGTGGATGATTTTATGAGTAAAATAGTTTGGTAGTGGGCGATTTCAGGTGTTTTGCTAGCAAAAATAGTTGTGAATCACCAGTACACCTTCTTTTACATATAACAGTGAAGTAAATAAAACTATTCCACTGTGAAAGAGTTGATGTTGTCAGATATTTTCGCAACTTTCTTGAAATCACAAAAATCAAAAACATTTCCATAGCACAAACTTTACAACCTAAACAGTATATAGTTTATGCTCATCGTTTACTTTGCAGATTGTTGGCCTTGGATTGTGTGGAGTATTTGAGTTGGTCCGAGAGACACGGGATAATTACCCTGAACTTTGTATTAAAGCCATGAAAGCACTGCTTGATCTGCTACAAGGGCAGGTTCCCGAGAGCATGAAACATGAACCTACTGATGTTGTCGGTGCGTATTATAGTAAAACTCAATAATAAGACCACCCTTGTGACCCTTTAAAACTGGTCTTAATATTGTGGTGGTCTTAAAATGAGGTTGAATATAGAGTGGAACAGTCAAAATGGACTTTAAAGTTGTGGTTGTAATATTGAGGTGGTCTCTAATTGGGGTTTTACTGTATTAGAGGTCCTATATTTACAGGCAATGCACACTAGGGAATTTACCACTTTTCACTAAAGAGAAAGGGGATTTGTGTAAGATATTTGCCTCACCTGAGGTTGTAGACTCGAGGTGAGCTATTGTGATCACTCTTAGTCCACTGCTGGTCAATACATTACTGTTTTAAAGAACATCTTTCCTGTAACAACTGGGCCAGTCTTGATAAAACTTCATCAACTTCAAAGTTTATTCACAATTTGGCAAATACTTATCTTTGGTTACTTGCACAGGACAGAAAAGGGCACACACATGGCACATGCACATATAATGTGATACATTGTCAAAAACTGAGTTGTGTACAATTTAGTGCAGCATACTCCCAATGGGTACATGCATATAGAAACTTATTCATAAAACTTTACTTTGGATGGTCTTCATCAAATTATCTGAAATAAAACATCATTTCAGCATTCTAGTTGAAATAGCAACCAATTTGGAAAACTTCAAAAAACTGGTTGGTTTGTATTTTGTCCTAGGGTTAGCCAGTTCATTCTCTTTATTATAACTGTTCGGCAACTTCATCATGCATGATTTGATTTTCAAATACATTGTTCTTATTAACTTATCCATATGTAGCTTTCACATCTCTTTTTGTTCTTTATTCCAGATGGTTTGTTTCAACTTTTGATGGACATAGCAACAAATTCTGGTCCAGATTTTGTACATGAAGGTTTATCATTGACATCTCTTGCTTGTTCAGCTTTGATCAGTCTGGTCATAGCTCTGGGTGATACAGGCAAGCTCCTAACTGCTATATCAGCTCTATTGATGAGTACGGGTCCACTGGCATCAGAACATATAAAGGTGAGTGTGCCTGCTTTTCATTGAGGAAAATTTGTTGCTCGCTGGTTTCGGTTTTATGGGTTTGACTCGATGTTTCAACATTTTATAGTTATATGTGGTGGTCAGTTGACCTAAACGATTTTCGTGGAATTAATTATAAACCAGTATTAACTTACCCTTCCACAAGCAGCTGACAGCTTCCCCTCATGGATCAGTGCCGGAGGGCGAATGACCGTAGTCACATGTCACGGAAGGACCTGCTCTGGTGACAAACCAACACTGTAGCAAGCTACACGGAAGGTTGACTTGTAAAACATATGTATTGTTGAGAGTACTTAAGTTCAAGTTTTATCAAAATCCTTCATGATGTTTGGCTGAGATAGAATTTGCAGTAAATCCTCGATAATAATACCACCCTTGGGACCCTTGCAAACTGGTCGTAAAATCGAGATTGTCTGAATATTGAGGTAAAATAAAGAGCAAAGCCGTCAAAATGGACTTGAAAATTGTGTTCTTAATATTGAGTAGGTCTTATTATTGAGGTGGTCTTTAAGTGAGGTTTTACTGTATAATGGTTTTCTCTCCACAGGTTCCAGGAATTCTTACCTCCTTACAGAAGAGTGTACAAGCTGTATTACAAGGGAAGACGAGTCTACCAGAATGGTTTACACACGGTGTAAAGGAACAGTCAAAATTGTTTTCATTCAAATTGGAGGATATTCCTCATAGTACGGAAATTATTCAGTTTGTGGGTTGTTTTATTAATTCACCGCACTTAATGCATTAGAATTAATCTGCATGTATTGTCCTTAGAGTGAAACTGAATGAAATAAAAATTCAACAAAATGGCCATTTAATTTATGCACTTCAAAGATAGAATCATGTCTTCTAAAGAAAATTCAAATTTGAATATATTACTTATATGTCCACTACTTTATAAAATCCAAAAAAGATGTTTACTCAATGTCAGACAGACCTATAATATGTTATGACATTATTTGTCACACTCCTGAATACAGTACATCACATTGAAGACAGGTGCATTGTTTGGCAAAATCCAAACATTTTTCCTTCCAGTCATTTTGCAAAGTCTTCGCACTGCAACACATGTACTTATAGTCAGATATACAAGTACTTCCTAACTTGATGCCACCTTGAACTTAATACTCAAGAGAATATTGAATTCTCATTGGAATGAATTCGCAAAATTTTATGAAAATTGGGCTGTGGCAAATATGTAGTGATCAACAGTACTCAGTGTTCTATAAAATGTATGCCTGCATGTATCTCACTTGGAGGCTGAATTATGGATTGACATATATTGTTGTTGCATATATATATATATTATATTGCAGCTTCATCAATGGAGTCTCAAGGTATATCAGCTGTAACCTGTGATGGACGTTATCTGTACATACACAATAAGTATGGTTTGTTCAAAATTGGTTCTGGCTATGGAGGAACATTGAAGGTAATATTCCACTGAACACAATGAATTTAAGGTCACTTTATAAGAGGTCAAGGTCACAGTAGCTGTTTGTATAAAAACCAAATCTATTTAGTAACTTGATAAGGCTTTGACTGATGTTCCCCACTTGGTGGTCAATGATCCGTATTTAATATAAGGTAACTGTCAGAGGTCAAGGTCACTGTATAAAAAACTTCACTTGGTAAAAAAAATATGCAATGACCTATGATCCTCAAACTTGGTAGGCACACTTGGCATGGGCAGAAGATGACCCCTATATATTGTGTGCACACTTGGTCAGAGATCAAGGTCATAATGGTTGTAAGAAGGTCATGGAAATTAGTTTACCCTGATTGCTTTTAATTTTTAACATTTAAATGTGGTATTTCTTAATTTTTCAATTGATGAGAAAGATTATTATTCGTAGTTTGTCAGTCTCTGAACTACATTTTTGTATTTCCTGTGAGATCAACATGTGGTAGTAGTGGTTATTATAGGTTTGATAATGCTCTAGTTTTATTCAACAAAATCAGCTTCAGGGCTGTCTCTGTTCATGTTGTTGTGTGATCTTATTGATTTGGTTGTTTTAATTCAGGGTCATATATACTGCTATAGAGAAATGTTGCCTGCAAAATCTAGTGTATGGCTCGCTTATGCTGGGGTAAGTGAATTATGTATACTGTTATTTTGGAAGTTTGTGACATTTAATGAATGATATTTAGCTATACAATTGTCATTTTAAGTACATGATTAAAAAAAAGTCTGTCTGTAAAGTTCGGCTTATAATTTTTCTAATGAACATTTAGTTGAACAATTGTCATTTTAAGTACATGATTCAGTAATAGACTGACTGTGTAAAGTTTGGCTAATAATGTTTTTAATGAACTTATATTTAGACTTGTATGTTGTTGGAAGCGTCAAGAAGGCATCAGGTTGCACTATGGATCTTTTGTCTTCCATCAACATTGATCTGTTTAAATGATGAATGCTCAGTCTGTTTGTTTGTCTCTCTTGAGCAAGCAGTTTATCTTGAACAAAATTGTCACTTTTCCTGTTGTAAAAATCTACTACTAGTTGACCTCACAATAGCAACAGCCTCTCAACAACAGCTGAAACTGCATCTCCCAAAGGGTCTTTTTTTTAAATGGTTAAATGGTTAAATTTAGCCTCTCTAGAGCAACAACCTTTCATCAACAGACAAAATATGTGACTCCCATAAGGTGTTTCTTTGTAGAGTTTGCACTGTACATAAAAATGAGGGCTCATTAGGGTTCATTTTGTTGAATATTGTGTACATTTCAGACACTGCTACTGTGTAGGATTGACAATTCTTCCCAGTTATGTACTATCAACACTGATACATTGGAAGTTGAAAATCTTTGTGAAATGGATGGTAAGACTTGGACCTTATTCTACAACATTCCAGTCTACATTTGCTTGTGTTACTTATGGTGTTGACATTTCCAAAAAAAATCAAACTTCTGAAATTTTAAAAACAGATAAAACAATGTTTGGTTCCTTTAACATTGTCATGAGGTTCGTTTAAAGTGCCTTTCTTTCAATTTGTCATTTTTGTATGTCTTGAATAATTTAGGCCTATGTCACTGATGCTGTGCTTGCAAATCACTCATGTTTTGTTTAAAAATGAATATGTTGGACTATCCTTTAAAAATTGTTTGTTTTGCATAACCCTACCTACACCTGAAAATGGCCCTGTCTCAAAAAAGAGTTTAGGTGCTTCAGTGGGTAATTTCTTTTGAGCTGCAAATTAGTAGTTGAATCTTTAATGAGCATAACAAGTAATTAATGGAAAAAAGTACCTGTCTACCTACCCACCTAAGTTTGTATAGGTAGGGTTTGACGAAGGCTTTTTAAGGATGGTCTTTTTTTACCATAAAAAGTAGAGGACTGGCGGGGTTGATAAACTAGGGATTACTGTATCATGACATTAACTATTGTATACCCTCTAGGTCATGGTGTAGCTCCGTGTGCCATGTTTTGTGATGGGGAACACGTGGGACAGATAACTGCAGCCAAAGATGTGAGTGATATTTATAATAAGGGACTGTAGGTTTGAAATTATAACCCTGCTCAAAAAGTTAGAATATGTTACTGTAGGTTATGTGGATTTATGAAGCAGTAATGGGGCATAAATTGGCTACAGTCTGATAATCATTGGCAGTGCTTCACATTTGTGATCGCTGACTTTCCTTTTCACCAGCTGAAACTTCAATTGTATCTGACCCTTTCTTTGTGATATTCACATTTCTTGGAGTTTTTAAACCAAGGGAAACTACTTGACCAGTTTTCAGTTACTAATAAAACTAGCAAAGTAGCCATTGAGTTGCGGATTTTTGTCCCAGCACAGGCATTATTCATCATGGAAAAATGCTTATTATTCACCAAGAATTATCCGAAATCTAATACTTTGTGGTGATTTTGTTTATTGATATATTTTGTTAACAATTTGTTGTATACTACCTCTGTTATTATCAATACGCTTATACAGTTTCTGTGTCTTAATCATTGCTCTGATCCTGTTTTTATGTATCGTGCTTCCAACATTTTCAGGATAGTTTTGTCGTTCGAATGTTCGATCCGTACAAATCACCAATGGCGATTGTTAGTGAATTACCTCTAAAATTGACCAGAAAATGTGTTGATGCATTCGGCGTTGATTTGTCAGATCCAACAAACACTGATAGAAGAACAGTTTGTAAGTATACTTCTGTAAGAATCATAAGTCATGTCCTGTCTTTCTATTTACACTGCCTGCATGGTTAGCTTATTTTGTACTGTGCAGTGTTGTCATCCCTGGAAATCTTGGTTTCGATTCCCTGGCAGTGCAGATCATGTCCTTCGGTGACATTTCATGATTTGGCTTAGGTCATTTGTGGCAATTTCTGAGATTTTTGGCCCAAATGCACTGAGCCTTTTTTTCTTAGAAAAATGTGATAAAGATGACGTCATGTTTTCACATTATGACGTCATGTTTTCACATCAATTGCAACAGCTAATTGAAACATTTCAGTAAAAGATTTATGATTCAGCGGCGAGCAGAAGCAACACAATTATCGGTAAACATTGAGACAGCCCCTTTCCTTAAGGAAAATAATAATATACATTTATTTATAAAATATTATCGTATCTGAAAACATATTTGCCGTTTTTAATTTGTGAAACTCCGAATTTTTTGTAAATCTAATCTTGATCACCATAATCAAAAAATATTACAAAACAACATTTTTTTAGGGAATTACAGCACTTTTAATATGATATTAAAAGTGCTGTAATTCCCTAAAAAATGTTGTTTTGTAATATTTTTTGTTTTGTAGTGACCTACCTCAATTTCACCAAGATATGTCATTTGGGCCAAATATTTCAGAGAATGACACATTTGTCTGTGAATAAGTTTTTCAGCTGAGTGAGTCGGCCATTATGATCCTCATGTTTAAACTTTTGACTTTGTAATCCTGTATTTAAGTTTGTGTCATTGAATTTTCTATACATAAGATACAAGTAACTGACTACAGGTATACAGTTATGACACATATCCGCTAAAGATAGTTTTAGTCATAATTATATGTTTGTTTTTTCAAATATTAGGCGGCCGTCTTGGATTTCTCAAGATGTACCATGATGTCACGTGTCGATTCAAATTCTTTGGAAACTCCAAACATTCAGCTTCACATAGATATAAAAAGATATAAAAATTATCGTTGGTACTTTTTTGCTCATGGGAGGTCCTTAGGAACTGGAGTTAAAGGCGTTTCACTAAGGTTTCACTTTACCATTGACCATTAATTATATGATTGTATTATAGTCTGTCCTGGTGGATCACAGAGCTTTATTAGTATGATCAGACTCTGAAGTTTGTAGAGAGTAATGTTGGTTCGTTATCTTGAGTACTTAGTGTTTCTCTCATTGTATCAATTCAGGTACTGGTTTTGATGAAGATATTGCATCCATAACATCGGGAAAAGAATTTGGTTTAGTCAAGACAACTGGTGGCAAGGTTTGTACAAATTACATATAGTCTGTCTTAGGTACGTGTGTCATCAGTAGAAATGATACGAACCAGTCATTCCCTTATTGATACAATGCAATTTAGAAAAATCGTGTTTGTTTACACACAGTAGGTACTGGAGGTTTATACCTAATTTAGTTTTCATTTTTCATGGACAACTCTGTTCAGTGCTCATTCATGCTTGGTTTTGTCATTACGATTGTCTGAAGAAACACAGATTTGGCTGTCAGTGACGTATGTAGTATAATGGAGGCATAGTGGTAGGGCTATCAGTGACGTATGTAGTATAATGGAGGCATAGTGGTAAGGCTATCAGTGACGTATGTAGTATAATGGAGGCATAGTGGTAAGGCTGTCAGTGACGTATGTAGTATAATGGAGGCATAGTGGTAGGGCTATCAGTGACGTATGTAGTATAATAGAGGCACTGCGGTTGGGCTGTCATTGATACAATAAATATTGATATATCAACAAATTTTTCTGTCAATTGATATTCGATACACCCTTACAAATATCGATGTTATGGCAGGAAACTACAGGAGAATGTCTAAAACCATGCATAAATATCGTAGCCAATTGATAAATAGTGCTCAAATAGACCGTGTATTCCGATTGTCAGCAATATAATGTAATTCTGTGAAGTTAAAAATATGGATTAATTTCTTAAATAGTATCTTATCATCATAAAAATATAAGGCATACACACATAAACATACAGAAAAATAGGAGTTAATGGTCTATTAAATATCATCGATACTTGTCTTATAATATATCCGTATTGTCGATATGTAAAAGTTTGAATTAATGACAGCCCTACATAGAGGTCAAGCGCTTGACTCCTGATCCGAAGGTCTGAGTTTGAATATAGAGTAGTCTATGCATATAGATGTTCCCAGTAATAGAACATCTGTGCTATAAATGACCTTATAGTTTAGTAAATTTTTGCCATTTGTTAATTTTTTTTGTCAATTGGTGAAGTAGTCCTTGAAACTTGAAAAAAATATGTGAATTTTGTCTCAAATGTTCTGTATGAACCATGAAATATTTGTCATGAAGAAGCCAACTGTCCATGGCATGGAGACAAGTTCAGACGCAGTATAAATCACATTTATGTCTCAGTGATTTTTTTTGGTTCAATTTTACTGCCAAATTTCAGCTGTTTCCCCTAGCAAAAATCACCATTTTTCACAAAAAGAGTACTTTTTTCCCAAAAAGTAAAAAAAATATTTTTTTACTGACTTTACCATCCTGAAAAGAGCACTTTTAGATGAAAGAGGGAAAAGTAATGATACATTCACAAAAAGCAGGAAATTAAACAATTTATAAGTAAAATAACCATGTTCTTATTTTCTCAAATTTGGGACTTATCAAACATATTTTCCCAATTGAAAAGGCACAGGCAGTAAAATTATTATCCAAAAAAATCACTTGTGTCTTATTCACGTAATATTATTTAAATTTATGTTTTGTCCATTTTATAATATCACGCAGGTGTTGTATACTGGAAAAGCAACTGCTCTTGGTATTAAACAAGGCGGGCCTTCTTCCGGAAAGTGGGCGGAGCTACCGATAACTAAGTCACCAAAAATTGCTCAAATTGCTACTGGACATGATGGCCAACATGCATTGCTGGTCACTGAGGATGGTAGTGTGTTTTTTGTTGGAACCCCTCGTAGGGGAGAGGATGGGGACACATCAACATGTAAGTAACAATAGGGCATAGATAATAGTTCGATATGACTTTAAGTCCCGAGGACCTGCCTCCAGATAGTTTTATTTCAATGAAAATTGACAAACTTCTGCATAATAATTATCATGTGTGAAATGTGAGATAAGTGACCTTGACATAGAATGACGTTTAAGCTAATTGTACGGTTATAAGTTATCTGCTTCCTGTTGCAATCAAGCGCAACCTCTCCAAAGCAACAGTCTGTGAGAGATGCAACTTTTGGCTGTTGTATAGAAATGTAATAAATTTTTAGGTTGGGACAATCAATAATTTTGTGGAAGAGCGCTGATTGCTCTAGAGAGGTAACACTCTTCTATCGACCTTTTATGCCCCACGTCATTCGAAGAATGGTGAAGGGGCATAAAGTGTTACCACAGTCTGTCCGCCCGTCCATGCAAACAAAATGGATTCTGATCAATAATTCTTGTTGAAAGGATGGATGGATACAGTTCATATTGGGCACACACATATAGGATAATAAAATACAGTTCAAGTTCGATTGGTCACAATTGACCTATTTTTTGCGAAGTTATGGCCCTTTTTTGGCATAAAAATTTCTATTGAAAAGCCTATACATGTAGTGGGGGCATCCATGTCCTATGGACATATCTTGTTGAACATTGACCATAACCTAGCTGTCAGTCAGCTGTAGAAAGTCTCTATTGAAACCTTCTCTTCAATGTTTTACAATTACTTGTTTAACATTTTCTAAACTGATGGACTTAATGGTTCTAATGATGACTATGGATTAATTAGGATTTGATTATGTACAATGTTCAATATTACTCTTCAGCAAAGGGTAGACGTCAACCTAAAGCTGTAAAACCAAAGAAAATGATTCGTTTGGAAGCAAAACATGTTATTTATTCTGCCTGTAATAATGGCAGTAGTGGTGTGATCACGAAAGAGGGAGGAGTGTATATGTTTGGCAAGGATACGGCTCATTGTCACCAATCCAGTGGTAAGTCCTGTAGACATGTCATTGCTAA
This sequence comes from Mactromeris polynyma, assembly GCA_032209605.1. Lineage (NCBI taxonomy): Eukaryota > Metazoa > Mollusca > Bivalvia > Venerida > Mactridae > Mactromeris > Mactromeris polynyma. The sequence continues at coordinate 849,234 of JASFXZ010000065.1, forward strand.
CCCCATGGATTTTAAGAATTAACTTGTCTACATTCTTATGTTGTTTTTTATCTCTCCCGCTGTTGTGAAGGGGAGACATAATTATTGATGTTCTGCTGTATGTCTGTCTGTCTGGATGTCACAAAGGTTTTCTGTGCTTGTTCTCCTAAACCAGTGGTTGGATTTCACTTGAGTTATTGGTACCAAGCGTAGTTGTACATATTGTCAGCATTTCTTGATGATATTATTTTTGGCAGAGTTATGGCCTTTTGTAATGAAAATAGGTGGCAGAGTTATGGCCTTTTGTAATGAAAATAGGCGTTGGGGGAGACATACGTTTTTTCCAAATGCAAGCTCTAGTTTAAACACTTTATTTGTGTTTTCTACAAGTCTTTAAAATACAGTAAGCTAATTTTGCTGACATTTTAGTAGTCGTGCGTAAATTTGAGTATATTTTCAAATTGTTGCAATAAATGATTTGGCTTGAAATTTCTGCGGGTTCACGGTAATCCGCGGATTTGACGCTCGCAAAGGGCCGTTTTTGAGACAATTTAAGCCATCTTAGATGCTTAAAAGCCAGGAGCTTTAGTGGACCCCTGGCCAAATTTTCAGCTGATTTGGAAATTTTGCATCTCGTGCCTATTAGATGCTCTTCAGCTTTTTAATAGATCATCCTGTTGAAATATCATTTGATATTTTATTCCTGTGCTACATATATAAAAATACAGATGTTATTTTCACCAAAATATTTGTGATTTCATGTACTATTTTTCTACAAATCCTGTTTTATGTTCAGGTCATGTGACAGATTTGAAAGACCAGGTTGTCACACAGATATCGCTGGGTAAGGCACATGCTGTGGCCCTTACCAGCAAGGGACGTATTTACACATTTGGTATCAATAACAAAGGGCAGTGTGGTAGAGATTTCAATCCAGGAGCTGCAAAAGATGGTAAGACATTTGTTTGCCAAGCTCTTCTGTAAGTGAAGTAATTTCCAGAAAACGTCACATGTGACGTCACCTTGTATCGATACTGACAGTAAGCAATATTTGCCCATAGATCAATATGAAAACAAAGTGACCATATGGGGTGATTATTGTGTCCTGCTTGCAAAAAATGACATCACATGTTGCATGTTCTTGAAATTACGTTGCTTACAGAAGATGTTGTGAATCCTATAGCAGGGCACATATAGTGTTTTTGGCCCCAAAAAAATCAAAATCTTCCTTGCTAAACTGATGACAAGAATTGCACTACCACATACCTAGGTTACTCTCCCTGCCAGAATGATTGGAGGCATTGTGGTTGAAGGGTATAGCGCCTGATTCCAGGTCTGGATGTATTGAGTTTGAATCCAATCCTGGGCGAGGTTGAACCGCGCAAGTACCGGTAAGTAACCCAGGAAGCAGTCAACGAGAGTAATTAATATAAGTTGTAAACTTTTGTCACAATTGATGTAAAATCAGTAAGTTTAAACAAAAAATGATTGTCAGTAACGGATGTTGCTGCTGTCACGCTGAGTGATAAAGTGCTATTGTCACTCTCCTGTTTAAATATATGCATCAGGTTTCCTTCTTGTAGACATATGTAAAAAAGTATTTTACTAGGCTATGGAAGAAATATGTTTTTTTTTGGTTAATACATGCCTCCTAGTGAAACTGATGCAGCCTTTAACCTTTAAGTTTGAAAAAATCCTATAAAACCTATTTGTTCTGAAATACCTATAAAAACCTGCAAATTCACCCTTTATCTTTTTTAAATCAGTCTCCTGCATCTTTGGGAGCAATGAATATTACATTTTTATGGTACTATTCTCTTGTGAAAACTTTCGATGCTACTTGCTCTTGAGTATTTGTGAAGGCAGTTTCCAATTGCCCGAGGCAGAATGCTGTCATCCATCGCAACAGCGGGTGCACAGCTGGCTCGTCTAGGGGATAGGGCATGGATCCATCAAATTAGATGGTCAAAATTAGCCTTTTTGCTCTTTATTTTTAAAGAAATTTCTCTAAAAAACATTTAATTTGCTAAATTGGAACCTTTATAAAAAACATTTTTTTTCATTGAGGCCTGTTTTATTGACCAGCAAAGGGGTTCAAACCCTTGACTTTGGCTACATCGACTAAAAGCCTTGTGGTGCCTGTGTCTGTTTGCCTAATAAAAGAAAATCAATATAAATGTATGTAATCAGAGGTTCCATTTGATCCTTGAGTTGACCCTTTGACCCCTTGATTTTCCAAAAGGCCAGGATTCTGGCTGAAGGGTAAATTTTTCTCTAAATTACAGGTATTTTGGCTAAAAAATGGTAAAAATCTAGTAAACATTTTATCAAAATGACCCTTTAGATTCAGCAACTAATGAAACCCCTGGTAATTATTGTCATTTGTTTCTGTTTCAGTTGGAAGTCAGAATGTCAATATGACAGAAGAAGAAGAAGAAGTAGACATGGAATCCATTATGTGTGCTCCAGGTATAAACCTACACTGTGTCAACTTGTTTATTCGACGACCTTTTATCCGAATACTTAGTATCATCTGAAATAAATATAAGGTCCCGATGTATCTTCTTATGCATGTCGATTTGAAATGGGCTATTCGCTAGCATGTATAAATCGAAATAGAATTTTGTACCTGTTGAATTTCGAATGAACGAGGTCCAATTGTAACTACTGCAGACTGTAGTGATAACAGGCTAGTTAATTTGAAATATCACTTTAAAGACGAGCGCTAACTGATCAACTGTCAAGGAATATTGGCCTGTGACTAGTTGCTAGTTTTACATTAGTTTGTGTGCATGATTCTTAGATAAATGTAAGAATGTATAACTTGGTTTTCTTGAAGATACTTCCAAAATTATGTATATTTTTGGTTGTGTCAAATGTAAGGATGTTGTTTGAACAACAGAACAATTTCTTGGTCTTACTGTTGGTTGTCTGGGCCCGATCTTTCAAAACATCTCAAATAGAAATCTCAGCTCAATATGAGATTTTGCTCAAATCAGAGCCTGAGTTTGAGACAATCTCATTTTGGAGAACTGGGGTGCATTTCATCAAAAGTCCTAGGTGCGCTTTTCACTCCTAAGTACACTTTTCGCACCTAAGCCAATTAAAGCATGTTTTGTTACATGAATTTAAAAAACAAGGTTCAACCAAATTTTAGTTTAATCTTAAAGAATATGAAATATTAATGATATTTACACTTCAAAATATTTGAAACATATTGAGCAAACATGACTTATTCCTTCCAGAAAGTTTCGCTCCTATCTTTTCTTACTAAAGGATTTTTGATGAAACGCAGCCATCGTTAATACTGGTTGATAATCCACGAACACTGGCTGAGTCAACTTACTGCTGTACATATCCGATATACTGCTGAAAAAACGTGTGAAACTCAACATAACATGTTTTCTCTTGGGTATTGATTTGAATTTTGTATAGAATTGTGTATTTCAGGGAAGCACAAGTGGAAGTTAGATCAGTGTATGGTGTGCTTTGTGTGTGGGGAATGCACAGGGTATGGTCTTGGTTGCATCAATTCTGGTCGTAGAAAAGACAGAAACCCTGGCATGTATGTATTGTACTGATAGTGTTACGTCTTATGATTGTATTACAAGTTTTATGGTTGCTGATGTCTGGGAGAATTAATCTGGCTATGATCTCACGTAGCATTTCACTATGAGCTAAATCTCAGCTCAAATATTGTCACAAGTCATTGAGATTTTCTCATCTCGGATGCAACCCAAAATCAGAATTACAAAATGAAAAAAGGAGATGATTTTTTCTCAGAAATTTTTTAACAAATCCAATATGATTGTCTCAAAGTCAAGCTCAGATTTTAGCAAAATCTCAATATATAGCCGAGATTTCAATTTGAGATTCTCTTGGTGTGTGAATGTATTATGTAGTGATTTTGCCAAATGTATCAATTTCTGTCAGCTAATAGTGCACCGCCAGTCCTTTCAATAAATACAATGAAACGTGAAATGAGTAAATGGGTCATCTGTGAAATTATGCTAATAGAAGTTAGCTGGATTGAGTAATATTCCTACCATTGAAGACTTTGAGTTTGAAGGTTTAGCTGATTTTGTTGATTATTTATCTAATTTTTTATCCCATTAATGGTGGAAAAGTAGCAACCATATAAACAGATTTATCAAAATTTATCATTATTTTTTTATAGCATCCTACAAAGTTCTCCTGAAATTTGCAGAAATGTTTTAAAATCCAGCCATGACAATGAACTGTAACTATGGCAACCCTAGACACTAGTTGTCGTAGTATTAAATCTTGAAATTGTTCTCAAAGAAATTATATTTCAAATAATAATTGGTTTTTAATAGGCCATTTCAATTTGACGTGCCTAAGAAGATACATCAGGACCTGACATTTATTTTGGATTATACCCAGTACTTGGATAGAAGGTTGTCAAATAACCAAGGTCCGACTGTATATCGTTGATATATTTAACTAGATATATCCATACAGATTTAGCAGTCTATAACGATCCAACCTATTTCTTTTGTTGAAGCAAATTAAAGATTTGTATAGGAAGATGATGGTTGTATTTCAGGCCATGTGGTTGCGGTGCTGGTGAAGCTGGCTGTACAGAATGTGGAGCATGTAGATCATGTGCTGGAGAACAGTTAGATGGTGAGGAAGTTGACCTTGCGAAAGACATTGTCCATCTCAACATGATTATGGGTGAACGTCTAGATGTTGTTGTATATAAACCATAGTCGAATTTGTAAACTGCACATCCAGCGAGACCAGATTTCTATTATATGCACTCCCAATGGAAGAAATGTTCCAAAGCCCGATAAATAATACCTTACCAGCACTGCATATCTTTGGAAAGAATGTTGATGTAAAAGTATTGGACGTCCACTCTGGTTGTAGACAAGACATTCTAAATGATTGGCTATAAATGCACCATCAGTCTGGACCCCCTAGGAACCGGGTTCCCAAATTGGATAGTAAAGGGGTATTTAAGTTAGGGCTCCCTTAATTGGAGAGAAAATGGGGATTTAAGTAAGGGCTCCCTAAATTGGAGAAAAAAGGGGCAGTTAAGTCAGGGCTCCAGAAATTAGAAGGTGAAGGGGCGTTTAGATTGGATTCCCCATACATGTTAATAAAAAACTTTTAAAGACAATTAGGTTTTCTTCAAAAGCAAATTTTGAATGATCTAATCTCCATCAAGCTTTCTTGGCTGTAGGTAAAACTAGAAGATGCAAAGCAAAGAAGCCAGAAATATGATGCAAATCATTTATCATGATTGAGAAATGAGAACATGTTGTGGTATACGAAGGAGTGTAGATTTAATTAAGAGTATCCAAGTGCCATTTGGTCAATACAACAAGATCTGTTGTATTTTGTTCTCTTACATGTTAAACATTGCTTTTTATTTTAGTTTTTATGAGTTCTGAACACTCAACACTCTCTTACAATTTCCTCATTGTGCCATGTCCTTGGCCTTCTTCATGATTCAGTTGCAGAATTCCATACTCAATTTCTTGACGTGATCTTTGTTCGTGGAGATCTCATTTGCATCCACTTCTTACCTTAGCATGGATTGTTCATTTGTTAATTCCCCACCCTGGCATTGTCAAATTGTACCATATTCACTGTCAATATATTTGCATTTCCCTGCCAGTACCATCCTATGTCGTATAGATCAAACTTTGCACCAGCCTTCATTGTTAACTCCCCCCACCCACCCTTGTTATACTATTTCCATTATTTTGTCATAATGGTGTGCAATTTACACGAATGAATTAGACCATTATTGTCTGTGCTTTTGATCAATATATCAGTTAGGCAGCACAAGCTGATGTAATTATGTAGTTATAGTGCATATGTACTGTATGTACAAATTGGTTCTTTGATTCTTGTACATTTTGGTTTCTTCATTTTGCATGTTTCGAGTATTTATCCTTTTCTAAGTCTTGTATACATGTATTGCGCTTGTACTACTTCCAACTTTGCTAACATACCCATTGGGGGGGGGTTCTGTGGACAAGTGGTTATGGTCGCTGACTTCAAATTACTTGCCTCTCATTGCTACAGGTTCGAATCCCACCCAGGTTGTAGAAATTGTATGTTAGAAATCTATTCAGCTGGCTTACAGAAGGACGGTGGATTTACCTAGATGTCTGTCTATGCCCAAAATATGTTAGTAGAGGCACTTGGGGTCTTCCTCCGCAGTAATAACTGGAAAAGTCGCTACCTGGCTCTTGCTGCTTGTGACTTACAGCCCCAATACAAAAATAACAAAGACTTGTAACTATAGGCTACCAGCCTGTTCTTTTTCTTGCTATGCTGTATTAACACCCATAATGACTTGAAATAATGCTTCGCAATGGTCAAATATCATATATGTAGAATGTGTGTTCTGTATATTTATTCAGATTGTTTTGTTGTTTCATGCATAGTTTGTAGAAGTTATGTTGTTGGAGAGATTCATCATGTGGCTGCAGGGAAGCAGGATTTTCTTGTATCTGTTTTTTCATTTGAATAAATTATGTCATAGTTTGTGCGATTATCACAGTATTCTTATTAATTTATGAAAGTACCTTGTTCACCGATCTTGAAGCAACAACAGTACTATTCCTTCACTGTATCTCTTCAGGTGGCGGACGTGAACTTAAGAAAGGGGGTCCATTTGCTGAACTGCTGGCCAAGATGGAACGATCAAGAGCATTGATACAGAAAAACTGTGGAAAAATTGGTAGCAAGATGAGAAGTGAGTAGATTCTGTATAGGAGGAACATGCTAAATAGCATCCACGGTATCCAGGCTATTCATAACATATGATACCCTGGGCAAACTGACTGCAAAAATGTCATACTCATGAATAATTAATGAGGTGAAATCCAGTCGCTTGATTGGTCACTAAAACATACCTTGTGCGGAAATTGGGTATAAAACCGTGTTAGGCAGGACATCAATAGCTCTTCACAAAGGAGATTGCTTCTGTTTGTGTTATCGTCCATTTCATTGGTCGAGAAATGCTAATGAATATTCATGCATTACGAAGTATCATATTTGTTGTGAATAGCCTAGGTACCGAGGATGGCTTTATTGTAAATTAACCAGAAAACAGTGCAATGTATTTGTTTTATTGATTTGTGTTTTCTTATTTTTTGCTTCTTCTCTCGATGTACCTCAGAAGACAAAAGCAGGTTTCAAACTTAAATGTTACCAAAAATCACCAAGGCAATGGCAACTGTTGTAGAAATGTTTTTTACATAATTGCTTCACATTCTCATGACTTAGAGATAATCAAATTTACTTCAGAGTGTAACATGGCCATTTGATTCATTTGAGCAAATTTTGAATGTTCCAAAATACATTTTCAATTGACACCATTGTTTGCTAAGAACTTAGTTTATCTATGTATGAAGTCGTAGGACTTATACCTTGCTATTGTGCAGTACCATATTACTGCTTTCATGTTTTAAGATATTTTCTCTTTTTGTATATGAACTCGCCATTAATGTAAAAAATTACTGCAAAAACTTTTAACACAACATTTATGTATTCATTCAAATTATATCTGCCAACAAAATGTGTGCTGAAAATTTGACATCAAAGATTCAAACGATGCCAGTATTGAGTTTCTAGTACTTATGACAATACTTTTTACAGGGAGAGGTCGGGGAATCTTCAATAACTGTCATCGCTCGTTTCATATAGGGGTAAACTTTGGGTATAACCAAGGCTTTCCTGTCCCTAGTTTTAAAGGTAGTTACATGCACATGTTTCGTTGGGATACTTTCAATGAAGTCTCTTGCACGTGTAGATGGTTATTTAGTTTGAAGCTGAAATGTTGGTCAAAATGTACTAAATTTACAACCATGCCTTAGCTATTGAATACAATTGTTATTTGCATTATACTTGAATGTATGTGTAAGTTTCTGATCTAATTATGTTAAATTTATCATAAAAAGAATTTTATATGAAGTTACCGTATGAATAATTTCAGAATTCCTTTTATTTATAACATTCTGATGACTACAATATTGTAATACCATATTTGCCCTTTTAACTGTTCTTCCCTGTTAAGTGCCCTCCCCCCCCCCCTCTGTTTTCGAAATTATACTTGGGCTGAAATGTAAAACATCCATTTTTTTTCACCAGGAAGCCATTTTTATGCCCCCGCTCTGAAAGGGGGGGGGCATATAGATTTTTTTCACTCAAAAGCGTGTGGTCACATGATTTATACTGTCAAATCAGCAAGGCAAAAATCCATACATGCAGGCAGCAGCCGATATAACACATCTGATAAGACAGGAGCATTGAAAAAATCATTCGTTCATACTTTGTTTGTGTGTTTTATTTACTATTTCTTCATTCATGTGAAGCTTATGGTTCAGTTTCTAAAGTTTTTTTTGGAGAGAAGAAAATTCATGTTATTTCAAACCTTCCAAGATATGATCAGTTTCAGAGTTAAGCCACTTGTCGAGCGTGTTAATTAGGACAAATGTGGAATATAATGTTAAAGTTAAGATAGAGTCATGCAGAAGCATTTTGTGTATCTTAACAACTTTCTCAATATAATATTAAAAACAATAATTGCACATTATATCATTGCACATTTTTACCAGGTAACCTGATCATTGACCTTGTTGAACATTTTTGAGGTTTATAAATGGCATAATTTAGTGAGTGCATGTGGTACGACAGACTAGTTTTTAAAACAAGAAGTTTAAACTGTTTTAGGCTTTTACATCAAACTATGTCTGTAATTTTGGACCCTATTTATTACTTCACAGTATCACCAAAAGAAGGTATATATCAGTTTGTCTTGCGATGTTTTTATGTGTCAGACGCTTGCTAACTAAAACTCATTATTTCTGATTAACAGTGTTTTTGAATGAATAATACTGCTTGACCTCAGTCCTTATACCAAACTGTAGTAGGGAGCTGAGAATATAGGTGTGAAGTACTGTAGTTTGTGCAGGTTCCTGGTACTCATTGCATGCTGCCGTCTGTCTGTGTGTATTATCTATTTGTTTAATCACTTCAAAACAAGAAATACCTTTAAAAAAGATGAGAGGCGTAGATATAACGATGGCTAAAGAATCGCCCTATTTCGGAACTCTTATTTCGCCAGAGGGGTACACTAAGGGAAAGTGAATAATCTTTTTGAGACATCCCGTTTGGTGCCTCTCTGCTTAAAATATTAACCAATCAAATTGCCTAATTTGTTGCATATTTAAACAACACGCTTCATGTACAACATTTGCTTGGTCTAAAATGTAGGTCAAGATAAATGTTGTACAGTTACGCCTGAAAATATTCTGTATTTTCAAATCATTTTTGTTGATTATCTAGTTGACTGATTAACATGTAGAACATGTGTCTGCAACATCCCATATTTTTAGCTTGTCTGTTACAAAAAATGAAGTGATATTGTCGTACCTTGATCGGCGTTATCTGCGTCTGCATCCACGGAAGTCTGCAATAAATCATACTTTTAATAAGCATACTAGCAATTATATTAGCATCATGCATTGATAAAAATAGTCAACATTTTGTTCGAAATGAAATTTTGCAAAAACCAGATTGTAAATGTCATTGAAACGTGGATACATGTATAGTTCATGTTATATGATTCAAATAATTTTCACTGTCAGAGAACCATTTGATCCTTGCTGATATTTTGATTTTCTAACATAGTCAATATCTGTATGTTCAAATGAAATTTGCCCATGTCTAAATATTTTATGACACAAACGTCTCATTTGTGTGTATATTTTCAAAGGCTAACATTTTTCAAAGAAGAAAAAGGGCCATTACTTTTTTTGGAAGAGTAGAAATGATAAATTTTACAGATTTTGTCAGCATTTTTGTCTGCATTAAAATTGAATCAACAACTGTTTTATTTTGCTTCAGACATAATGGCCATTAGTGTGCTTAGATCTGAAATATGTGTTAAGTTGTTTCAGGTTACAATAAAGTAGGTTACAGCCCCCTAAATGTCTCAGTTGTTTTCTGCTGTCAAATCTATTTTATCCTGCACAGCTTTGCAACATGTAGCTCGGGTAGAGTACTTATTTATATCTTACAACAATACATTTATCATAAGTGAACCAGCCCATCATTCTTAATAAAACATAATGTCATCTTTCATATTAAGAGTCTTTCAGCAGTTATTTCCCATTAGCAAGAAGAATCTATTTCCCATTAGCAAGAAGAATCTGTTTCCCAGAATAAATGTGAAATTTTCCAAAAGTCATTCTGTAAAATAGTTGATACAAGTTTGTAAAATGTACATAAAAAACATTTTTTTCATTCTTGTACTATATAAAAATTTCATGAATACCAAAAATTTGTATTGCGTTTAAAATTATCTGTTTCTATGCTTACGTTGCATCTGCCATCAATTTTTGTTTTCTTTTCATTTTTGATCAATTTCACTGCAATTTACTGATTTCATGAGCATGGGTCATACTCCCACAACAGTGTTAAAACCTAAACTGAGATTGATTGATATGACTAGTAGACATAATGTCTGTAATTCATATTGACATTAACACAGGTGTAGGGGCCTTATGATGTTTTTCATTTACAATGACCACGTCTGACCACAAAACCCACCTCCAAATGAAGACCATCTTCTAACAAAACTGCAGTAAAACTTCGAACTGCCGTAGGACCTAGCAATTAGTTCAGGCCATCTACTGTTCTAGGCATCTACAGTATACGTGTATATGTACGAACTGACAGTTCCTGGTACAAGTGTACTGAGCATGTTGAACGCATGTCATGTGTGTGTTTTCTTACTGAATGCACGTCGATAGATATTCGCAGCATTATTCATAATAATAATAATAATTAAAGAATAAATTATTTGTTTATTCTTATACACATGAATTGTTTGTCACATAGCACATGTACATTGACAACCATCAAGTAATTATCACACCATGGGAATAACGTGTTGCTAATCTTACCCGTCATCAAACAATAGAATATTAAGCGGTCAATGAAAGGTGTGAATTATTGTATTGTACGACCTATATATGGTGAACAATGAATGAAATGATAGCTAGGGACCGCAAATCCTGTTCGAGTGTTCGACCTATCTCTGTTCGAGTGATCTACTGTTAGATAAAAATATGAAATAAGAAGGGATTTCGCCAGGACTTAAGAACCTGTTTGAGGTATCTATTGTGTTTGAGCCAAAACTGTTCCAAGTTTCCAAGTTTCTAAGTTCTACCATACGTTTTCATGGACCAGTTGTCTTTTCTTCTCTATTATCTTAACTTGATAATCAGACAACCTCACAACTAAGACCGACTTTCTTCCAAACCTGTCAGACCATGTGACCTCACAACTAAGACCGACTTTCTTCCAAACCTGTCAGACCATGTGACCTCACAACTAAGACCGACTTTCTTCCAAACCTGTCAGACCATGTGACCTCACAACTAAGACCGACTTTCTTCCAAACCTGGTAGTCTATTTATTTAGGTTATCTTGCCTCAGGAATTTATATCTTTTCTGTTATACTTGGTGCGTTCCTTGTAATAATATTTGTGATGAAGACGATGTCTACACATGTTAAAATAAGTGACAACTTTGTGGCTGATTTGTAGTTACTGTAATATCTTTATGTGTGCTGTGTACCTTTAGAAAAAACAACAGTAAATGAATGATATGTTTATGTTACTGACTTATATTTACTAACAAACAAACTGCACGTTTTCGTGTGTGCATATGTGTGTCTGCTGTACTGGGATTGATTCACATATATTGGTGCTTGATTTGGGTTGAAATATGGCCTTTAAATGTCACTGATTCTGATCAACTTTATCAGACAGGTCATTGTTTTTGACATTCAAGTCAGGGAATCTACATTTTCATTCTGGTTATTTTTTACATCACTGCTTTACCTGTGTCTAATTTAAATAAAGATAAGCAAATTTACTTACCTTACTCTATTGTTTGTTTACCAAATGTAAAAATAATGTTGGTGATGGAGCGAACACTACACCATATTAGAAGTGAAATTGCGATGTATCACAAAGATGTTCACGTGGTATATTGAAATTTTTATCTTGTTTTTATTTACTTGATTTCTTTGCAGTTGTACTTGTAAATTGTCAGACTGTTGAACTGTGGTGTATATGCATTCAAGTTACTTGTGTATGGAACAGTATCCATCATATATTTATTGTTGGGTTGCTGCCATTTGACCAATCAAATGAAAATGACCATTCTCAATTTTTTGCTTGTCTATTTCCTGTTTCATTTTAGGTGTATTCAGAAGAAAATATATAAAAGACTTGACTAGACCTTCCTTCCAATCAACCTAATAGTGTGGGTATTGGTCCCATAAACAAACAATTTATTAAAGATTGCTTTACCAACTTGGAATAGGGATGCTCATTTTCCCCTATACATCTAGTTACTGTAACAGTTGTGAATGGGTAGTACAGAGTTCCCCAAATAGAACTGGCCTTTGCCTGAACAAAATATGTATCTTTTGCTTATTAAGAAATTCCGTTTTTTTTTCATCTGACCAAATGTATTTTTACCGCACAAATCAGATGGTCAGGCACCAACTCCTGTAATCATCTCATCTCTTAATGCTCGTTGTTTGATTAAACTTGTAGAAGATTTGGACAATGAGCAGGAAGCTGAACATAGTAACAAGATTGTAAGTCTGCCACCCCAGGAGATTACCGTCGGCTCCGGCGATGCTCCCATCACACAGATATCATGCGGCATGCACCATACAGGTGAGTACATGGTTCTGTAGTTGGTGTAGCTTGTCCTGATTGGAAGTTTAGTCCCAGAGTTATATGCAGTAGCCTTATATATAAAAAATTTAAGACTGAAACTCAGACTTAGACTTTAAATAGTTAGATGTTGTTTTAGCTCCTATGTAGTTATTGCAGCATATATTTGAATAAATATTGGGCTACATGTACAGTGGGTAACAACAATAATTCAGGTAAACTTTCATTTGTTAATACTAAGTTTGCGAATTGAAATTCTAAGTCTGTGTTTCAGTCTTAAAATGTTTGTGAATAAGGCCCCAGGTGAAGACTCTTTAATGAGATGCTGGCAGGTTAATATTGTTGTAACATTACACTGATAGCAGTCAACTATCATTATAACGACCATGTTTATGCTTTGGATTTATGTAGTTATATTGAGTTATAGCAGAGACACAGCATGCAGATTTTTTCCAACTGGATTTGTGTCATTAAACAAATATTCTGTTGTAACAAATGTCATTGTCATAAGAGTTGACTGTATATGAGTATAAACCTCAAGTTACAAGAGATCGGCTCTAACTGATTTAAAATATGAGCCGTTCCACGAGAAAACCTGCATTAGTGACCAAAATCCATTTCAGGTTTTTTCATTATGAAATAGATATATTTTTCTAGGTTCATTTAATACCAAATATATTAAAATTGGATGTCTACTATCCTTCTTATAGCAACTCAAATATTAGAAACAGAATCTAAAATTAAGTATAAAATGACATCTCGTCAGAAACCTTTTCAAATGTACGTTCATTCTTTAAAAAAATCTCCTGTTTTTCAAATGGAAAAAACAACAAGTTATGTAGCACATTGTAACATTTTCATGTTTTTTTAATTCCATGAATCGAAACAAAGCGACCGAAGACACTTCCGAGAAAGTGTTTAGTTGGTTTTTTGAAATTTCTTTGGGAAATACTCGCCGTCATAATCAACATCACTAATACAGGTTTTGTCGTGGAAGCGTCCAAATAGTCCGGTGTTTCGAATTTGTTACTTCATTTAAGATATAATTTTGCATGAACACATTTTGTTCAGTATTGAACTTTTCAACATCTTTCAGTTGTTCTGTTACAAAATGGAGAGGTGTACACATTCGGCAGTAATCAGTACGGTCAGCTTGGACTGGGAGACATTGTTACAAGGTAGCGTGGGTTTCATTGTTTGGTTTCAACTTTTAAAGTTACGTTAAGATAACCTTGAGCTGGCCCCTATTTGTCTTAGCCTCCCTCTTCAGACCTAATTGCGTCTCTCGTCAAGTGAGCACATTTGTAAAAAGCTTTGAACTTCATATCATAAATTTGAATCACTCGTCACCTGTCGCCTCTGATAGCTGATTGATTTGTTTGAATATTCATGAATGTCTGGTTAATATTGTCCGACTATAAGCTGTATAAGCATTTCGTAAACACTTACAATTGTCACAAGTTTAAAAGTCATAGTAAATGTGATCAGATTTTCTTACAATCAGCAATGAGGTAAAATTTTAAAATCCTATCTGCAACATCTGTGAAATGTGTTTAATTTAAAGCTTCATGATAATTAGAACCTTTCATTTTTGTACTTTTAGGGGAATTCCCACTCGAGTTGCACTACCAAGTACTGCTTGTCAGATAGCTGCTGGAAGTCACCATACAGTCATCTTGTTGGCCAATGGTCAGGTTCTTACTTGTGGAAATTCACAGGTAATACTGACCACTTTATAAAGCAATGTACAGCCGGATCTTGTTTATTCGACAACCTTCTGTCTGAATACTTGGTATCATTCAAAATAAATAACAGGTCCCGATGTATCTTTTTAGGCACGTCAAATTGGAATGGGCTATTCGAAACTATGTATGATTCGAAATGAAATTTCTGGCCTGATGAATGCGAATGAAGGAGGTTCGACTGTATATTACAGACCTGGAATTTTTCTGGACTTTTCTAGAATTACGGCTTTTAGCCTGCCTGGACAAGAGTGGCAAATGAATTGGTTTATGTTATTGTTTATGACTAATGCAATGATTTTTCACACATAAATCAAAAGTTAATGCTATTTTTTGCGTTAATGGTATATATGTGAAAAACAAAACTATGACTGTCAATTCTCTCAAAATACAAAATTGGGTGAAAACATAATGTGTACTGTCATGGGTTGCGACAATGTAATTGTCATTGAGATGTATAGTATTGTACTGTCTTATTTGTTAATTATGTTTTGTTAAATTTGCAGAAGGGTGCATTAGGAAGAGTGAACATTGAGGATGGAGCAAAATCAAAAATGAGTGTGTGGTATGCAGTCCCAGCCCCAGTACCTGGTGTTGGTGAGTTTGAGTCTTTGTCATTACCTCGAACCTCAGTTTTGAGAGATTGATCTTAGCGTCTTTATGAAATGTAGAAATGTATTGGTAAGGCTGTTCAAATTACGAGGATCTAAGTCAGTTTGATGTACGGCAATACTCCTGGGTGAGTCCAGAGACTGAAATTATAAACCATGAGTACAGTCTCCGTGCTCAAATCTCATTTTCATACTCGGCTTATTTTTGGTTAAATATATACTTACGCTTTATTGGCAATTGGATTATTATGTTCGCACATAGAATACTGCTTAATCAATTTCATAATTGTATTAAAATTTACTAGAGGACACAAAAAAATTAGATTTGAGATAACAGACAAATCTCGAACACAAAAATAAGATTTAGATCAATCTCAACTTTTATTGTAGCAGAATTGGAGCATTGTCCTTAGTATAAAAACGATAAACAGTTGTACTACCCAAAATTTAAAAAACTGTTTTATATGTTTTACAGGTGCTAGATTTGGTCGCCGTGCAACATGGGTCGGAGCCAGTGGTGATCAGACGTACATGAGAATTGACGAATCACTGATCAATGCACATATACTGTCATCCTCTAAAGTCTTTGCCAACCAAACCACTATTGGTATGTTATAATGCATGTTTTAGGTATTTTCCTTCATCAAGCTGTAATTCTTTATTTCTTATACATTGTGATAAAAACTGGAACCCTTTTTAACAGCAAATTCACATTTGAGACCAAAAACTTTGCCCGAACATTTTACATGGTTTTCTGAATCAAAGGGGTTAAGTTTTTGAGGAGTTGCAGTAAATTAATCGTCAAGTCAGTTATTGTTTAAAAAATTGAACAACTTGCGTGTCATGGTGTTGTCAATGTGTGGGGAGGCACTGTCTTATGTATGTGGCGTTCCCTGTAGCAACTTATACTCTGTCTTCCTCCTGTTCATGGATGTCAAACCATCACTAACTTGTTGTTTTGTATGTTATGGACAACTTCCTGTACAAGTCAGGGCTGACATATGAATGATTTCAGCCGTATTGTATGTGGTCTAGTTACCATGGAGACATTATGACCTACCATGGTTGGAGTCAAACTCATGACCTTTGAGATAAGCAGTAAAAAAAACTGTTGAACTCTATACAATGTCGGCTAACTTGTATACACTATATACAGATGTGCAGTAATCTGAATATGTAGTCCGAACATATTTACCAGATCCTGACTTGTATGCATGAAAATATTATACATCGATTAGGCTGACTTTATAATTTTCCTTGAAAAAATTGGAATTTTCGTTGCAGTTACGGAAATCATTGCATTTGTGGATTTCTTTGATAATATATTATTAAATGACCAAACATGCACATCAATACGGCATAATCGGATTAGAGACGAAGATAAATTTAGATAATCTTTCTACTGTGAAATTATTCTGATAGAGGTCAGGAGGATCAGGTTAAGTTGCCAAAGTAGTACTACATTGCAGTGGATAGCATACACAATTGGTATATTTTTCCTCTTATAGGGTTGATTCCAATGGGTGAAGATAATGCTGGTATTATGAAATGTTTGATGATTAACAAGATGGACGGAAACTGTCGAAGGTAAGGGAAGATAATTGTATATATTTGTATTTTTTGCATGTTTGAACGTAGTCTAGACTAGCATTTGTGTGTCAATATATCAAAATAGAGATATGTATCTAGCATTATTTTAATCATTTTCACAGTTTTAAGAAAATTATGAGTGATTTTGAGTAAGTATCAGTCCTAAATCTCAAACCCTTATGAGAACACAGACCCTGAGATTACAAAGGATCTCCTTTGAGATCTGTCTTAAACTCAAAATGTTATGCTTGTATTTCGTGTGATAGAATGTATATGCAGACAAAAGAGCCTTTACATGTACTAGATCTAGATATACTTATACCACGTTCAATGGTGAGACTGTGTGTTGCATTATATTCATTCTACGAAAATGAAGTATTGATGTTAAGAAAATTCTCAATTTGAGATGTATGCTGGTTCCTGGTTCCTAATGTATTAATGTATCAGCTCATTTTGTGTCATTAATTCTTTTTTATTTATGGTCATATACACTGCCCTCCAAAAGTTCCTTCACACTTAGACAATTTCCCATTGCAATTAATGTATTTTCATATTTGTTTCACATGCAATAAATTGAAAATGCTTTTTAACACAGCAATTACTCTCTGCAGAATTATTTATGTATTTGGACTGAAACTAAATTTTATTATCTTATTTTCTGATGCTGCTGCCGAGATGTGCAAACTGTTAATTCTTAACTATCCATCACAGAAGTGGAATGAATAATTTTGCTTCATGGCCATATATGTTTTATCAGAAATTCTGTAAGAAAAAGTAACAAAATTCAAAATATTCAAATGTGAAGAAACTTTTGGAGGGCAGTGTATGTTAATGAATGGATTTATTGTCAAACTGACCATTTCAGTGTTCATTCTGCTGTTTTTGTGATTGTTATTTAGTTCCAATGGCAAAAAGTCTCTTTATTCCCAAATTGTAAAATTTCTCTCAAATCTTTGTGAAAAATGTCTTATAAGATTTGTCTAGAAGTAGCTAGAATAAAATCTAATCCATAGGCAACAGCCAAGGCTGGTATGGACATCAAAATGAGTGCTTTGTTTTTATATTTTTATTTAAATTGAATTGCATTTGATTTATTAAGATTTATAGTGTGTATGTTTGCATTCATTGCCTGCTATTTGCCCCAATTTTACACACAAAAAATCCAATTGACTGGCATGGAGTATGTTCACAAACTGCTAGAAAATACACTGAAACTCTAAGATCTCATATCAACATCACAATGTTGCATTGTTTGTGTACGTGACTATATAATAATAATACTATTGCCTTTATTTAATGAGGCTTCACATTGGATATGCCCAATCTTCCATACAGGCCTCCATGATGCAAATGCATGTATTCACCCTGGGACAGTTGTGTAATCTTAGCTTATTTGATTGGTCAATCATATTTAGTTTGCTTCGAATTTCAGTTCGTTTGCCATCAATAGGTACTGTATTGTTTAGTTTATATTGTTAAAATGTTCTGCAAGTTGTGAAAAGGGGTCTTTTGCTTCAAGCATATAATCCTTTACTTTACATACCATTTTAAATAAGTTCTACAGGACTAGCATGTACCGTATAGCGGTTTTTTTTGTGTTCGCTATTTTAACGAGTGTAATGAAATCATGAATAATATAATCACTAAAATGTCTTTAAAATGTTGCATAAAAAAATTCACCTGGATGAAGCATAGAGGTCTTATAATGGAGAATAAACAATGCGGTGAATTTTTACCATATTTGATATTCCAAAGGCAAGGAATCATCCCTACTATCCCTACTTTTAGGCAATAAAGTCCTACTTTTGCCCTTCTTTAAAAAAAAGCCCTATTTTATCCCTGCTTTTTGAAAAGAAGTGTTGACAGTCTGTGATACTGATTTTATCTTATAAGGCATATATGTAAGTCATAATGTTCAATATTTATTTTTTCATTTGTTTGCGTTAAGTCTTACAATGTTTTCCTTTATTATCAAGACATGCTCTTAATATCTTGATACACATTGTTATTCTGACAACAACAACAATGTTAAGTTTCATTCACTCAACAATGGTGTGTCCCATTATATACAATCAATATTTATAGTTTATTCAACTTTTGAGTGTTCAAGACATGAATATTCGCGAAAAAATAAATTCAAAAGTCGCAAAAAATTCCGATCGCAAAAGAAAACGTTATACGGTACCTCCTACTCTGTGCTCATGGAAAGTCTATGTAATGAAAATTCACTACTAATTTATAACAAACAGAAATAAGCCAAGGGGTAAAAGCCAAATAAGTCTATCTGCCTCTTTAGTTATCTGTAAATAGACCAATTTGGCTTTCACCTCTCAAAATGTAAGTTATGGCCCCTGCGAAAGGCCCCTTTTCAATGAATTCAGCTCATGCATCCAACTACATGCCATGTCTGCAGACTACCTTGGCTTACATTTTATATTATACTTCACTGTTATATTAACAGAACTTCATTTATGTTATGCACAGCTAAACCATGTTGCTACGTTCTGGATAATGTTTGTAATATCCCAGATGTACTAATTTTGAACAATTCTGAGGTTACTATTTGCCTGGAACAACATAGATATAAGACACTGGTTCACCCATATATACTATGCTGTGCAATAGCTATATGTAGCTAATGTTGTACTGTGGAACTGCGTAGGTGGAGATTTTGGATACAGGGTTATTCAGCTAGAGGTCCTTGGACCCTCATGTTTGACCAATTGGGAGTCCTTAGTAAATTTGTGGGGTCCAATTTATGCAGTTTATACTTGACAAAGGTTTATTTTAGGAGTCCCAGGAATGCACAGTCAGTGGAAAATGGGAGTCAGAGACTCTAGATTTCTGCGTCAGGTGGATAGTTTCAGGGAGATTTTAGGTGGTTCTTGAGCTGAAATCGTGTCTTCTTTAAATTTGCAACAGTTTCAAATACAGTAAAACCTCAAAAGTACGACCACCCTTGGGACCCTTGAAATCTGGTCTTATTTAGGTTGAATGAAGGGCAAAACACTGAAAATGGACTTGAAAATTGTGTTCTTAATTTCAAGGTTGTCTTTAAGTGAGGTTTCACTGTATTTCCATGTCAAGAACTTTATTACTTACTCAGTATGTGTTAAAACCGTACCGACTACAAATTGTAATATAATTAATACACAGCCATGGAAATATATTTATTATTTACAGATTTGAAAGCTATGCTCATGTACTATTGACATAAGACATCTTGTCACATCATTAGTAATTTATATAAGTTATTTTTGTTGTGAGTAAAAGTGAGTGTTTAGACCTTGCATCCTATATAGATTTTTTTACGACATCAAAGTATGTTTGTCTTCTAGTTTATAGTTTTCTAACAATTCTGATACTCTTTGATGATTCTTTATTATTCTTTGTGTATACTGGTAACTTTCTAAGTCAGTTAGCTCAGATGATGTAGCCTTCAACAGCCGTTTGCAGTTGTAGATTTGAACCCTGGCCGAGGTGTATGTTCTCCGTGAAAATTTGATGTAAGAAAAAATATCTGGAGTCATGTTTCCTCCAACAATGATTCATGTGGAGTAGTCGCTATCTGTGTGTGCTAAAGAACAAGCTGGTTACAGCTGGTAACCTAGGAAAGCTTGTTAAGTTGATCCAGCACCGTACCTAAGTACCTACCCATCATTCATAGATAGGGCATCTCAAACTAGCAAAATTTTAAGAATGACATAAAGTTGTTAAATGAAAGAAAAGAATATATGTCTTGGTATATATCTAGATTGTAATAGAAAACAAGTTGGTCAACAAATATTTTTTATTCTCTGTAGTTAATGACAAAAAGCAACATCACTCAAATTCATCCAGGAATTTTGAATCCTCCAAACTTTTATAACACTTAATCCAGTGATAATTGACTATTCCACTGTCTCGTATGGACAATTTTTATTGACCTGTCTGTTCTATTTTTAGATTGGATTGCTCTATTTTTAGAATGGTGTGCTCCATTTCCTAAATTAGGGGTATTTGTTTTTGTTTGTAATTTTGAGGATTGAGCAGGTAATCTTTGATGGAAGTTCTGTGTCCAACCAATTACTCCATTTATGGCTACACTATATTAAACATTGATAATTATGTGAGATATGTATTATTTTAATGGACAACGGAAACTAGGGATCTTGGAATAAAATTAATTACACTTTTTTTAAATGGAATACTCCAATCGAAAATTAATCTGACAGGTCAAAAACCTAAAAATTTAAACAGTAATAATACACACATGATTATCAACATATTCTATGCAGTAATAAATAGGAATAAATTAACTATATATATATATTTATAGTGACAAACATTCAATTCATTATATGAGTCAGATATGTTAACTCTTATTTAAAACAACAGTATTTTAGTTCACAGTTTATAAGAGTTGACCTTGAAAACAACATTTTCCATGTTTCAAGAATGCATAGCTTTCAACTTGATTCTGTTATGTAGAATACTAAGGTAGTTAATACAAATCAGCAATAGCACAGTTTATGTTGTAATATCAGCACAATAAATACATCTTGAGATCAACACAGCATGGGTACCGTATCAACACATCACCAGCACCATAGAAACATAATGACTCGGCTCTTGGCTTCACTATTACCGTAATGTTTATACTATGACACCCTGTAGAATTCACATTCCATCACAACCCACGGTCGCGATGCCACGTCTTCCTTGCTTAGTCTTCCTATGTCTGGAAACTGATTCAACTGGTCAATGTTTTCCACTAAAGCTAATCCTTCTGTCCAGTTGAAAGACCGTGTCATCTTGTGGACAAGATTTTGGGCAGCAAACCACTTCCGTAGTCGATATATCTTAAGCATTTTTTTCACTCCTTCTGCGATGGATTTCCGTAGCATTAATCGCATCACCTTGATATAGTTGCTGTTGATTGCACTGTAGAATGCAAGTTCGCTGACTGTATTCATGTAGTCATCTGAAAAAATAGACTGGTTTGTTAAATTTTTCAGCAAAACAAGGATTTAGACTAGATTTAATCCCATGTAAACCAGTTTTATGATTTCACTAAACTTTAATGAGAAAATTGAAGCTGTGATTTAGAGGCACCTGGGACATTATTTACAGATGCTGTAAGTCTGAAGCCCAGTCTTAGTCCTTAAATTTGCAAATCTTATATTGACCAGCGTTTTGTTTTCATTAAATAGAAATTCTGTCTGAATAATTGTTGTTTTCCTCTGTACACCTAGCCATTATTTTTTAAAATCCATATCATTATAACAATATAGGAGCAAAAATATCATTTAGTGTTTAAAGTCTTAGTCTGTGTTTCAGACTGATAATGTTTATGAATAACGTCCCTGCTCTCAGCAGAGGCATTGACAGACCATATAACCCGTATTCACAAACATATTAAGACTGAATTACAGACTTGGACTTTAAAATTGCAAAAAATAAATCTACAATAATGTATTCGAAATTGATCTAATCGAAACATGTTAGAAATGATTTAAAATCTATATACCGGTATATTATTTTTCAAGAAAATGTAAATCTGTATTTGAAAGTCTGTCACACAGATATTGACAAATTTTAATCACAATTATGGACATCTAAATTCCAACAGATGGATCAACCATTTGAACATCGGTTGTCTATTTAATATTTCATTTCTGAATGCCATTGTTTCTCCGTGTCTAAACAATGATGTCATACCAAAAGTATGGCACACTCGAAAGTATGCTAATTATCAAATATATTTGGCCACATGTTCATAGATATTGACCTCAGGTTGTCCATATACATTTAAATACAGTGCAAATTTGTTACTATATTTAGTAATAAATATATATATATACTTACCAAGTACAATTATCTGCTCCACTGCTTTGTCATGAAGTTTTAGCAGATTCTGTATCTGCTTCACACAATGAAGAATCTCCATGGTAACTAGAACTGCTGGATCCTGATTGGTCTATGATTATAAACTCCGACCTCAGATTGGTTCCTTTTAAAAAGACACTATTTAAATTATCCAAGTATTATTCTGTGGCATCAGCTCATTTGTCAACCAAATGATATCTTACTAGGGAAGCTCGATGGTTTATGTCAACGGTTTATTGGTTTTAAAACACACTTCGTAAAATAAGTTGCTTATTGACAATGTTTGCTATTTTATTCCAGTAATTATATCTTGTTACTTAATGGCACTACTTTCCACACAGAATCCTGTTTTCAAAAAGCACAATGTTTATAATCCTTATCCTATGTTAGTCTTGTTACTTTAGTATAGCCTTTTAACCCAGTAATATCTTGTTCACTACCAACTCTGTTACATGTTATAATTCCAATACGTTGTTTCAGTTTCAGTGCAATGTACAACAGTCAATGCTTCTCTCCTGTACAAATCTTTAAATTATGATAATCTTAAGTCCAGATTTGTTGACAACATATACATCAATAATGTTTGCTGACTTTTGTTGGTGTTGCTACATTAATTGGATTAATTGGCCTAAGGCTGATTAATTCCAATAAGTTAATTGAATGTGTTAATTGCAGGAACAAGTGCAAATTCACACAAATTAAAGGAAGTTAAACTTCAAAGACATACATGTATTAGGAAATTGTTTGAGTGCTAATTGTTAGCAAACTTTCAACTTAGCAGTTTTATTGCTAATTTAATGACACATATTGTGTTAATTGTGGTAATTAATATTTGAATTTAAAGTAAAAGCTGTGATATACAACATATGTTTGTTTAAACCTTCTTGATTGTATGTTGTTGTTGTTGATTTTAATACATGTTCACCTTAAATTATATATTTATATTTTAGTTGTTGATTTTTAATACATGTTTAACTTACCTTATTGTCCTGTTCACCTTAAATCATATATTTATATTTTAGAACAAAAGTGCCTAAATTATACAACAGCACAGTTCAAGCCAGCCCAACAATGATTTGACAATATTTTGTACATTTTCAATACCTCCATTAGTATCTTTTATTCATTCAAAATTCTACATCCACCAAACTTTTTACATTGCAGTAAATAAGACATATAAGTGCTAACTTCTTGTAGGAAACTTTGCAATCAATGAAGAACTTACAGACCAAATTTCGTTTTTCATGTAAAAAATCAGCTACTTTTGGTTTAGAAACAAATCAATTTCAAAGTAACAGACGATCTTCTTGTAAAATGAAATGCAATTTAGGTGGTTGGTAACTACCCTACAGCCATCTGAGAAGAGAGAGACACTTTCATTAGTAACTATATATGGAATACTGGCACCCCCCCCCCCTGACAAAATGGCTCAGTTTTGCAAAGGTGGACAAAATCAAGGCTCTGTTTTGCAAAGGTGGACAAAATCAAAGCTCTGTTTTGCAAAGGTGGACAAAATCAAGGCTCAGTTTTGCAAAGATGGACAAAATCAAGGCTCTGTTTTGCAAAGGTGGACAAAATCAAGGCTCAGTTTTGCAAAGGTGGGCAAAATCAAGGCTCAGTTTTGCAAAGGTGGACAAAATTAAGGCTCAGTTTTGCAAAGGTGGACAAAATCAAGGCTCAGTTTTGCAAAGGTGGACAAAATTAAGGCTCTGTTTTGCAAAGGTGGACAAAATCAAGGCTCAGTTTTGCAAAGGTGGGCAAAA
This sequence comes from Mactromeris polynyma, assembly GCA_032209605.1. Classification (NCBI taxonomy): domain Eukaryota; kingdom Metazoa; phylum Mollusca; class Bivalvia; order Venerida; family Mactridae; genus Mactromeris; species Mactromeris polynyma. The sequence goes on from JASFXZ010000065.1 coordinate 873,530, forward strand.
TCAAGGCTCAGTTTTGCAAAGGTGGGCAAAATCAAGGCTCAGTTTTGCAAAGGTGGACAATATTAAGACTCAGATTTGCAAAAGTGGACAAAATCACTACTGCTCAGTTTTGCAAAGGTGGACAAATTCAGTCCCCTGCTTTCAACAAAGTGGTTAAAAGTCCTCCAAACATGCACAGAGAGACAAAAGCCACATGCAATAATGGGCAGATGAGATTTTGCCCTACACTCACTATTAATTGATCTGAGAAAATAATGATGATTTTTTTGTTTTAGTTTTGGTAGCGGAGAGCAAGTTGATCTGTCGACGAAGGCAGTGTGTTTAGATTCTGTATACAACGTGCTGTGGAGGTATGTCTTTCATTTACTTTTTAGTTTGATCCGTCTTTTTTGCCATATTTGGTCAATATAGGGACAGAATTGTAGAATTGATGATGACATACAATCAAGGCCTCAGTCTGAAACTCGGACTTAAGAATTAAAGTTTACAAACTTATACTTACCAGCAATTTTGTTTTCATTATATATAAATGAAAGAAAAATTCTGTCCAAATTATTGTTGCGTCCCTCTGTGTACTTAGCCAATTTTTGTTAAAAAATATAATGTTTTAACAAAAAGAACAAAAGAACAAAAAATAGCAAAAAGAACATTGAACATTTTAAAGTCTATGTCTGAGTTTCAGACTTATAATATGTATGAATAAGGTCCCAAGTCTAGGAATGTATGGTCTTATTAATAAGGTGGTCTTAATTTTGAAGTGGTCGTTATGTGAGGTTTATCTATGACTATGTTGGTTATATTTCAGTTTTTGTCCGGAGACCAATGACATTGATTGTTATAATGTGATAGCAGCGGAAGCCCGCAGTGTGAAGCCGGACGATAAAAGTCTTTGTGTGCTCTTCAATCCAGAGATATCTGTTCCTATTATTGGCGGCGCTGAAGCTACAAGGTCACATTGTGCTCTACATGTTCTAGGTGAGTGGGTATTTTCACAAGCCAAAATATTTACCTATCGATGATTTTAGATTTTTCGTGTGTGGAAATGTTTGCAAATCTCAGTATAGTGTTGCTACATTTAAGTCAAGTATATAAGTATACAGTAAACCTCAATAATAAGACCTTCCTTGGGACCCTTGAAAACTGGTCTTAATATTGAGGTGGTCTTAATTTCGAGGTTGAATAAAGAGCAAAACAGTGTAAATAGACTTGAACATTGTGTACTTAATTTTGAGGTGGTCTTATTATTGTGGTGGTCTTTAAGTGAGGTTTTACTGTATACATCTGTGATTGAGGACATTTATGCTGGCTGATACTTCGAGTTCATGAAATTTGCAAACATTCTATGTTGCTAATTTTACCACTTATGCGTATACAGTAATATTTTTTTAAGTCAAGGAGCTTATATAGTAATAATGAATTGAGTTTTCAAAGTCAAGGAGCCTAGAATAATTTTAATGGATATTGATTTTTTTTGCAAATTGTGTGGTGGATTTTTTTCATATCAATTATAAACACTGTCTCTTGCTGTTTTAGGAATATGACCCCTGCTCATGAAATATTGATTTTTTTGTGTGAAATGGTCAAAATTAGGGAGTATAACACATGGTGCATACATGCACACACACCATAAACAGAAAGTTTTCAACACTCTACATGCATTAGGTATTCGTTGTTGTTTTTGTTGTTGTCTGTGAATGAATAAAGTTCTTATTTTAGCCATGTTCGACCGAGTTTCTGTGATTTTTCTCAGAATGACTTAATTGAATTTCTGCATGCAATATGTGATAACAGATAATCATTCCCATCAAGAATATGTTGGAATGTCTGTGACAGAAATAGCAGAATATCCCTGACACTGTACTCAATGGAAATATTTTAATATGCTTGTATTTATTACAGGCTGTTTGGATACATTAACGATCGCAAAACAAAACAACCTAACTGTGCTAGAAGAAGCTAAAGAGAAAACAGCTGCAGCAAAGATCTACAACAAAGATGACTTTTCTGTAGTTAACAGATTTGAAAGTAAGTGAACCAGACAAATGGTGTAAATCATTGTCATGGAAATATTGTTTGAATTATTCAAAACGTAATGCCAATTACAAATAACCTATTCAAAATTTTCGTTATTTTTCTGCATTTATGAATTCAGAGATTCAAGTTTCTATCATATTGATTGCACTTCGTCTCCCTTGGTCGAGTGGTTAAGGCATCCGCCTTGGGAGCGGGCAGGTCGAAGGTTCGAATCCCGGTGGGAGTCTGTTCTGATATGGCTGGTTGGTGAGCTGCCAGCTAGTTCAATAATGGTTACCATGTGCCTACCTTCTGGTGTCTGGCATTAAAGGATAGGAATTGGGAAGTAAATGTGCTCAGAAAGTAGATGTCTCATAAGTCAGAAAAGGCTGGCTCTTTAAGTAGAGGTGACACTATAATAAATTGGCACTCTTCACTTTACATATTAAATGCATTTTGCTAGGATAGATCACTCTACAGTTGATATTAACAGCATTTTAATCATCTCCTGTTTCTGTTCTACATTAATGAAAACTTGTCTTAAACTTTATCCAAAATTTTGTTTTCAATACAGTAAAACCTCTGGGACCTTTAAAACTGGTCTTCTTATTGAGGTGGTCTTAATATTGAAGTTGATAAAAGAGCAAACCAGTGAAAATAGACGTGAAAATTGTGTTCTTGATTTTGAGGTGGTCTTCAAGTGAGGTTTTACTGTTTGTGTAATGGGAGACCTGAGAATCACAGGAAGGTGAATTTTTATCAACTTTATGAGAAATCAGTTTTATATAAAAGGATAATATAACTGTGTGTGTAGGTTCTTGTATATAGTTAAACTGGTTTTCTTTCTACACTTCTCTAGATCATGGTGGTGGGTGGGGTTACTCCGGACATTCTATCGAAGCTATCAGATTTATGTGTGATACAGACATTTTACTGGGTGGATTTGGTCTGTTTGGTGGAAGAGGAGAATATTATGGAAGAATCAAGGTTTGTTCAATCAGTTCTTTGTCCAGGAAACCGTCTTTATGTACCTGTTTGACAACTAGCATATATCAATTTCCATATACATTTTATAAATGGTGCTGACACAGCTAAAATTAATTTCACTACTCAAACCATTTAACTTTCCTTTCGTGGCAGGGGATACAGCTGTCTTTCAAGATGCCTTGTTAACCTTGTTTTTGAAACTTACAAAACTTATCTAGGCCTCGTTTTTATAATTTTCAGACAACTCGTTTAATGAATTAAGTGATTTATGACCAGCCATGTCATGTGCTTGATATATTGGTATGTTTGTGTTTCAGTTATTTGAATTAGGACCAGATGGAGGAGAGAATGAGGCAGATGGAGAAATGATTGCTGAGTCGGAAGAAGTTGCCTTTGAATGTGCTGCAAGGTTACATAATATTATAATTATTTCAAATGGGCACAAAAATGCTGTTGGGTTGAAATCTTGTTGTGAAAGCATTGATAAACTCCATTATCTTCATTGCTTGATATACCTTACTGTGCAAAGTTGTCCCCTTCATCTGATTGGGGGAAATCTCAATTTTTCTTTGAAGATTCAAAATATTGTCTGTAACAATGAATGACAGAATGTTAATGTTTGAATAAAGAAATACTCTGCTTGATTTTTCTAATGCAATAGTGATTGATTGAACAGGCCCCTTTTAAGAGAGGGGGTCTGCCAAACTAGAGGTCATGACCTCACAAGATTTTGGTGGAAAATAATAATCACAATTGACCTCATGTTTTGATAGTGTCCATTGCCTGCAGAAGAACTTGCTAGTTCTAGTTGAAAACACAGGAGGACTGGCTGGATTTACTGGAGTACTTTCGTGTCAGGTTTAACACTGCTTTTCAACAGCTCTTCAGTCATACATGCTGGCCAGTTGACTTAACTAGTTTTCCTGGAATTAATTAGCAATCAGTATTAACTTGCTCTTCCTTAAGCTACTGACAACTTCTCCACATGTGGAGGACATGACCATAGCTAATGTCATGGAAGAACATAACCTACCCAGCTCGGTAATTTAACCTGGAACTGCCGGGCGACAGTCTAGTGCCAACTGAGGTAGTCAGACGGGCTGGAATACTATTGAAAAATGACATAAAAACAAAGAAATTTTTTTTATCAGTATGACAACAAGAAAATATTAAATCTCTTCATGCATTGTTGTATCTTCCCCTACAGAGAGAAGTATCCCATGCTGTTTGATGAACCTGTCTTACTACAAGCCCATTGTTGGTATGTTGCACTGGCCAAGATATCTGGACCTAGTAGTGATTGTGGATCTAATGGTCAGTCTGTGGTCACTGCAGAAGATCAGTAAGTTATGCCTACGCTGGAGCTGACCAACCTGTGGTGCAGCGTAACCTCATATTAATATTAAGACCACTTTTGGTTCTAAAGAAAATTGGTCTAATTAATGAGGTAGTCTGATTATTGAGTAAAAATATGGTAGAAGTATTTAGAAATGGAGCATTTAAATATATTGTCTTATTAATGAGATGGTCTTAATTTTGAGGTGGTCTCTATATGAGGTTTTATTGTACATGATTCATTGTTTTCACTTTGTTAGTTATTTTTTTATTTGTAAAAAGTGAACTGTAAATATATATAACACCTACTGTAAAAAAGAGACTAGAATTAATGTATTCTTGTGTTATATTCTCATAGTCTTCACATGAAAGTTCTTTAAGTACTTGCCCAACTGACATATATCTTTGTTTCTTATTGCAAGTCACAATATTCTAACAGAGCAGTTTTATGAAATATCACCTGCCCACAATACATCATTGCCTCTGGCTTCGAGCAAGTTGGTTACCTTGAAGACTTTTCTCATTGAATTAATTCTTAAGCATATTGTATATAGGATACCTTTTTTTCCAGAGTTGTGTTTAAGTTCAAAGGTTCGAAGAAATCCAATAACGGTACTGATGTAAATGCTGGACAGATTCCACAGTTACTGTATAGACTACCATCCAGAGATAACACCACAGTGACTAGAAAGTCTGACACCACAGAGTCGGCTCATATACTGAGTCCAGATTTCTCGGTGACCGTTTCCCCGGTATGTTCTGTATGGTTTGTTAACCCCGCTGTCTAAGGAGTGTGAGAATACTTAATTAAGGGATGATAATTTTCCGCTCTTTATATCAAATTGTGAGATCTACTTAAATCCGATGAAAAGTTTTGGGGAAAAACCACATTATGACTATATTTCCACAACATAGCAGGAAATTTAGCAAAGTTTATACTAACCTGGATGTTTTGTCGCATTGTTTTTAGACAGAGAATATAGACCTCTAGCCTTTCCGCTTTTTCTTCCTTTGCCATTCTCATCCATGTATATTGAATTGTCACTTCAGTCTGTCTGTTGGTCTGTCGGCCAAGACATTTTCTTACATAATACAGTGCAACCTGGGCCCGATCTCTCAAAACATCTCAAGTAGAAATCTCAGCTCAATATGAGATTTTGCTCAAATCAGAGCCTGAGTTTGAGACAATCTCATTTTGGATCGCTTAAAAATGTTGTGAATTCTTCTAATTTATTTTTTACTTGTAATATTGATTATGAGTCTGTCTAACATGAGAAAAATCTCAACAATTTGATATTTGAGCTGAGATTTTAGCTCAGATTTTAGCTCAGATTGAGATGCTTCGGGAGATAGGGTCCTGTCCAGGGCAACTCCCTCTGGGCAATGCAAATTTTGGCTGTTGTTGAGAGGTGGTTGCACTAGAGAGGTTAAATTGTAAATTGTTAAGACAGTTCGAAAAATTGATATGTTTGTTGAGAGGAGGTTGTTGCTTTAAAGAGGGTGGCTCTAGAGAGAACTGAATATGTTTGCTTTGTTATTACGTATTTCATTCATATGCTTTAATTTTGATGATTCAACATTATCAGTCATTATCTATGATAGTTTATAAAAAAAGTCAAAACTACTTCTCAAATGTTATTCAATATGACATTTTCATAATTGATTGGATGACCAATTTTGTTGACACTGGACAGAACATATATGAGTTTTGACTGAGTATAATCTGATCAAAGTAATACTTGATCCTTTCATTCACTAATAATGACATCAAACTTTTCTCGTTCTGTACAGGAATGCTTTGAAGCTCTGCTTAAGCTTCTGGAATGGAGCTGGAACACGTTTCACTCAATCGCTCAAGACCTTGAGTCTACTAGGGGTAGTAGCCATTTAGGTGCTATCACAGATCTTCAGAAGCTTGTCTACATCAGTAGGGCCTGTCTTAGATTGTTAAAGATCTTTGTCAATGAAGTTTATCCAGATGGAGGTAAAATATTTCATTTTATGATTCTCTCATTTATCCTGCATTTTAGGTATACATAAATCATCTGTTACGAGTTTTGGTTGTATTTATCTCAAATTTTATTAATTTATTCAACTTTAGACTGAGAATTAGATTCTTTTCATTTAAAAGTATGCCTCCCCCCCCCCATAGTCTGTCAAGATTGTAATGTTTTTGACAGAATGAACCATCCATCACTTGTCAGTCACAAAATAATATTGACTTACTATATTATATGTCATAGAAAATTGTTTTCATGTTAACGTTAAGATGATGATCAGAAGACAAAATTCCACTACAATTTTTCATTACCTTGGTGATGTAGCAAGATCAAAGGTTATAGGTGCTGGTCAAACACAGAGGAGGGATTTACATTGTTTTTGTAAATTTACCATAATAATTACTCAACAACCTTCTTTCCTTATTCTGTTTCATCCAAAATAAATATCAGGTCCCGATGTATCTTCTTAAGAACCCCTTGACCTATCATCCTCAAACTTGGTCCACACACTCATCTTGAGTAGCAAATGATCACTATAGATGTTGGGGTCATGGGGTCAAAGATTAAGGTCACAGGGGGGCATAATGTTTTTACAAACATCTCTTGTGATATTTTTCAGCTGTATTGAAAAAGATGACAACAGAATCATTACGACTGGCTGAATGTGTGGGTAGTACACAGGATCTATTACGTCGTATTCTAGCTGAAGAAGTGAATCCTGATAAATTCAAGGTGTTTGTAGAGGAGCCGCCGGGTCAGCAGATTTCTTCACCATTTGTTGATGATATACTTAATGAGTGCCATCTAACGTTTAGGTCATGTTTCCACGCCTTCTATCCGACTGGTACACTCAAGTGGCTTTGTCTTTGTGATCTTCTTCAGCATCTAGAACCTGTAAGTATATGATACAATTTATGTTATGTTTATGTAAGCATTGAGGCGATATCAGGTGACAGTTATTACCACAAAGGCATTTAAATAATGAAAAGAGCCACTTTGTCGAAGTGGACAAATAGGACGCTTGCTGGTCCCACAGATGCACACAATAAATACGGGTCCTTGACCTGTAAATTGTGCCGGAGACGCTGAAAACGCTTGTCTGGGAACTCCCTGAGTTAGGGTCTTATTGAGAGGCAGTGCCTTCTGAGTTTTCACGTTCTGTAATATTTAACTTTGACATTGTTTTCTTTCTTAGAAAATTAAAAAAATGAGGTTCTATACTTTTGCATAAACTCCAAATATTTGAGCTAGGAGTCTTCACAATAATAATTTCTTTGAGGTATATATCAAGTAATATGCTTACAAGATAATAGCATAGTCAATAAGATTTTGGACATTTGGATTTTGTGCTTTGTCTTGCCATTGGAAAGTCTTAGGTCAAACAGGGAAGTTATATGTGTTTTTTTTTATTTCTCTGTATGGATATCAGAGACTTCAATTGTGGTGTAAATAAATTTGAATCTGATTTTTTTTCAGAGTATGGTGAATGCTGGTGGTTACGGTAGACTGTTGGCCGCTATTATGGAAGCCATGTGTCACCCCACTATAAAACTGACCAATATAATGCCTATCAACTGTGAGCCGCAGACTGAGGCGATACTAAGAAAACAGTCAACAGTTGTCATGGACGACAACACTAACAGTTTTGCAAGAATGGGTGATGTACATCGTTTCCCATTACTAGTCGATCACATGACTGGTAGAATTGAGGTAAGGAAAGCTTAGGCATGTGTGGTAGAATTGAGGTAAGGAAAGCTTAGTGGGTGTTATCTGAAAATGGGTAGTGTGTAGGATACAGAGTGTTTATGTATTAAAAGTATGGTAAAAAATTGACATTACGAAACAGGATATTTCATCTTGTTAGAAGGCATTTAATGCAATTCTAAAACAATTTTCAGATTATATGGAAAACTAGTTATCAGGAATGTATGTTTTCATTCTCTGTTTCTATGCAATTTAAAAGTTACTAGTGTTTCTTGCACAAATTAGATCATTTTACATTTTGGATGGCAGTATATTGAATGCACATGATACTTTTAGAGTGCTCAACATATTTTGTGTACAACGTTGCTATGCAGTAATGATATTCATGCTGTTGTTTTATATATTTCAAGACTTCAGGGATTGGGAATAGTCACATATCCTTCAAGGAGGTTTTAGATAGATTACTGATGGTGGTTTCATACCCTGTACGGCAGGCACTGGTGCAGTCTAATTCACCATACCCATCTGTGCTTGTAGCAAACACTTGCTCCCTTCTGTCAACCATTGTCAGTGAGCTAGCTGCTACTGCTACAGGATTGGAGGTAAGTACATTAGCTGATATTCTATTAGCATCCCTGGTTAGTGTAAGTGGTAAAGTACTGACTCCAGTTTCACAAAACTCTGAAATTGAGATTTATCTTGGATCAGATATTGCATTTCTTGTGTGATATAGTCATGAGTTTCATAGCAGGATGTGTTTGTTTATATCTACATGTATTTAATTATCTCAGCTCTTTTGATTTGCTTTACTCTCTATAACTCAAAATATTAGTGCTTGAAAAATTCAGTTTGTGAGAGATCTGAATTGAGATCTTTGTGGCATCGACGCTTAGATGGCCAGAGGTTTTGAGTGAGATCACCAAGTAAGGGATATGTTCCCATCTTGGTGGACTATCAACTCATGCTGACATATCCGGTTAGCATAACAAATTCAGTACCGGTCCCAATTTCGCAAAAGATCTCAGTGTCGTCAGTCTGATACAATTCTTGTTTCACCTATACCTTTAAATCAATTGAAGGGATTCCTTTGAAATTTTACACGAATGTTCAGCATGTGGTGGCATGTTGTGCTCATAAGTCAGGTTTGTACCTTGAAGGTCACAGGCCTGAGCACTCCACTTCATGGCATTAATCACTGAATGGTGACCTCAACCTCGTGAGTGTAATCATTCTAACCTTCATTCACAATTCCTTTGACAATTGGCGTACACGTTATGTGTGATTAATTTCAGACTGATGTAACATCAACCACTCGACCGATGTTAGTCACACCAAACAGATTTACACGTACAAGTCAGACTGCCTATTGGAACACAGGCAATGGTTCCCCTGATGCTATAGAGTTTATGGTTGATAAGCCGGGCATCGTGATTGCTGGAATCTGTCTCTATGGTGGAGAAGGATCTTATACTTACGAGCTGGAACTTTTAGATGAGGTTAGATTGCGTGAGAACACTTTGTGGAATTGATGTTGGAAAACATTTGTTAACAGAAATTTTAACCGTATTGAGAATAATTTATAAGATTATTACTATTTTAGTGAAACAAGTATTAAGCAACACCCAAAATAAAGTACATTTTCATGATACAATTATGTGTTTTAGAGTACCTAATACATATGTTGTTACATTATTTGCAAGTGAATCTATAATATTAATGTGTTTTTTTGAAACACTTTTGCAATATGAATTGAACCCTGTCTCTATTGAACAGCCTATGTTTTTTTGCAGTTTTATAAAGAATACTGAACATAGCAGTGTAAGTGTATCTTGTACATATGAAAGTTGAAACAACAGAATTTTTCTTCCATTTGATTATAGTTTAGTTTGTTTTCACGTATTCTCTTTTTCTGTTTCCCAGCAGAGCAATGGGGGACAGAACGCAGACCCATCACATACACAACGTTGGCATAATATCGAGATGGTGAAAGGATCTTATGGTCCCGAGGATTGTGTAAACGATATTGCCGAGATAAAGTTTGACAAACCAATAGCAATTAAGGTGACTTCTTTCTGCTTGTGTTTTATAAGAGTTTTAAAATTACATGTATTAAGTCAAAAATCTATTCAATAAGCCATGAATTTGAATTCATTGTTAAAACAGTCATCAAATGTACTTAATTGACTCATTGGCTGTTTGGTGCATATGTAACATACAGAAGTGTCCCAACAAATTAGTATTTTCTCTTAAGTGCTGTGAAATATTACATCGGATTGTCTCATAAAATTATGAGCATTACAAGTGTTGCCACATTGACAGATGAATAAAGTCAGTATAAATTAAGGTTACAAGTTAAAACCTTTCAATCAGTAGTAGAAGTAAATCCTACTATTAAGCCAGAAAAAATTGATATGCTTTTTCATTGAAGAGTTGTAGCATCAATGTATGGACTATTTGATTTCCCCTTATATGTATGTATGTATGGTAAAGATACAGTGCAAACTCTCCAGAGTTGTCCTCCCTTGAGTACTAACCTCTATTCAACAACATTATCAATTTTACTGTTGTAAAAACTTATTACCAATTATACCTCTCTAGAGCAACAACCTCTCAACAACGATGGACATTTTCCTCTCATAATGGATGTTGCACTGTGACACTGTAGTTTATATAGACTTTAAGCATCTTACAAGCTAGAGGAGATTTTGGATATAAGCCGTGGCAATGATATTCTCGGTTTGTAGATTGATTCTATGTATTGAAAATACTTTGTCAGCAACCCAGAATACTTAAGACACAAGTTTGATCACATTTGGGTTGTTACATTTTACAGGAGAGCGTGAAGTATTCTATACGACTCCGTAACCGTGGTTTCCAGAGGACATTCAATGGTGATGGTGGTATAAGCAAGGTTAAATGTCCGGATGGTACGACCTTCACATTTACTGCTTGCTCCCTTAGTAGTAATGGAACTAACCACATGAGAGGACAAGTTCCACAGATACTGTATTACAGGTAATGTAATAAATCTGTTATACTGTGAATAGTTTCATGACAGTGTGATAACTTTGTTATAACACAGATGCTATGAAACAGTCAACTCTCGTTACACTGGCATCTGTTACAATAGAATATTTATATAGGCTAATTCGATGGGAACAAATCCGCTTATTCGGTCATCGATCAAATTCATTATAGCAACATTATACTACACAAAATTCACGGGGGAAAAACATGGTTGTTATAATGAGAGTTGACTGGACCCAAGTACTTTACCTCAGGTAGTATAACAAATCTACTATTCCATACATAACTTTATGGCAGCATGTCAACTTCCACAAAAATATGGTAAACAAGTACAGTCAGAACTTGTTCATTGGAATTCATCGTGTCTGAAGTTTCATTTCAAATAATACATTGTTTTATATACTGTAGTATCATTTGAATTCGCGCAGGTCTAATTTTCGCGTATTCCGCGCTAGAGACAAAGCGCGAATTTAAGTCCGCGCGATTATTAAACTTTCGAAATTAACATGGCTATCCGAATTTTTGTCTCTCCGAAAATGTGTGTATATGCACTTACGTTTTTTCTTTTCATAATATGTCGCTGTTTTTTCTGATAATCTGTGTGGAATAATTAGGAACATGGAATATTTTGACACAGTTTGATTACTAGTACGTAAGAGTGGTTTAAACGGAACATTAATTCATAAATTGATTTTTCTTTGTTTACGATGTTTATATAAAGAAGACACGACTGCATAAAATCGTTGTCATCCGGAGTGCACGCACTGCAACTTTTTTCTTCATACTTTAATTCTTGAACAATTCGTACAATCGTGTCAATTAACGCTAATTAATCGTTGGACGTGTCATATTGTTTGTGGTATTGTTATGGGGTATGTTTTAATTCGTTCCCGACTGGTTCGCTGAAATAACTTGTCAAACTCATAACCGAAAATGTAAAATCGGGATACCAGGGAATCAAGCACTTGGTGACACTGATCAAAATACGACGCGAACCTCACTAGTCATGTTGTTTATTCAAGTTTCACACGTTTCTATTGTATTCAGATATGACAATTGGCAATAAAATTGTTAATTGGCGACTCTATTACAGAGAGTAAATACGCAGAATATTGCTATTTACAGCTTATTATACGGATGTACGAAATAACACGCGCTGAGATACCGACATTTTTTCTTCAAAAATTTAAAATGCGCGAATTTAGGCCCGCGCGAAACTGCCTTTTTTGCTGTTTGCGCGAAATTTCACCCCCGCGAATTTAAGTGATACTACAGTAGCCCATTTCAATTTGACATGCCTAAGAAGATACATCTGAACTGATATTTATATTGATCAAAACACAACCTTGGCTTTTTATCTGTCAAGCTTACGGACAAACATGAACATTTCAATGCATCCATATTGTAATGTAATGGTCCAGGTAATATATTCATAATATATATGGTTAGTAAAACAGTTTTATACTTGATTACTGATTTAGAAATGACCTATATGCTACACTTGTAACACCTGTTGTTCGCACATTTTTCAGTGCACCACAAGATGGCGAACAACATCAGCAGAATTCAAAAAATCTTGCCGAGCTTCAAGCGAGGAAGAATGCCATTGATATTGTTAGTGCTATATGCCGTGTTGCAACTGACCTGTTGCATAGGTCGCAAAGTATTTCACCTGTGGTTGTCAAGGAAACGCTAGGAAGTTCTCAACTATTCAAGTCTCTTCTACCACTATGTTTAGCTTATATTGGTCCTGTTGCTTCCAGTGACCCAAGGGTGAGTTTAGTTTTGCTGATGAAATTGAACATGTTTACTGAGTGAGATCAATCTCAGCAGCAGCATGTTGGATTACAAGTTTAATTTCATTTTAATGGCTCAGTTCCAAAATAACTCATCGTAAGTGTTAATTAAGATAAACAAAATAAAAAATGTGCTGTAATTTAAAAATAAGCATTTTTGGGCCTCAGGAAGAAATATTCATTTTATCTTGTCCAAAAGAGAATATAATTAAACAATTGCAGCCAAGAATTGGTGAAATACCAAAAACATTAATAAATTACCTATCTACCAAACTTCAAAAAAGGGTTGGAAAAAAACCAACAAAGACTTTTAAACGAGACCAAAACGTCATTTTATGTCTGATATTGTTTAGTCATCTCAATAATTATTTATACATTCTCAGGGTGCTGTACAGGTGTTGGGGCTGATTCAAGAAGTTTTACCAGCAATGTCTTCTCTTATAAACAATATCTACCCTGCTCCACCCAAATCTGAACAAGGGGAGTTAGCCAATGGTGGAACAACATCTCAACATTATGCTATACTCGAGAGTGATCACCCTTACAAGCCGGCTACTGTTGCAAATTATAAGGTTTGTATTACTTATTCTACTTAGTCTGGTTTAAGTGAATTCTTTCTTTGCTTGTGAATGCCAGTGGGTAAACAGCAGTTGAAGCATGTTTGTTGTACATCAATTGTGAAACAAGTTGTTTCACTTTATGTTATTCATCACTTCAGATGCAGGGCTCTAGAAATCCACTAGCCCGAAGTCCCGGACAAGTCTAATTGCTGATTTGGGCTACCAACAGTTGAGTTGGACTTAGTCCAGGACAAGTCTGTTATGCATACCTACTTAACTGTTAATCCATACCCTCTTCTATGCTTGTACAACTAGCCTCCCATGTCGGACAAGTCAAAATTAACATGTACAGTAGTCCGGAACATCTGCATTTAAAGATTAATTCTAGAGCCCTGCGATGACAGCTTCCTAGGTCTCTACCAGTACTCATGCCTGATTCCGGTATTGTTCACGGTTCAAAGTCGCCCAAGTTGGGATTCGAACCCAAGCGCTTCTATCAGGAGTCAGACTTTCCCCCCCTCGTTCACTAGTCCTCCCTAAATATTACATTCTTTTATCTATCTTTATGTATCTATTTGTATGAAGAATTGTTAGGGAATTATATGTAAAGATAATAAGATTTGTTGACTCTGTATTATAATTACTAAGAACAAGTCAAATTTCTCTACTGTTGATTGAAACCATTGACTTGTACTATTGTCATTATTTTGCAGTAGGTAGCCAATCTTAAAATTGTTCATGATGTCAAATTTGTGACAAGTGACACAGTGATAAACATTGGCAGATGATGAGATTTATCTTCACATTCAGATGTAAAATAATTTAATTTAGAGAACATTATTGTTAGTATGATGCACCTATGACTTATGAAATTTCGCAGTAACTATAATAGTTCAATAAAACTATTATTGACATATGGGCTGGTGGCCTAAATTATCTTAATAAAGAATTGAAATGAATTGAATTGCTACTGTGGTGCACATATTACAATGTTATTGGTATTGTTACAGGTGACCTTCCCTGAGTCTGTTGTATGGATGGTCGTAGAGTTTGATCCTCTATGTGGAACGGCTCAGGCAGAGGATACGCTTCAGCTGTTTGTTCCGAGTTACCAGAAGCTTGAACCACCGGTCAATCCGATCCTGGTGACGAACGAGGAGCAAGAAACATTGAAGGTCGCATACTGGCCGATATTAAAAAAGTTCCATGGAACTAATAGTTGGCCGAAGTATTCAGTTGTTATTCCTGGTGAGTGATTTTTGCTGAAGAATTTTGACTATTCTGTAATACAATATTAAAACACTCATAATTTCCTTATACAATTGGTTTCACTCATATACAAAACTTCATATTTTGATTCAAATATATTTTTGACAATGTGGTTATTGCGGGAGTTATTAACCCTTGTCAGTGATAGTATTTCCCTCATGTTGACAGTATGTACTGTCACACAGGAAGCCATCTGATATTTATATACTGTTAACCTGGGAACACTGATAAGCCGTACAGAGTTCTCCACATAATTGCTCAAAATATCATGAAATATCAACTTGTGTATCGAGGGTTCAGCGCAAGACTATGCTTACTCTTATATACTAAGTATAGTCTTGCACTGAACCCTCGGTATGGTGAAACCTTGCTAATAAGACCACCTTAGGTTCTGAAGGAAGTCGGTCCTAGTTTATAGCTGGTCTATTAATTGAGTCATAACGATGAGAGAAAATTGAAAACTGGCTCTTGAAAGTATGGTTTTATTAATGAGGTGGTCTTAATTTTGAGGTCTTCAAAGGAGGTTTTGCTGTACATTATTTTATTACTACATCTTTTTATAGGAAATGAGGTAATATTCTCCTTAGAGACAGCATCAGACTATGTGAAAGATGAAAAGGCCTGTTTCTATGGTTTCAAGTGTTTTATTGTCGGATACGAGTCGAAGAATGGTTTGGAAGATGTGAGTTTTTACTTATATATCGAGACTGCTTTAAAACACACTGACCGAACTCAGGTTTTGTGAGGGATGTGGGTTTTTATTAGATTGATTTTAGCTTGTCTTGTCAATTTTGAAAAATTGAAAAGCTCTTGTCATAGCTCGATCATCATCATTTGTTTGTGTAAAAGTATGTCTCAAAGCTAATATAACCCACAGAAAAGGGTCTGAATTCATTTTCGGAGCTCTTGTTAAAATCTTTCATTTTTTCCTAATATGAAAGGGTGATGACTTTCACGAATTTGGATGAAATGAAATGTTAAACCATTTATTTCATGTTTTCATTCTTCACAATGTCATGATTTAACTTGAGGGGAGATAAAATGATAAGTTGCCGCCCTTTCATAAATAACCTAAAACAAACTAAACACTTCAGTCGTAAATATACTGTAATAATATTGTTGTGTATGTCTTTTTATCAGACAATCATGCATCTAGAGAAAGAGTTGAGTTATCTGGGTGGTATGTGTAGTTCTTCGTTGATCAAGAAAGATATTGTTTTACCTCCTGTGTCCGTGGAAGAGCTCGATGAAGATATGGACTTCGTGGAGGAAGCATCGCAAATGGTAAACAGCGATACCGTTATATCATTAGCTTTTGCTGACTGGGGTGAAATCGACTGTAAGACAATGTTTCCCATGCTTGCATTACATGATGTCATAATTTATGTCACAGACATATACAGTCCGACCACGTTCATTCGATTTCATCAGGTCAGAAATTTCATTTTGAATAATACTTGGTTTCGAATAGCCCATTTCAATTCGACATGCATAAGAAGATACATCGGGACCTGATATTTACTTCGGATGATGCCGAGTATTCAGGGGTGTCAATAAGAGCCGTGAGTTGGTAAAATTACCCAGTAACTTAAGCATCATCACCCAGCTACTTTTCCTGTATGAATGATCATAATTAAGGGGTTACCCCCCCCAGAACCCCCCCCCCCGCTACTATTGGTGATTTCCCTGCTACTTCAAGAATTAGTGACACCCCTGAGTATTCGGATAGGTTGTCAAATAATCGAGGACTGACAGCAGTAGCAACCATGTATTATTTTTCAATCCTTCGGGGTTGTATAATAACAAACAACATACAGCAAAATTGCTTTACACTGACGATTGCTGCTATTATAGACAAAATTGATATTTTTTATGGTTTAAAGGTATGAAATATTATATTTGTATTCATAAATTTCTGAATTATAAAACACACTTTCAGAAATTTTTTTTAATAAATTCAATACATTATGACTAGTCATGATAAGTCATCTGCAAAATGTTAACACTGTCTGAGTTTAACTGTAATAGGAGAAAGTAGAGTTTGTATTATATCAATTTTAACTTATTTGGAGAATGAATTACATGGATTTAATTACATTGTGCAGTGATTTCATATGCTTTCATTGGCACAGATATCCATTGTAATTTGGTATGACCAGATTGGAAGTTAATTTGTAAAGGATAATTAAGTGACTATGTGTTCATACATTGTGAGTGACTTACTTCATTGCACTTGCGAGTGCTTCCAGCAAAGAGCAGTTGAACATAATCAACAGTTTCTTACCTGTACGAATCTACAACCAGACCCCTACCAAGAATGCAATAAACAAATTGAACATTTCATTAAATGGTAACTTCTTATCTTCAGGTTTTCAGTGCTCATTCTCAGCTCCTGGGGAAAGGATTTGCATTGTCAAGACCACCAACAATTGTACAAGCCCTGGAAGGCAATTTACCGTTCTGCTGGCAGAGTAATGAAAGATCTTTCCTGAAAGACTTTGTCTCTTGCACAAACGGTACCAGTGGATGTAGATTGGCTAGGTAGGTTAACAACCTTGTTTCCCATTCACTAAATGCTCTCACTCATTTGTGCAGAGATGTCAATATTTCATACGGTTAAGTATTGTAGAAGTTCAAAAGAATGTAAGTAAGGCATATTTCTGTCCTTATTACTACTCATGAAAGTTGTGTCGAAACACCTTGATTGAATGAAGCATACTTGTTGTAGTAGTCGCAGTTCCATGAGGATTTGGCTAGAATACTTACATTATTGAATAGTCACAGATTTGCAGTTTTACAGTGCAAATTCTCCAGTGCGACACTTTTTGGAATGGTACATTTTGGCTGCTGTTTAGTGGTTGCTATGCTAGAAAGATTAAATTTGTAGTAAATTCTTACCACAGGCAAAACTGATACTGTTATTGAAGAGAGGTTATGCTGAAGAGAGGGCCTCTCTTAAGAAGTTGCAGTGTATTTGCTTTTTCTATGTACATTATTATTGAAAGAAAGAATTTCATACATGTTAATTATTTTAGATGGTTACAGCCAGACTCTTATGTTGATCCTAAACTGTGCACAATTCAATACAATGAAGAAGATTTGAAATGTAGTTGGCCAAATATTATAACAGTGTTAACCAAGGACCAGTATGGTAACCAAGTGTATGCCCCGAATCTCAAAGTGGAGGTGAAAGCCGTACCAATAGATTTAGATCCATCTGGCGATGAGTACAAACGAATGAGACGTCTCAGTCGACCTGACGAGAGTACCGTTACATTTGGAGGCCATGAACCACCATGTCTTGATACACCTTATGAAGTCACAATCAAAGATAAGAAGGATGCCTTCCATGCCATTTGTATGATGAAGGTAAAGTCTTTAACTTGAGACATATTGCTGGTAGAATTGTTATAAATTCAGTCAAATGTGTGCTGACTGTTGAATTACCTTCCTTAGAAACTGACATCAAATGGTTGCACTTTTCTCATCCAAATAATCAGTTTCTGGCACTTCACTTTGTTTGAGAATGAAACTTTCAATATGCACATTTTGTCCATTTTAACTTATGATCTTTAACATTTTTAATTGTGTTTTCAGATTAAAGTAATACTATGCTCATTTTTTGTTCATTTGTTTACCTAAACAAACATGAAAAACATATTTCCTGTAGTTAAAACATCAATGAACAAAGAATGAACTCATAATGTATTGATCCGTGTTTGTTGAAGAAAGATGTTTGTACATCATAAAATTAAAAACAACTACCAGTTTTTTAACAATCAGGCTATTTCACAAGTTTTGTCTGTATTATGGTAAAAAAAGGTTTTTTCAATGGGTTATAAATTGCAATGGTTCTTATTAGAGATGTTTTAACCAATGTAACAACATTACTGGATGAAGCCAATTCAAACATTTTATGTTCAGATGAGCCAGATATATCTTTAAAATTGTATAGCATCAAGAAAATGCGAAGTAATTCAGTGTTTTGGTGTCTGATGTTCTACATTTTATTGTTATTTCATTCTTATGTCAATTTTATAGGCTTATGAGAATTACTCCTTTGAAGAGCTACGTTGGGCGGCACCAGCTGTACCTAGGCCGAGTGAAAACATGTTAGTACGATCAGCTGATGATGGAACGTACCACGCTAACTGGACTCCAAGTAGTATTGGACTGTATAATATCTTTATATCAGTAGATGGCTTTGAAACAGGTATATGATCATGTTAATCTAGTGTATGAAGTGTTTATATAATGGTTGTAAGATGTAACCCACCATTTTGTATTTGGAGAATCATTACAGCATGACAAAGTGGTCTGAATTGATGTATGTGACTTTGACTGATTTAAAACGTTTTTCGATTGTTCAGTTTTTATGAATCATACATATTATAGCTTACTGCTATCAAAATCAATAGACAATGTACACCAGTAGTGTTTTAGAAACGATGTCAAATAGCGCTGGTAGCTACACATAGGTGTCTGCTTGTATGTTCTTGTCCATTGTGTGCTATGTATATAGTATAGATGTGAAGTGTATTAAATTTACTGAGAATAATAACTATATTACAGGAGAAACTTTTATAAAGTTGATTCATTTGTCATCTAGTCATTGTTTTTATCTATTTTAGCTGTCGGCATTACACTTTATGACTTCTATTCATTTTAACTATTGTAATTATTGAAGGTGAAACTTACAAAGTAGAAGTGAAAGAACCACCACAAGGCGTTACCCCACCCACACAAACACTGAAGAGACAACAGAGAAAGCAGGTAGAATAAAAGTCATTAATTTTTCATTGGATTTTTCAAAGGTTGTTTTTTTAATTATATTGATGATACTGTTTATGACACATTGGTTATTGTTTCAAACCTGCTTTAAATATCTGAATTATTTGTTGTTTTGAATACAGTGTAAATGGTTTAGTGTTACCCTGTCCATCTGTCTGTCTGTGCGAAAAATTAGTTTGCCATCAATAACTTGAAAGGATGAATGAATTCAATTCATACATGGGTATATAAGCATAGGATAATAAAATACAGGTCAAGTTCGATTTCTGTTACAATCCACCAATTTTTAGTTAAGTTATTGCCCTTTCTCACTTAAAAGTCCATAGCAGGGCATTCATGTCCATATACATGTCCTATTGACACATTTATATTTTATTAAGTCATTTAGTATATTTATATGTATAGAAATTAACAACGTATTGTTTTCCATACAAGGTGATTTCAAGTTTAATATCATATTTCTAGATGAGAAAGTTTGTTGGCAAGAACAGTGCTGGTCTTAGAGTGAGAACCAATCCATCTTTACAGAGTGAACAGATCGGAATTGTGAAGCCAGAAGGAGTTATAACATTTATGGATGAGGTAAATAACTACTATTCTACTCCCCACCTACTCCTGTCTCTCTGCCCCACCTCCCCCCCATACTGTGGTTAACCACTCAATCCATGCCCCACTCTCTATATCTGCCCCAACCCTTCCCTACTTCACATCCACATTTAAATTCTTTCGTACTTTTCCCATTTCACCATCCCCGCCCGTTTTCTGTCGCTCACTCTCTACCCTTAACCACCTAATTCATACCCTCTACCGCCCAGTGTCCCATCTGACCCCACCTATTGGCCACTCTCTACCATTCCAACATTCTCTATACATTACCAACTCTCTACCATTCAAACAAATTGTCCTAACAAACACCCAATCTCTGCTCACCACTGCCCTTCCTCTATTACCTCATGCCTATTCTACTGGAGCACACACTCTATCCACTCTCCACCCACTCCTCCCACTCTCCACCCACTCCTCCCACTCTCCACCCACTTTCCACTCTCCACCCACTTTTCACTTTCCACCCACTTACCACTCTCTGCCAAACACTGCCCTTCCTCTATTACCTCATTCTACTCTATACCCATTAGAAGAAATCCTGAATTTGCTATACTAGTACATGGGTGTCGTACAACCAAAGGTTAATTTTAGATCCATTGAAGTTCAGTCCGACGATAAATCATGTCTTTATTTCTTTGCGATTCAAGCACATTTTTAGCAGTATTTTGTTGTTTATACCTCAAGATCAGAAAAACCCATATTCATTGCCATCTGGAATTGATGAACTCAATGTGATATTTATGTACACACTAGGTGCACAATGACGATGGCGTTTGGTTACGACTTTGCGTGGAGAGTATCAAAGAATGGTGTAACAATGGATACACGGATGCCTGGGTGTTGCAGTATAATCAGCATCTGGGGAAAACATTGCTTGTTCCACTGGAAGAACCCAAGTCTATCATTGATGAAATTGTCACTGAAACTGTGAAGAAATTTCAGATGTATGGCCAGAAGCCTACTACACAACCTGTTGAAGGTATGGTTCGAATGCATTTGTCGTAATTAATGTTAACCGTAGTATTGAAATTATACTTGACTATTAACATGTGGAATTTCATTCCGATATCCTCACCCAAATCTTAAAATCAGTTTTAGCATTGTGATTATAATATCACCAGAGAAATTGCAGGCACATATATCATTGTACTTTACAATTTGAATCAATTTCTTTGATGAATTTGGTCCTGGCAGTGTTTTATGTGTTACTAATTTAGTTCAATTTTTGGCTTAGAATATTGTTCAGAATCATAAAATGCACTTTGACAAAATGAGATGGAGATTTTTAAAATGAGAATGCTGTATCAGTATGCTATCATTTATGTTTTCAGGAGGGCCAGGCGTTTATGAAGTTATTAAATGTGGTTCTTTTGGACACAATATTCGTAGCAGGCCCAGTCTGAAAGCCACACCTGTTGGTCGTGTTACCATGGGCAACCAAGTCATGATTGTGGAAGAGGTATGCCTTCCTTTTGGCAACATTATTCTGATTCACTTGTATATCAATGTTTCCAAAAAATGCTAAATTTTGACAAGAGTGGATTAGATTATGGAATATAATTAATGTGTCTTCTATAAAAACTATCTACTAAGGAAGTTTTGGCCATTTTGTTAAAATATTACTATGGCATTTTTAGCCTTTGTCATGTAATTTGATCTTTTTACTAACATTTTCATAAGTAAGTTCCAGACTTATAGCTCTTAGAATACTTAAAAATACATATTTGTTTATCTAGCATGCTTTATAAAAACATTATTACCCATTCAATGTTATCTTGTCGGCATAGTGGAGTAGGGGTATAGGGCTTCAGTCCTGATCCGAAGGTTTTGGGTTTGAAACCTGACTTGGGTGAGGTTGAACCATGAGCTTCACAATCCCTTACTTAAGGCGCAAGTAAATACTGGTTATGAACCCAGGAAGCAGTCATTGGAGAGTGATTAATAGCACTTATAACTTGTTTCATAAATGATGTAAAACAAACAAGAAATATCTTGAAAAAAGATGGTCGGCGCAATTGGAAGGTTAAGATTTGTTGGGCAACATAAAAAATGCCGAGATGTTACAACTGCTCATTGGATTTCGGTAAGGTAAAGTACCCTTTATTGAAAGGTTAACCAATCCGCGTCAATGTTACAAATGTTGTTCGGTTGAAGAGAAATTGCATTGGTGGTTAACGTATGATTTTATTGGTTTACACAACACTGATATGCAAATAGCAAAACCATGTTAGTACGGCTGCGCCAAAAAAGTTTAAACTAAACTAATTTTATCTTTGTGTTTGTTTTAAACAGGTTGTGAATGTAGAAGGTACCTGGGTAAAACTGGATCCAGACAGCATAGAGCAGTATTGCCATGATAAGGAGACGGAAGCCTGGGCACTTGCAAAGTCTAGGGACAACACCGCGTATCTGTTACATGAATCCCAGCTAGGCATGTCCCAGCAATCCTCTGCCAAAGATCCGTTTGCGTTCAATACCTTACCTCCACATGTTCAACAGAATTTTGATTTTGCCACCCCAGCAAGTCAAAGATATCCTCTATTTGGTCAAGACCAGGGCACTGTGTTTAGTAACAGAAGGGCCAGTCCATTTTCATTTGGTAAATTAAACCGTTATTTTCTATTATTTTCAACATTTCTGTTATCATTCACTAGCTGAATTTAGCCTTAATTATGGGGGGGGGGGCAAAGACAGAGATTTTCAATTAGTTACTGCGAAAGTAAATGTTTTTCAATGGGTTTAACACCATTTATTAACAATATGAATCAGATATGCAGGTCAAATGAACATAGCCACATGTCATGGACAGACATGACCTGCCAAGCCTGGAAGTCAAACCCTGACCTCCCGTGTGACAGCCTAGCACTGTAACCACGGACCTAACTGAGTAGGTTTGCAAAGTAATATAGTACCCACATGTCATTTTTGTCGAATCATCTAAATTTTGCCCAATACATTTTTGCAATATTGTTCATGATATCTTAAATTGAACTACCATGAATTTATGTTAGAATTAGTTCATGTTTCTGATTTTTAGGTTCACAACAGAACTTGTCAGTATTTGGTTCCCCTTTGCAACCTCAAGCTAGCCTGCCTGCCTTCAGTTATCTTCCAAGCTTTGATCGTTACCAGAGAAGTGAGATGGGTAGAACATATTCATTGCCAGCATCAGGTATAGTTGGCTCCAAGTTATTACAATTATTCATTTCACTAACTAGGATACATTATAGAGATGCAACCCATCACAGAATAACAATTTGAATTAGAAATTAATCAAATTACAATAAAAGTTTGCAAATTTAAATGATTTCTGGGTATGTCTGCCTCAGTAGTTAATGAATGATTGATATCTGTTTTGTGTTATAACATTAAGATATCTCATTTCTCGCAGGTCTGGCCTTTTGATTTTATATTATAAGAATCTTTCACTGGCATCTGGTATGGATAGAAATATCCGGCATGAGGATTACTGTTTTGGCAGGAATGAGGCTCCGTTGAGTTACCATGTACTCAGTTACCCGAGTGCCTCATATTTCCATCCGCACACAAAATCTGTGAAAGATTCTTTTATTTGTATACCATTTTGAAGAAATAAAGGACGAAATTAAAATAAAATGACTTACTTTTCAAGGACTTTTTGCTTACAGTAAAATATTATTTTACGATTTCAATCAAGTTCTTGAACGATGTTATGTGATGTCATCAGCACGGGAGGCGTAAGAAGTGTTTTCTAGCCCCAGTGTAAGCCCCAGTCTAGTATGCAAGAAGTCTCGGGTCCAAATTGGTACCGAACTCTTAGGTTTATCAGGGTCCTATCTGGAGCACCCACCCCTGTACAAAGCCCATATGTTTTATTGTAAAAATTGTACCACATGAACTTATTCTTGTTTGATCAAAATTTTAGCTACACACCAACCATATGGTAACATCGGATCAGGCGTACAGTTCTCTCCGAGAAATTCTTCACCAGTTGTATCAACACGGTCCCCAGCTCCCGGTTCCCCAAAATTCTCTCGAAAAGAAATGCAAGCTAGTGGTTTACCCGCAGATCTGCAAGGTGTGTCAGTGAAAGATCTTGTGAAGGCTTTAGGTAGGGAATTTTCGCTGTTGTATCTTATCAAGTATTGTCTAGGACTATGTATGTATTTCCTCTATCACTGCAGTATTTTGTGAGTTATTATGTCAGTATTGTTTTGCAGCTTAGTTTTATATACAGTCGTGCCACGGTCACAATGCTTGAATATTACACCATAGCATAGGGTTAGAATCCACATAAGGTGTATGGTCAAACATAAGTTTAGGATATTTAACGAGAATTTTGCCTTTGAAGAAAGGCCTTTTCAGCTTGACTATTAAAAGAAGTACTTGAGCTATTGCTTTAGCACTTTCAGCAGTGTCCATGTCACTGAAGTTTTGCATGTATGCAGATTTCTCAGCAACTACTTGACAGAATGCTATCAAACTCCACACAAGTCTTCAGCTTCATGAAATAGTCTCACATACTCAAGTTCCATAACTCTGACAGTTATTGTACAAAATTATGCCATTTTTTAACATAGTGTTTTTTTGTGGTTTGGTATGTAAGCTGTGTTCTATGCTTCTGATGGACAGATTGCTGTAAAATTCTTCTAAAGTCTTTGGTGTAATGAAATGGTTTATTTAGCCATTTGTTAGCAATATAATTATTCTGTCTTTTCTCATTGATTGGAAATGATGGACAACATCAAGGGGTACGACCAATACAGCATGGTATGCCTTTTTTGATATTTTAGTAGTACTTCCTGAAGTACCTTATTTTTATTGTCCTGAATTGAGGCATATGGAAATTGCACTGTCTGTGTATGATTATTTGTTTGTTAGTTTGTTCATCTGTCCGTTTGAAATATTGTATGTCCTAGCTATAAGTGTTAAATGATTCAGTGTATTCCAATGAAACTTAACACAAAATGCAATTCTAACCTTGATGAGAAGATGTATCCTACCTTAGAGTCAGGTCTGTATTTCCAAGGTCAAGGTCACATTGTAGGGTGCCTATAGTTTTCAAGCGTATTCATCCTCGTTTTTTTGTGTGTCTTAGACTTTAATGTTGAGTAATTCAACGGATTCCTATGAAACATAGCACAAATGATAAGCGTGATGAGAAGATGTATCCTGCCCAAGGTCAAGGTCACAGCCAAGGCAACATGTAATTTTTCATACAAATTTATATACATGATCAGTCCTAACTGTTGAACATTTTTAGGGATTCCTATAAAACACAGCACAAATGTTAAGCATGATGAGAAATTGTGTGTTGCACAAGAGTCAGGTCTCTACCTCCAAGGTTACATCAGACAAGGGCATTAACTCCGGCCTTCATCACCCACTAGTTACATATCTTTTTCTCGCTGGAGTTGAAAGTGTGTAATCATATTTTCAAATTACAATCTACATATGCTTTTAAAAAGTATAAAAGTTTAAACCCAGCAAAATTTCAATATTTGTTGCCAATAAAAAGTTACAATTTTTTTTTTCAAATAGTCAAGCAGTCTGTCATCAGTCCTTTTTTTGTATTCAAATTTCGTGTAACCTCTTCATCACTGACTGGTGATAGGAAATCCAAGTTTACTGTGAGTATGACTGGACCTTTGGTCACATGTTTCCATGGTAACATTCTAAATTTTGTTGCATTTGTACAAATAAATAGGATATAGATCTCTTCTGTACTAGAATATATCGACTGAAATCACATGACACTTGGTGTTAGGTTGTGTAATTTTGTGATATGATCTTGCGATGTTACCATCTTCATTAACCGGGCAAACACTTTGAGATTTATATTAATTCTTGATGATTTGTACTTTTATAAAGTATGCGGATGTAGAGATATATCTCTAATGAGATATACGGGTAGTTATTATCGTTGCGGTGAGTTGCTAAGCAATAAAAACTGTCAATGTGATACATTTGGGTTTCCTTTGTTTTCATGTGTCTTGTTTTATGAGTATTACATTCTTCTAAAAAACCTTTTCTTTGATCGGGGAGATAGTTGCTATGTTTTTCTTGTATTGCAAAATGGCACTTAAAATTGTGGCGAACACTTATATTAGATCAATAGGAGTAAATCTCATTTTTTCAGAAACGTTTGTATTTTTTTCCACTTTTTGGTAATTTTTGTCTGTTCTGTGCCTACTCTATTGTGACCTCGTTCTATATTCGGTAATTGACAATTTTAGTGCCATTTTTTGCAAGAGGGAATTATTGTATGTGAACTCTTATTTTATGTTAAATTGGTGAATAAATTATTCAGTCATATGTATAAGAAGGGTTATGGACTGTATTTATATAAAAGTACTATAAATGTGAATGAATTTATCATACTGTGTGGAATAAAATATTGTTTACTCTTTCGGTCAGAAATTGGTCACATTTAGACAGAAAAATAGCAAAAAAAGTGAAAAAATTTAGTAGTAAATTTGATTAAGATTGAAGCCACTGTTACTTTGGAAACCCAAGTTACATGTTCATACATGTGCAATATACACGCATGAAGACACTATCAGTATTGTCAGGCTTTTTGGTAAATTCATTTGCATTTCTTTCTCCTGATACAAGTATGTTTCATTTTGTTCATTTAGAATATCATGTAGCATGTATGAAATCTTAGACTTGCTCTCCTATTTTCTGTCAATTTGGAGTTAAGCAGTTGACTTTATACTGATACACTGGTACTTTCAAGTGTAACAATGGCATTGTGGCTGGTAGGTGTAGGTCCAGATTAGACAGGAAATATAACTACTTCATAAGTAGCAGTATACGTTTAGCAAATGAAAATGCTTCCAAGCTTCACAATTTCGTAATTGTTGTAAAAAAGATTCACTTACACAGTTTGTATTGTGGAACAGATTGTAATACAGATTGTGGTTAGGTAATAATGGACGTGCATTTAGATTGGCTTACTCTGTTCACAAACTGTTGACTACTTATGAATTCAAGTGAGATTAATCTCAGATACAACATGAAACATACTGTATGTGTATACATGTAGTACTTATTTCTGATCTCCTAGGTTATGTATTAATGCTTATTTGTTAAGTTTGTTTTGACTGTAGGCCAGTCTCAACTGGATCGCATTGAATGGTCAAATCTTGAATGGATGTTCAATAAGGAGCCTAGCGGTCTTGCAGTAAATGTGGGCGGGAAGGAATACCGGGCCCTTACAAGGGCTATAAGCCCCAAAAAACTGGCTCAACTTATAGGTACAACATGTAACAGAATGTTGTAAACTCTGTACTCTCCTTAAGCATTGGTATTCCGATACCTTCACAATCGCCTTCTGCTTTATAACTCTTGTACAACTGATATTTTCTGTTTTTAGACTAGCGAATCGACATGCGTTCTTAGCCATTCAGCAAGCCATTGTCACGGTCATAGTTTTAGTGTTGTGACAATGTAAATTGGTTGAAAAAATAAATCAAACATAAGTGACCAGTGTGTTGTAATTTAAGGCTATTCAGTATTCATACAGCTGTCGGTGCGGAATCTGCGTATATTTTTAAATGCGTCATCCCGTTACTTAGCATTTGGTGTTACTTCAAAAGCCCCCACAATATTTTATAAGGCGTATGATACCAGTACAATCCTTAATTAAAGAATGAAACACTGCCTTCTGACTAAATGACATGAAATAAACCAGATAAACTAGATTGTCAAAATTTCCCTTGGCATGAAAGGCAGTATATAGTGTACACATTTGATTGGTTCTAACACAGGAAAAAACCTGTCTATTTTGAACTCTGTAGTCACGTGCGTAACCGACTACTGAAAGAGTGTAACTGCGACTATATCATTGGCTAAATCAGAAAGGTTAAAAAGGTCAAATATCACAATATGCTGGGTTATAAAGCAGTGTGTGAATGTAACGGTAGTGGAATCAAAGCGCTGTATGGGAGCGTATAAACACTGTATTAGAAATGATTGATGTTTTTAAGTTTCATTATATTAACTTTTGTTTTGTATGCTGCATCTTTCTTCAATTAGCTTTCATCAGTAGTGCTTTAAATCGGAGAGATGGCTGCTTGTCTCTCCACACGTAAGGGGATGAGTCATGATTGCAGCCACTAGTTTTAGGAAGAGGAACATTGTTGTTGCTTTGAACCCCTTTCTGACTGACATTAATAAATTATTCAGATATATATATGTACCATGTTCTGACTGACAATTTCAGATGTATATTTAGTGAGGTTTGTAATAGTAATTAATTTTACACTAATTGTGAAAGAAGTGCTTGCTGAAATCTGTCTCACTGACAGCTTTCCTTGATTTCTTACCAGTACTCCCGCCTAAATTGGTAAATGTGATGGCCCGGGGAGAATCTTGCCCATGGTAGGATTGCAATACACGACTGTCTGATCAGGAGACTTAGGCACTTCCCTGACACCATCATGCCTCTTAAATGTTCTAGTTAAATATCTGAAAATGTGATCAAATTTCAGTTTGTTTGGTCAAACATAATTTAAAATTCCCCCACCTATATATTTAGTGAATTTTAAGACTTTCATAGGTGTATTGTTTGTCTTCAGTGTTTTCTCACACTTTCTGCTGTCATGGGTAAACTATACCTGTAATATGCTACATGCCTGTTACAGGGATCAAATATTACATAGATACAAAATTTAACTTTACTAAAGATATACACAGGTAAACATAGTAACATTGATAACAAGTATACAGTGATCACATTTGGGCCGTCGTTAGTCGTATGGTTAGTACCTCACTGCTACGGGTTTCAGTCCCAGAAAGGATGTAGAATTTGTATGTGTGAAAGCTATCCAGCTGGCTTGCGTAAGGTCAATAGTTTTACGCAAGTGCTGGCCTATGCCCAAAATAATGCTGGAAGGGGAACCTGAGATCTTCCTCAGCCCTAATAGCTGGAACAGTCTCTTCACGAACCGGGCTGATTCTGTGCCTTATAGCACTGTTACAAAAAGAATTATTACATATATACATACATACATACACCCTTCACTCATTTTGCACCCTCTGGTTTGTTGTTTTATGCATGTTTAGTAATATTATTTGATAATTTATTGATGGTTGTAGCAACCTATTGATGTTGTTTGTGAATTGAACTGCTAGATTCTATTATAGAAATGAATGTTATTTTTACAGGTCTGTGATATTTCGGAGTGGTACTGAAATCTGGCTTTAAGTCTCGAATTCTGGCTTTGAGTCTAGACCAATCTCAAGAGTAACAAAATTCTAGGAAAATATAGTAGTTCTATATTCAGTCGTCCTATTGGACCTGGCTTAAATTTCAGAATTCTCCAATTTAGTAAAATCACTGCCCTGAACCTGTACACTGTTGTATTATTGTGTGCGTAATTTCTAGGACTTGTTTCGTTTAAACCTGACCAAATAAAAACCAAAATAAATGTCAGAAAAATATGGGTTATTTTTTAAATGTTGTGAATGATTTAATGTACCAAAAAAAACCTCATTCCATTTGTATCAAAGCGACCAAGAGTTTTTGTGTTCAAACAGTAAAGGATGTGCATTGAGATTTCAAAGTCAAATCTATTTAGTCAGTATTATGTGATTATAAATGAACAATATTCGAGACATTTGCATATAAATGCATGCCTACATCTTGCTGTGGCACACAAACATTGATTCTTACTTTGTTCTTTAAACTGGTCAGATGATAAAAAAGCACAATTTGGATTTAATCTTGTTGATGGTGGAATCAACTCTCAACTTGATTGATGTATTCTATTTGGATAACGCTGCTGTTATTTTTGTTGAATATGTTATATATAGAACATGCTGCTGTTATTTTTGTTGAATATGTTGTGTATAGACCATGCTGTTGTTATTGTTGTTGCTGCTAGGTATTTTTGTGATTTTATTTTTTTTGATATTCATAATTGTTGTAATTATTGCCTAGATCACCAATGCTTATATTGGCCATATTGTGTGTTAGCTTTTTTTCTGTTTACATATATATTTTGACTGATAGAAGTTGAAAAATGTCTAACTACACATTAATTAATAATTAATAAAAAATCTGTTCTGTGAAAATCGTACAGCCATGCAATATTCATTTTCTCGTATTGCAGTATAGCGGAATACCTATTTATTTTACAGCCCTATTAATTATCTAGCAGATCTTTGTACATTTTCCCACTTTCACTCTCTGAAATATGAGACTAAATTTTGCTAAAGATGTAGTGGGTTTAATGACTGATATTTCTATCCACACTGAAAGCCAGTGAAAGATTCATATAGTCTTGCTCTCACCCGTCAATTGGTATGTGATAATTATTGTATTGTTGGCTTCAGAAAAATCCTATGTATTACTATAAGACATTACATTCTCTGATTGCTGGGTATTAATCTAAAATATGACGAATATGTTTTGAAAATTTTGTTCTGTTTATTCACAGGTGAGAGTCAGGCAAACGGGAATGGTCCTACGCCAGTGCCGTCACCTCCAGGGTCGCCAAAGAAACAGTCAAGAAGTTCAAGTCCTCAGACTTCATTGGAAAAACAAGGTTGATACATATTTTATTTTCTATTATATAGGTTCCATTATTTGCTGACATAGAAATGCTCATTTTTGGTCAATAAATTTGTTAAACTTTCACCACACCATAAAAGTGTAGGTACAATATGTATACATAAATTATTGTATTACATATCTACTCAAAGTGAAGTTCCATTGTAATGATTTCAAAACACATTTCCTTGGAATTACATTGTTTAAGTCTTTGATTTGGCAATTTTGCTATGTATTTATGATAGAACAATTTTGGTTCTTAAGTTCTGAGTACATGTATAGGGTTATTGCAGGTAATTTCATCATTACTACAGGTTCACCTCGATCAGGGTCCCCTGTGGCTAGAAGTGCAAGCCCCAAACAGTCATTCTCTCCTGCTAGGGTTAGTTCAGTGGCCTCTGAGGGATCTCAGACCTTCGTCACACCTCCCAGCAGCCCCCTTACTACAAGAAAAGGTAAACAAAAATTGAATGTTCATATGATATGCAGTTTCATACCATAGCGTATCAATTTATATTGCTAAACTGCTGTTGTAACCTGGCATTTTGTTGTAAATTTGAGTTGTTGGAAGTAAAATGCGAGAAATTTGGAAAATGTTAAAAGTTATTTTCTTTTTTTCATATTTTCAGTAACATTGAATTTCTTGAGCATCATCATTTCCTTGCTATAAGATCATTGTGCTACAATATTATTAAGAACCTTGCTGAATAAATCAAGAAATACATGATTCCATGCCCACTGTCTCACAAAACTCCTTAAATTAAAAGATTTTCCAGGCAAATATTTCTCTTTGTACAAAATGAAAATCATGCAACAAACTTTTCTTTGGTAGTGATTTTAGTATGCTGTGATCAAGGTTTTATACTAGCTCAATCGATTTCTAAGACTCAATATATATTATTCTTGGATATGTGAGTTTGAGACAAAATATATTTCATGGTGTTATATGTAAAATCTGGACCGGTATACCGAGCATAGATTTGTCATTATTTCTGTTTGAAGCAAAATAAACTATAGTGTTAGGCTAATCAATAATATCCACAATGGTCTGATTATCCAAATTATGATGGTTTACAGGTCAGCTGATGAAAGAGGCTTCCATAGATCGTACGTCGGTGTCGCCTCCAGATTCACCGTTAGTTCGACACGGCACTAATGATGTGACAGATGCTAAGGAAGAGTCAGGTTATGGTACACTAAGTCCTAGATTCTCGTCTTCTGGTAGGCTTAGGTAAGTACTGAAAGTTTGTCAGTCAGTTTGTAACGAAATGGATGAAACAGAATGACATGAATATATGAGTGCTGCTGTACCCAACCTCTTCTGTAAGTGACATCTATATGCAAGCAAGAAACAATATTTGACTCCATATGGTCACTTTGTTTTCGTATTGACTTATGGGGCAAGTATTGCTTACTGTCAGTACATGGTGATGTCACATGGTGATGTCACATGGTGATGTCACATGGTGACGTATTCTGGAAATGACGTGGCTTATAATTATAAGAGGTTGGAAATTGTACAGCGGCGCTCATATAGTTACATCTCACTTAAAGACCACCTCAGTAATAAGACCACCTCAAAATTAAGAACACAATTTTCAAGTCCATTTTGCTCTTTATTCAACCTCAATATTCAGACCACATCAATGAGAAGACCTGTTATTAAGGGTCCCGAGGGTGGGCTTGCTATTGAGGTTTTACAGTACATGTAGATTGAAATTGTTCTTGTGAGGTTTTCCCTATTTTTAGATTAAACACTAAATACAGTCTCTTTGTTAGGGTATGTAAGTCTTAGGTTGTGATGTTTACATAATTATATATACTCAGTACATTTAATAACGCATAATGTGGGATTTCTATATTTTCATTAAATGACTGCGAGATACAAGAAAAGAACTTGACACAATAGTACTGCATGTGTAAGCAACGTGTATGCTATATTTCATGACAATCAACAAATATTTCAAAAGTTTCAAAAGTAATAACATGAAATTAAGTGAAGTATGGTTGGTAAAAAAATGTGCGTTTTTAAATGTGCTCAATATATACATGTATATGTCATTTTATAACCTTAAATTCATTACCAGCAAATGGAAAACTATCTGATTGAAATGAAATGTGTCGGTAATGTTTCACTACAACAATCATGGTCTTAAGTCCATCTATCACCCAGCACAATTTTACAGAATCTTCCTGTAAACATGTAAACATTACGCTCGCAGGAGATTGTCACTAGTTTTTCCCTTTATCATAATCTATAGACGGGATGAAGGGAGAGAACTATAGAAGGGATAAAGGGAGAGAACTCGTGACAATCTCCTGTGATTAGACTCCATACAATTTGAAGTTCAATCCATTAAATGAACATTCTTGCATTCAGTCCACAAGGAAGTCCAAGGCGATCTGGCAGTCCTCATGTAAGCCCAAGCCCGTCTCGAGCCCAGGCAGGATCTCCATCACTATCGGGACAAACTGCTGAAGGTGTGAAAGTTGCCTTTAACATTGGGGCAACAAATAAGGAGGAAGCTGCTGGAAGGTAATATATCATTAATTAAAAGAGAGGGCATATTGGTCTGCACATGTCTGTCGGTCGGTATGTCCATCGGTCCTTGACCTTTCGTTTCCGATCAATAACTCAAGAACCCTTGACCTTTCATCCTCAAACTTGGTCCACACATTCATCTTGGGTAGCAGTGGAACTATATTGATTTTGGGGTCACGGGATCAAAGGTCAAGGTCACAGGGGGGCATACAAGCATCTCTTCTGTAAACATTGTTTCTTTGTGTGTAACCACTATTTGCATTGGTTGTCAACTTTCCGATATTCAAAAAAAAACAGTTTAAGATTTTTACCAATATGACATGGTTCTCAGTAGTTTATGGGAAGTTTTTCTGTTGTGGTCAAATTATTCAACATCATGCAGTTGACATGCAAAACAATAATCCACATTTAAAAAATGAAATTCTGTATGTCTAAGATTTCAAAAAAAGAAAAGAGATATAGGTACATGATTGTACAATTCTGTGACAAACGTACAGGCCTTGTATGTTTGTTCAATATATTTAAGTTTTGATACAGATATCCAAGAAAAATTATTTAAGAAAGTAAAGTCTTATTTTAATTTAAATGTATTGTTATCTGTATTTAATTTTTCAGACTGTCGCCAAAGAATATTAGAAAAGATAGAGGTCGTCAGCTAAGGTCGAAACGAGAACGTGCTTCATCCCCCTCTCAACGTGATCTAGGTCCAATGTCACGTGCTCGTGCCTTCTCTGCATCAATGATCATGGATAGACCAAAGCATTACACCAAGGAAGCCATGTCGCCTTCTGTAGCAGAAGCACTTCGGGCAGTATTCGCCGCCTTCCTATGGCACGAGGGAATTGTGCACGATGCCATGGCGTGCGCTTCATTCTTAAAGTTCAATCAAAATTTAACCAAAGAAATGTCATCGATAAATAAATCTAAGAAACCGGAGAAAACCAGAGTTAGGCATGCTACAGATTCCAGCAAGGATCAGTCAAAAAAGAAAGACAATATAAATGAACCTCGTGTAAGATTTAAGCCCGACACAAAGTTCAAAGGTGATGAGAAACCAGACACTCATTATTCTGATTCTGAAAGAAAAAAGGAATCCGTTAAGTATAAAACAGACACAAAAACTGTTGAACATTTTCTGCTACCGGAGAAATCTTCCAGTTTAGAAAAAGAGGCTCAGCTTCCTCCGACCTTGCAGCACTTAGTGTATTTCTGGGATGAACTGTCGTCTGCAACTCTTAGGGTAATTGTGCAAGAATTGGTGTACCCAAGTCCTGCAATGGCTATCAAAAGTAAAAAACCAGACAAGAAGGATGAAAAGAAGGACAAAGAAAAGAAGACAAAAAAGAAAAAAGAAGCCAAGCAGATTGGGCGGCATGCAATGTTTGCTGAAGCTATTGCCATGGGTATTTATGCTGGTGGGGCTGAGAGGGAGTCAAATTGTGAGTTATGTAATGGTATGTTCCCCCACCCTGTCACGTATCATATGAGACAAGCTCACCCAGGTTGTGGTAAACATGCAGGAGGCAAGGGATACAATAGTGGCGGGAACTTCTGTGATGGATGGGCGGGAAATTGTGGAGAGGGCGGAGTGGGTGGCAGCAGCTGGTATCTTATATGTGACAAATGCCGTGAGAAGTATTTGAAAGAGAAGAGACATGCTCAGAAGGAGAAAGATAAGGTGAAGAAAATGAAAAAGAAGAACACGTTGTCAAGGCAACAGAATATAATGTTACCCCTAGAACCACATATAATTTTGAAGAACAATGCAATGTTTTTATTAGATCTAGCTAGTGCATCAGGTTTTCAATTACCAATGCAGACACAGAAAAAGCTGTCGCCCAGTAGGAATGACTTAATCTTGCCAAGTGTGATTGAGGAATATAGAATAGATTTGAATCCATTTCAACAAGTCCCCTTCCAGTTTTTGATTCGACAAAGTGCACAGAGCTCTGACTCAGCATTTGCTGATGATTATTTCATTGATGCAGAGGAAAGGGTTCGATCGGGATCAGTGAGCATGCATAGACCAGTACATTCGCTGTCATATCGTCCTAGATTGCCCACAGAACCAAGGCACAGTCCCCTAGCGAGATCTGGATCCCTTGGAAAAGATGCTAGACCATTGTCAACATGTTTGCCTCCAACTTGTCCAATGGTAATTATTTTATACTGCATTTCTTCCAGTTTTCATTTACAATCTGTATCATCTGTACTTCTTGTTTAGTACATGTGAATCTTATATGATGAGTGAGAGCCATTTTGATTGCTCCCTATGCGTGACCAGTTTCCAAGCATCGTTTGATCTAAAACATGAGAGCGAGCCTTGTTCAAACATTTCAGATATGAATTTTGGTTAGTCCTGTCTTAGTCTGTTTATATAAGATAATTGGAAGTCATTTAAGTGATTTAGTGATAAGCAACTACACAAAAATTGCTTAATGTTTTAAATCCATTTTGATTAATAACCACTGCAGTATCCTACGACAAAGTACTGATTGAAAAAATTTCTCTTGAGTAAAGGATTTTTCCCCTGGGATTCCATCATGTAATTGTACTCTGTGTGAAGATTGCTTTGTTTTGATTAGAACTAATGCAATGTGAATACGTTATGCATACTTTTGTTATGAGGCCACTTTGAGAACAATGTATACAAATGTACTTGATGTCAATGCTTGTGGTATGCATGATTTGCGTGCTTATTATAGGATGGAAATATGGAAGTGGCCAATCGTGGTGCTGGTACCAGTCCAGATTCTGATCCTGAGGGTTCAAAGAAGAGTGCTCTCCAGCGTAGTATATCAGAAATAGTGTCTGATGATGATGGTGCCAATGTACATGATAAAAATCTTGGTCGTTTGTTCTCACCAAGAAGGAGGAACAACAGTGGTGGTGTTGGAGGTACGTTATTCCTTCTAATGTGATGTGGATATCATTTTGCTGATGCAATTCATCACTATCGTGGCAATGTATTTACACAACTTTTGCAGGAGTAATTCTAATGTACATGAACATGTGTAAAATAATTGTGGCAAATTAATTCTATCGAAGCAATAGTTTTTATATGATGCTTCTTCATCAACATGATTTTCTTCTTGTTGTTGTTTAAAGTACATGTATTTTCAATTTTAAAGGAATAATATAATGTCCTTAAAACTGTTCATTGGGTTGGTATAATCCATTTAGCTACATTTTTTCTCTGATCACAACCCTAGAATTGAATTACCTTGACGGTTTCGACAACACCTGTTGTCTGCCTCAGAACTTTCACACAAATGTCATCTTCGGGAATTTCCGCCACTTTCCATAGGTACTATAAAGTATCGTATAATCAAAGAAATGCATTGTTTAGTTTCATTTTTTAATAATCTATTGTGTATTTTAGATGGTGGCACATTGTTGAAACATCCGTCAGCAGCCATGACTAAACTGATCAATTCTGTAGACAAGGGCAACAACCCTGGTCTACCAATGTCCAATCAGGAGAAAGCTTTAAGTCGACCTGTCATGGCTTTCATCATACAGCGACATGATCTGGATGGCTTACAACTAGCAATGAGACAGGCTTTAAGGAAGGCTACTTGCCGTGTGTTTGCTCTACAGGTGAGATTTTGTACTCTGTGTCATTTTCTGCTTTTATGACGTTTACATTAGCAACACCATGACATGTATTTGTCTTGTAGAAAGAACAATGTGTGTCTTTATTCTTTCAATTGTCTCTGTTAGTGCTTGGTCGTTCAGTAAAGCCCTTTTAATTACCATTTCCAGATAAAGACATTATTTATTACGCTTGCAATGGTAGGCCCCCTGTCATCAAAGACTAAATGTTCTATTTCTAAAGTAGCATTTATAGGTATGTTACACAAACAAAGCTTATACAATGGATTTATATCACAATTTATTTGGTGGTCAATATGCGATTTTTTTTATGGTATGGTTGTATTTCTAACTACAGGCAATGAACTGGTTGCTACGAATGGTATCTCAATCAATCTGTATCCATGACTTGTTATGGTTCTTCGTGTCGGCCCTGAGTCCGGGTGAAGACGAGCCAGAGGAAACCCCAGAGGAGGTCAAGGAAGGTCAGAAGAATGAACCTGTCGTCAAAGAAAAGAAGGAGCCAAAAAAGGATCAGGAGGTGAGAATTGAGAAGATGCATCTTTGGTTGAGAATAGGATTTTTATTTGCCCGTCACTATAGGACATATCATGGTATCTCTTATGTTCAAAACCTTCCGTGTTGAAGTTCTGCATTCTGCTCTTTACACCATCAGTGGCTTAATAATAGTAATCCTTAGAACATGATAATGTAGCTTTCAACAGATGACTGAATCTTACAGAGTGTCTGTTATTTCCTGTTTCAAAAATGAAATACAATCACTCTGACTGATAAAAAAATCTCACAATATGTTGACTACATTTTTCAGGAGGTACCAGTGTGTGAACATCCTATGGCAGACATCACTATAGCTGGTAAAGCTGTCGATCCATTACCCGAGACATTTCATACGTTTCTTC
This sequence comes from Mactromeris polynyma, assembly GCA_032209605.1. Taxonomy (NCBI): domain Eukaryota; kingdom Metazoa; phylum Mollusca; class Bivalvia; order Venerida; family Mactridae; genus Mactromeris; species Mactromeris polynyma. The sequence goes on from JASFXZ010000065.1 coordinate 911,211, forward strand.
AATCTATAGCCGACGTAACTATGTCTCTTCCTATTGGATCTATTATCCAGGTAAACTTTATTGATGTCAATTTGATGAAACAAGAAATATCTTGAAAAAGATGGTCAGCCCAATTTTGAAGGTTAAGATTTGTTGTGCAACATAAAAAATGCCGAGACGTGACAATTGCTGGTCACTCCAGATCCAAAATGGATTTCGGTAAATTCACCGAAATTCAGTGGATTTCGGTTAGGTAACATACTGTTTATTGAAAGGTTAACCAATTCACGTCAAGGTTACAAACATTGTTCGGTTGAAGAGAAATTGCCTTTGTGGTCAATATAAGATTTGATTGGTTTGCACAGCACTGCTATGCAAATAGCAAAACCATGTTAGTACGGCTGCGCCGAAAAACTGTTGAGTTTGCAAAATGTTTTAGCACAATTTTGTTACAGCTGTCCCCATTTTTCATGAAAAGACTTACTGAGTAACCTCTCTATAGCAGCCGTTTTGAGCAACAATCTCTCTTCAAAACCATTATCAATTTTCCCAAAGTAAACATTTAGTACCTGTGTAGAGACTATAACCCACATTTGCATCTCCCAAAGGGTGTTTCTTTTTTTATACTGGAATGTGAGTGATGCATATCATGCTTATTTGAATAAATCTCACGAGTCTGCTTCTTTGGAGAACCAGTGGAATGTCTTTTGGAAGAATGGGTTAATATTATTGTGGAACCAAGGAACACTTGTTTGGACAACTGAATGTCAGTTTTGTCTGAAAAAATACTGCTGAAAAAAACATCATTTCAGCACAACCATATCTCGGTAACTTAATTTTTTATTTTTTGTCTTTAGAAGATGATTTTGTATGTTTTGAGTTTTACATCCATCCAACAATTTTTAAGTCATACAAAGACTGTCACTACTTGTAGCATGTACTGTGCTGCCTTACTGATATTGTGCATATACTCCTATCACATAATGCCACACGTCTTCTCATTAACCTGACGCTGCTCAAAATTGTCCTAGCATCTCCTTATAATGTTGAGTACTGGCAAGGGAGCTAACTGCTATCAGTTTAACAGCCACGTTTTATTATATATCTAACTCTATGTACTTTCAGCAAATGGCATTACGATGTTTCTGTATGAAGTTTCAACAATCTGATCATCAATTCTTGCATGAAAGTCACGTGTTCAGTAACATCAGTCAGATACTCAGTAAATCGGATGAACTTTCTGAACAAGCTAATGGAGAACTGCAACAGGTTGGTGTTACTTCGCCTTGAAATGTTAGTCACTTGATGCAATTAGTAAAGCGGGGTGGGTGATCCTGGTGAGCTGTAATAAAAGAGTACCAAAGCTGCCATAAATATATTTAAATAAAGCAAGGAAGTGTGTTAAAAATAACCTATCACATGTAGTCTGTGTAATAAGGAGAAAATACTACAATAAAACCTCAATTAAAGACCACCTCAATATTAAGACCACTTCAAAATTAAGACCACACTTCAAGTCCATTTTGACTCTTTATGCAACATCAATATTAAGACCACCTCAAGATTAAGACCAGTTTTCGAGGGTCCCAAGTGTGGTCTTATTATTGAGGTTTCAATGTACTACCACAAGGCTGTGAATGAAATTGACTGTGATGACTTGACTGAAGAGATGGTCATGTGACCTTCACATGTGATATGTGATCATGGCCAGTGTACTGTAGGGTACAGGTAGCTCAGATTAGAAAATCTAGCATCAGCTGTTAGGTCAACTGATTGCCATGTTGAAATTGGTTTTATAAAATATTCCTTACAAAGTTTAAATGATTCTACTGATGTAGGCTTCAGTAAGATGGTATATATATATATATGTTGTTGTGTATTGATGCATTAACACTATATTTTACAGGCACCATACAAAGTGATAGCCCTGAAAGATCTTACATCTACCGCAGAGATCAAGGCGTCTAGTAGACAGGCTATGATTGCCAGCTTATCAGGTATATTGGCTTGTATTTTCTTTCTGTGTAGATTTTGGCTTCCAGTACTTGCCCATCACCTCTGTCACTTGAGCCCCACATTTTATATGTAACTCACCACTCAGCAATCGGGGCCCAGGACTATATAGGATTCTTACACCAAGCACTCAAATCACAACATTTACTCGTATGAGTCTGACAGTGTGAACTATGTATGATAATGTTAAATGAGTGCTGAATTCATTGTGTTCAATTTTTTCTTAGAGATTTTACTGTAAAATGAGCTGAGAAAATATTAAGTCTGAGTGTGGAGTGTGGCACTCAGATCGAATAAGTTCTCCCATATCTCATAATCACTCTAAAATCTCAAATAAAATGGACCAGAAAGAATATTTAGTGCTTATTTGATAATTTCGTACAATTTCCACACAAAAATTTCCCCTTGCAGACTAATAAGAGTAAATTTTGTGATTTGAGTGCTGATTGTAAGTTATAATCCTGGGCCAAGAACTTCCGTTTAAAAATCTGCTAAGTTTGAGTGTGAAGATTTGAGGGCATACAGTGCTGAGTATCCTTGTGATACAAATTCTAGGAGTATTTCTGCCCAGTGCTGAGTATTGTGGCAATAATCAATACTTAGACTCGAATCTCAGGTTGGCACTCAAATCTCACAGTAAATTGAACACAAAGAATACTTTTTATCGTCTGAAATTAGTCCTTTTGGAAAAATGTTGGAAAGACTTGTAGACTTGTATAGGTATCATGATCTAATGACAATTGTGACCATAGTTTCAGACTTGATTGACTCCTGTTTGCTAAAATTTCTGTTGATTTCACTTGAAATATGGCTCTTACCTCTGTTGCAGTGATGTTTATGGTTAACAACCCCTATTTCCAGTTGAATATTAAATATCTCTTTGAATGTAATAAACATTCCCTGAGTTATGTTCCACCTCTTGTACTGTATGTGGATATTTTCATTGAGTCAAAAAGTTTGAGAATTAGTGATTTCAGATATTTTTCAAGTGGTCATGATTGCGAATCGCCGAGCTAAGTACTATTACATTGAATAGTCAAGTATGTAAAAACTGTGCTTCTGTGCATGATTTTGGCAATTTTTAATAACAATCCATATCGTACACTTTGCCACATATACTGTATTACATTGAAACTAATTATGGCCGGGTGATAAAATTGTTTTATATATTGCAGATAACTCTACGGAAACATTCTGGGAGAGTGGTGACGAGGACAGAAATAAGTTGAAGACAATCACCATAACATGTCAAGGACAAGCTAACCCTAGGATTATATACGTACACATTGACAATACAAGAGATCTTGGTGTAAGCTTATACTCAGTCAGACCTCATACATGTGAATTCATCGGGTCCGTAATTTTATTTCAAATAATACATGGTTTTGAATCCCCCTTTCCATTTGCCATGCCTAAGAAAACATCAGGACCTGATATTTATTTCCGTTGGTACCAAGTATTAGGATAGAAGGTTATCAAATAAACGATGTCCAACTGTATTAGCATTGATTTTGATTTGAAACATACTTTTATGTACAGTCGACTCTCGTTATGACGAACTCACTTAAGATGAATTTTCCGTTACCTCGAAGTTTTTCAAAAGTCCCGATTTTATCCTTCTTCGTCTATATGAATTTCTGTCGGTTAAGACGAATTTTGTCTCGAAGTTTTTCATTATGTCGAAGTTTTTTCGAAGTCCGGCTTAACAAGTTCGCATCTTAAATCTATTGTTTAACACGAAGTCTGATCGTATCCTGCTGGCGACAAATGTTTTCACTCATCACTGAGATGATTTATCTGTATTTTCGCACATTTAATTATCAATTATTTACACAATGAAAGGATTTGTACATGTTTGCAAAATGTTTGACTATTAATGTAAACATGTCAAATTGTTCAAAACTGCGATCAAACCAATTAAATTGAACATGTCTTCTTCAACAATTGTTTTTATGTCTAAGATCGCCATCGGAGCCAAGTGGCGAATTTGCAAACAAAGTGGCGATAAAAAATGGCGAACTCGGCAATTTCCTGCTTTAAAATGTATATTATCTGAAAGATGATGATAAAATTCGATCAATTTATCCCTTCATATAACGTTGATCGTCCCTCAAGCAGCATCATTTTGGATACATGTACAGTACATGATAATGCAATTTGGGACTTCAAAGAGAAAGTTGTTTTTTCACAAACTTGTCTTTTTTACGAAACATCGCCGACGTTCATGTCGAACTTTCGTTAAGACAAACTATTTTCTACGGTCCCGAAAAATTCGACATAACAAGAGTCGACTGTATGTGTCAGTTTCAAGTTTATCAATTCTCAATGTGTGTTATTTATAATGTTTACAGTAAACCTGAAATGATTTTTCACCCCTCCCATATTTCTTGTGGTCCCACAAAAAAGTCTTTGGTGGGGGGAGCATAATTATAGATTTTTACATAATTTGGTTAGTAGGTTATTTTGAACATAGAGGCCTCATTTAATAAATAAGCCTTTTTGGAGTATTCACTGTTCTAGTGCATTCATCAAACATGGCATTTGTGTTGTCAGTAATGATTCCTGTTTATAATTCAACTCTGTAAAGATAAAGTCCTTATTTAAAGCAGTTTGATTTTTTTTGTCCATTTTGAACATCTGAGATAGTACTACCAAAATTCTCCCGAAAATCATCACTGCCAATTAAGTAACTCATGAGGTTAAGTTTCATCAATGTTCCATTTATTTTACAGAGCAAGGTATCGAGCATCACGTTCAGTGTGGGCCCAGCTGCCGAGGATTTGAAGAAAATACTGCAATCTGAAGTTGATACGAGACATATAGGTTGGATAAACTGTCCGATATCAGAGGAGGATTGTAAATGTATCCAGTTATCTCTGCGAGGTCCCGATCATAGTCTGCGTGTACGACAAGTTAAAGTACTCGGCGACAATGTTGAAATGCCAGTAAGGAGGAGTGCCGCGCGCTTGCAGCAGATAAATTGTGAAGCCGAAACTTTACGAGTATTTAGACTTCTTACTTCACAGGTGAGTGAAAATCTTATGAATGATTTATCCATGGATTGGTATAAGGCCATTCTTAGACAATTGTTTGTTTGGTATAACCCACAGGTACCTGAAGCAAATTTTTTCTTTCTGTATGGACCATTACCATAATAAGAATACTTATTATAGTAATAGTCCACATATATAGAAAATTATAGTACCTCATTATAATTTCAAGTACCTGTGGTATAACCGTACCTACTCATGAAAGTGGCCCCTAATCAAAGAGGTAGGGGCGAATCTGCTACTGAACAAACGGAATTGAGTACAAATGATATTTTTAAAAAAGCATACAATAACAATAAGGTGTTCAGTGGACAAGTTCTTGGATGAGTTCTTTGATTCTCCGGCTTAGTTTTCAGGATTGAGTATATGCTCTGTTGATACCCCGGATTATTACACTTTGTATATTTTGTCAGGTATTTGGACGGCTGATTGACAAGTTGGATAGCAAGAAGACACCAGATTCCTGGGATCAGTTAGACAGTGACCCAGACTTAAAAGAACATATGGTTGGAATTTTGTTCAGTAGGAGTGGTAAACTATCTCATCTACAGAAACAGGTAATTGTCTTAACTTCATCATGTGTTGTAGCTGATCAGTAGGAGTATATGGATGAAGTATGTTAGTAGATTAAAAATACAGAATCAAAGTCAGTAGTGGTACTATCAATAATATGCCTTAAAGGTCAAGTATCTCAAAGTATTGCATCAGTTTTGATTAGACAAAAGTTTCTGACTTGTGGTCATTAATATCTGGATATTTTCATAATTGGGCGTTTATAACCACCTGAAATATGATGAGTAAGTCTTGATACACACATTACATGTACTAACGTTCTACAGACTCTCACTTTGAGTAAGTCAATTGTTTGCCAGCTGAGATTGTCTTTTGTTAAAATAAATTACCTGGATGTTATTATTGCAGGTGTGCTCTCATATTGTACAAGGTATAAAGAAAGAGACCGTACGAGTGCGGGACGAATGGGAGACTTCACTGCTGCTGAAACTAGATGCTCAGCAACTGGATTCAAAGTAAGTGTTATTCACTTTGTGATCTTCCTTGTCTGAACACATGTATAGAGAAATAGGTATACTGAATGTCAAGGTTGAAATATATTCCCCAGTGCTTTTCCTGCTATCAATACATGTATGACCTTTTAAGCCGTCTTTGACTGTAGATCACTATTCATCTGTGACTGTCTAATTTTTAACAAATTTCTCAAAGTCATTTCGGTGACAATACAAAGTTATAATGCGTGTGAAGTTCAAGATGATATCAAAATACGAGCTTTATCCAAAGATATAAGTATTTTGGTTATTTCCGGGATTCTGAGTTTTTAATGTGCCAAAAAATATTTTCTAGAGTTGAAAATTTAGAGTACATTTAGAGATGTTAAGGGTGGTAACAAATGGATATGGCTTTTATCTAAAATCCATTTCATAAGTGACTTGTAAAAAAGCCTTTCATTGGTAGATACCGGGACAATAAGCTTAGCGACGGACATTTCGACAAATCAAAATTCTTGATAGACCTTTAGGTAGTTGATTACAAATTACCGAAAAAGTGTTGGATGAAATGAACAGCTGTGAATTTGTAGAAAAATGTTGTTCTCAAACATTTTATCTCGGGCCACTTACATCTCTATAAATCTGAAAATATAAGCATTTTTTGCCATGCATCACAAAAGTAATTGGTGATAGTTGTCTGATTGATCGAAATAAAGTTCTCGCTAGTATGACCTGTTCTACAGTACTCAACTGTTCATTGCTTATTGTTGGGCATACCAATGCTTCATTGTAACTCTATATGTTATACAGATTATTGTGAAAGTTCTTTAAGGTTAAATCAATGTGTAGTTAAGATTCATTTTTCAACATTTTTTACCAGTATTAACATTACTTACTGGAAACCTGGAGTTTATTATGTATTTGCACAGATCAGGTGCCTAATACATGTAGAATACAAGGTAAAACTTTATTACTGGGGCTAATTTCTTTTTACTATGAATTGAACTGCAGACATAGTAAAAGTAAGGATGATTAAATTGAGTTTCCATTAAAAGACAGATTTATTAAGTAATATGAAAACACACTGCAGTAAAACTTCACTCAAAGACCGCATCAAAATTAATACCAACTCAGTCATAAGACGTTTTTTTCATGGATCAGTTTTTAACTTATCTTCTATGTTTAAACTCAATAATCAGACCACCTCACAACTAAGACTGTCTTTCTTCAGACCCAGTGATGGTCTCATTATTTAGCTTATACTATATTGTATATATAATCAATTTCAGATCCAATGACATGTTCTGTTTTGAATTGGTTTCCATGGTATCGGCATTAAGTGGTTCCGGTGTGGGGAGAGCGTATCTTGCTCAGCAGTACGGTCTTCTACAGGATTTATTTAGTCTACTTCATACAGCTTCACCCAGAGTACAGAGACAGGTATGGTGTAGGCTTTTTATTATGTGATGCGATATAAAGTATGGTGGAGGTTTTGCATTTCTTGAATATCGGAGTACATGTATTTCGTATCGTGTTTTTTATTTCATCGGCAGATATGTTTGAGTTTGCGATTTGTATCATTAAATGTGTCAGTAATGTTGCTTTTACTATTTATTCAAAGCAATAAACAGATCACTTTTTAATGATTTCAAAAATAATTTTGAATTCTGATATATCTATAACTTACAACAGTGTTGCATGATATAATTCATATGTATACACATCATCCAGGAGGTCTAGGATCGATTTGCATGTGATGTCTTATGACATTAGGCTAGGGTCATTTGTCCTCCACCTCTGGGCAAGTTAGTACTGGTTGGTAATTCTAGGAAAATTGGTCAGATTAACTAATCGGCATGTATAACTGAATTTTTTTACCGCAAACTAAATAAAAACAAAACAAAGATTTACATACAATATGCTGCTTTATTCCAGGTTGTGTCTGTATTACGGCGTGTATTACCCGATGTCAAACCTCAAACACTCGCTAACATTCTGTCTGTACCCGCCCTACCTCCTGTGGAATACAGTATCGTGAGTCTGGCCAGCAAGGAGGAGGGAGATCGTGGCTTCGATCCTGAGAAACCATGCATACTGGATGTGTTCCTGGCTTGTATAGCTAAAGCCCTTACTGTCCAGATGAAGGTGAAGGCCGCTGGACCTCATAAGGGCGTAAGCTCGGTTATGCTGGCGGATGCATTAACAGAGCAGTCAATGATAACGTATGTGTGACTTATTTTTATAAAAATATTATTAGCAATTGTGTCTGTTGTATTGCTCAGGGGAGAGAATCTTCCTGTTTCAAACTGGTTTCCTTATTGTGGAGAAAAGTGGTGCAAGAAAGTTGTCAGATTTGGTCAGATATGTGCAAATATGGTAATTTTGCTCCATGGGTGTGTGACCCACTGGGCGTGGTCTTTCTAAGTTTTTGAAGTGTTTGTGTTTTGTGCCAATAAGCATTCTCATGCCTGATCATACCTTCTGACTGTATAGGTGTTTAACATTTCATTTCTGTGTTTGTATTTTCAAATCATGAAGTGAGTTCCGAGCATATTTACACTCCAGTGCAACCCATATTGACTGCTAATATAAGCACTGTACCAGAACATTAAAAATGTGGTTGTACACCGCTAGTTGTAGGGACGATTTGTTCCACTTTCTTTTGGACTCTTTGATTATATAGAACTATAAAATGCCTGTAAAATCTGAATGACCACCTCATTAACAAGACTGTATTTTCATGGACCAGATTTTAATGTTTCTTCCAAACTTTAACCTTTTATCAGACCCTCTCTCAACTAAGACCCACTTTCTTCAGAACCTAAGATGGTTTTATTATTGAAGTGTCTTTGTGCTTTGTTTATACTTAAACAACATATTTTCTACTTGAATTTGATGTTTCCAGGGCATCGGGACCACGATGGTGGTTACGTGGTAGAATGACGAGCAGCCTTGCAAATAATGTGATCTCACTGATTCAAGATATGGCTATTGGAAAATTGTCTGATGCGTGGACAAACGTCACGAAGGCTGCGATAGCAGAGGCCATTCTTGCCTTGACGAAACTAGATGAATCTCTCAGATTGCCACAACCGTGTATCAAAACTCCAGCAGTGAGTAGTATACATATTCCTTTAATTAATAGGTTGGATAACTGTTGTTGCTGTTGCCAGTTTGCCTTCTACAAAAAAGATAATGCATATTGTTTTGTTTTGCATAAGCTCGGGATATTAGAATGCTTGCAAATTATATGAATTCAAGTACATCGCCAACATATCGGCCAGCATAATATTCCTTGTTTGCAGTGTTACATTTTTACATATACATTGTAGTAAAATATAGTATATTTTTGGCAATTCGCAAATTTGTTCTTGGGAAATTAGATTATCTGAATTCTGCAGTAACTGAATCATAACTTATTACAAACGTAACAATAATGAAATCTTGTGTTATATTTCAGATATGGTTAGCATTAGCTTCACTGTGTGTATTGAATCAGGATCACGTAGAGAGACTTACATCTGGTGAGTGGGTCAGCAGTCCGAATGGAACACATGGTCAGCCTCGACCTACTTGTGACAATCACGACGACAATGAGACACCAGCCATCATTCTTTGCCTTGACTGTGGAAACTTGTGTGCAGACTGCGACCGATTTCTTCATCTTCACAGGAGTAAACGAGCTCATCAGCGCCAGGTAGGCATCATGTCTTCTATTGATGTATATACAATGTGTATAAATTCATGGGCCTCTTAAATGTGCCTTCACATTTCTGATGAATTTCAAAGAGTTTAAAAGAGATAACTTATTATAAAGTTTAAAACAAATGTTGTATTTTGGTTAATAGATTTCACTGTTGATAATTTCTGTGGTAGATCTCCCTGTGTGTCTACAGTTGATGATTTCTGTGGTAGATCTCCCTGTTTGTCTACTGTTGATGATTTCTGTGGTAGATCTCCCTGTGTGTCTACAGTTGATGATTTCTGTGGTAGATCTCCCTGTATATCTACAGTTGATTATTTCTGTTGTAGACTCCCTGTATGTCTACAGTTGATTATTTATTTGGTTTGTAGGTATTTAAGGAGGAAGAGGAAGCTATCAAGGTGGATCTACACGAAGGATGTGGTCGTACAAAACTGTACTGGGTTATGGCCCTTGCTGACTCTAAGACACTTAAAGCCATGGTTGAGTTCCGAGAAGGAAAAGGTACAAACAATTCATTGTTAAATCATTGACCAAATATAAATATAACCCAAATATTTCACATTTTGTTACTCCAAGTAGAGAAGATGTTGGACCTGTGTCTGTTTACCCATTGCTGACGGCAGGTCACAACAGATCCCCATATTGTTTCTGTCAAAATATATTGCTGGAAATTTATGTTCATGTATTAAACTAGCTATTTTCACTATGTCTTTCAATGAAATGTCATTCTGCATTTGGGATTGGCTCTAGTACAATTGTTTGCATAGGGTTGTAGGGTTGTTTTGTGGATGGGCAATGTTAGCTCTATGATTATGAGTTAATTATTCAGAATTGGTATACATCAAGGAGAAATTGCTGAGATATTTTGGTCTGCATTTATTTCCTTTTTGTGTGACAAAAATTAATACAGAAAAATGTATCTCTGTCTAAAAGGTGGGTGGAGTACTTAAAACTTTCATTAAAAGTGTTTCTGATGGATTAATAGGATGTTATATTATTTTCAGGCAAGTCTGCAGCTACACCAGGCAAGGCAGGACCAGGTACTTGCAGATTTTGTGGAACTTCTAGTACCACTGGTGTTCTGACTATCGGAAATGTCTGTTCTGATCCTGACTGCCAGGTACTTCTATATAACTGTATTATGCTTGAATTTTATTGATTTCAACCTAATTATTTAACATTGATTATAAAACAAGTTATTACAACAAGCATGTGTATAATCATTTTAGATGGCTTGACTTTTTACCATTCTTGCACTTGAATCGGGGATTGTAACGTTTGCATTCAAACTCACAATTTTAGGATCTGGAGTCCGACGCTCTGCATCGTGTTGATTTGATTGATGTACTCAGTTTTTATTTTTGTCTCATACTGATCAGAAAGTGAATATGACTGTGCCCAAATTATGTCACCCAACCACTGGGATGGAGAGACATATTGATGTAGTGTCTGTCTTTCTGGAGGTCATACAGTTTTGTCTGTGCTTGTTCTCCTAAACCAGTGGTTGGATTTCAATGAAACTTCTCAGGAGTTATTGGTACCAATTCAAGACTAGTTGTGCTTATTGTCAGCATCTTTAGGTCAGATTATTTTATGGCACTTTGGTGATGAAAATTGGTGTGGAGGGAGCCATGCATTTTTTTGGAAAAACAAGGTCCAAGTTTGTCTAAATACTCTTTATACAGATTCTGTAATACTTATTTGATGTATGACATTATGGTATAATAATCATGATTTAAAAGTTTGACTTGTTGACTATTTGATGTAATTGTCTTTATCAATATGATTTGACTGTCATTGGCTTCACTGCCTCAAAAGCTCAATTAATGGAGTGTGGGAGGTCATGGGTTCAAGCCAAGGCAGCGTCATTCCAAACGTGAAAAATAGTATAATTATTTCTCTTATTATGCACTCCATACAAAAAGGTAGTTAATGGATACTTGTGGGTTATATGTTACTATGATAATTCTTGATTCTACAGGCATTAGCTGAGAAAGCTTGTAGTCGAACATTATCGTGTGGTCATCTATGTGGTGGAATTAAGAATGAAGAGCCTTGTTTACCTTGTTTACATCGTTGCCGTGCTGATGACCAGGAATTGTTGAAACAAGATGCAGACGACATGTGTATGATCTGTTTCACTGAGGCGCTTTCTGCTGCTCCCGCTATTCTCGTATGTATATTCTAGCAACCATCACACTTTAGGGTAAAATAAGTTCCCTTCATGGGGAAGTTAAACATGTTCACCTCAGTTTGCTCACTACATGATTGACATACTGTTCCATTCAGACCTGTTATTAAAACATCAGATTCTTACAGTTACATGTTTTCGATCAGTGAATATTTGTTCAGGCAGTTTTTACCGACAATAAGGCCTTAGTAAATAACTTACTTGATTACCACCCTCTCCCATTCCCTGGTTTCCTTGGCAACGTTCCATTTCATTAGGTAACAAAACACGGATATGCAAATAGCAAAACCATGTTCGTACGGCTGCGCCGAAAAAAGAATTTGTCAATTTTCCGGAGAGAAACAAAGAAGAATTGTCTGTCATTGCACTTACTATTTAGTAAGTACAGTCAGACCAGGATCATTCGAATTCATCTGGTCCGAAATTTATTTAGAATAATACATGGTTTACAATAGCCCATTTTAATTTGACGTGCCTAAGAAGATACATTGGGACCTAATATTTATTTCGGATGATACCAAGTATTCGGATAGAAGGCTGTCGAATAAACGAGGTCTGACTGTATTACCATGAAAATAGTAGATGTCCTGTTCATACCTTTACATTGACATTATGAGTGGTATGTACCACGTTTCTCTTGTGTCATGCTTCACTTGCCACTAATCTATCACTTTGTATCATTACAGTTGTCATGTGGTCATGTGTTCCATCATCATTGTACTAGAACAGTTTTAGAGAAGAGATGGGTTGGTCCAAGGATCACATTTGGTTTCTCTGACTGTCCTATTTGTAAGGTAAGATTTACCGCCCTTATCTATGTGTTGAAGGTAAGATTTACCACCCTTATCTATGTGTTGAAGGTAAGATTTACCGCCCTTATCTATGTGTTGAAGGTAAGATTTACCACCCTTATCTATGTGTTGAAGGTAAGATTTACCACCCTTATCTATGTGTTGAAGGTAAGATTTACCACCCTTATCTATGTGTTGAAGGTAAGATTTACCACCCTTATCTATGTGTTGAAGGTAAGATTTACCACCCTTATCTATGTGTTGAAGGTAAGATTTACCACCCTTATCTATGTGTTGAAGGTAAGATTTACCGCCCTTATCTATGTGTTGAAGGTAAGATTTACCACCCTTATCTATGTGTTGAAGGTAAGATTTACCACCCTTATCTATGTGTTGAAGGTAAGATTTACCACCCTTATCTATGTGTTGAAGGTAAGATTTACCGCCCTTATCTATGTGTTGAAGGTAAGATTTACCACCCTTATCTATGTGTTGAAGGTAAGATTTACCGCCCTTATCTATGTGTTGAAGGTAAGATTTACCACCCTTATCTATGTGTTGAAGGTAAGATTTACCGCCCTTATCTATGTGTTGAAGGTAAGATTTACCACCCTTATCTATGTGTTGAAGGTAAGATTTACCGCCCTTATCTATGTGTTGAAGGTAAGATTTACCACCCTTATCTATGTGTTGAAGGTAAGATTTACCGCCCTTATCTATGTGTTGAAGGTAAGATTTACCACCCTTATCTATGTGTTGAAGGTAAGATTTACCTCCCTTGTCTGTGTATTAAGTGTAAGATTTACCTCCCTTGTCTGTGTGTTAGGTGGTCAAATTTACCTCCCTTGTCTGTGTGTTAGGGGGTAAGATTTACCTCCCTTGTCTGTGTGTTAGGGGGTAAGATTTACCTCCCTTGTCTGTGTGTTAAGGGGTAAGATTTATCTCCCTTGTCTGTGTGTTAGGGGACTGGACACTGGATCCGCCTCTTTACAAGGTAATTTAATCAAATCAGTAACTTACTTTACTGTTATATTTTGTGAGTTGTACGCTTCCTCCTGTGCAGAACTATTATTGACACTGTTTAAGTGTTTTACATGTACGCTTCCTCCTGTGCAGAACTATTATTGACACTGTTTAAGTGTTTTACATGTACACTTCCTCCTGTGCAGAACTATTATTGACACTGTTTAAGTGTTTTACATGTACGCTTCCTCCTGTGCAGAACTATTATTGACACTGTTTAAGTGTTTTACATGTACACTTCCTCCTGTGCAGAACTATTATTGACACTGTTAAAGTGTTTTACATGTACACTTCCTCCTGTGCAGAACTATTATTGACACTGTTTAAGTGTTTTACATGTACGCTTCCTCCTGTGCAGAACTATTATTGACACTGTTTAAGTGTTTTACATGTACGCTTCCTCCTGTGCAGAACTATTATTGACACTGTTTAAGTGTTTTACATGTACGCTTCCTCCTGTGCAGAACTATTATTGACACTGTTTAAGTGTTTTACATGTACGCTTCCTCCTGTGCAGAACTATTATTGACACTGTTTAAGTGTTTTACATGTACGCTTCCTCCTGTGCAGAACTATTATTGACACTGTTTAAGTGTTTTACATGTACGCTTCCTCCTGTGCAGAACTATTATTGACACTGTTTAAGTGTTTTACATGTACGCTTCCTCCTGTGCAGAACTATTATTGACACTGTTTAAGTGTTTTACATGTACGCTTCCTCCTGTGCAGAACTATTATTGACACTGTTTAAGTGTTTTACATGTACGCTTCCTCCTGTGCAGAACTATTATTGACACTGTTAAGTGTTTTACATGTACGCTTCCTCCTCTGCAGAACTATTATTGACACTGTTTAAGTGTTTTACATGTACGCTTCCTCCTCTGCAGAACTATTATTGACACTGTTTAAGTGTTTTACATGTACATTCCAGTGCAATATAGATCATCCTGTATTACGAGATCTTTTACAACCTATACAACAACTGTTTGAAGATGTTCGCAGAAAAGCTTTGATGAGGCTGGAATACGAAGGCTTACATAAAGCCGAGGCAATAACCACAGCGGGTGCAAGGTTCTATAAGGACCCAGCTGGCTTCGCTATGGATAGATATGCTTACTATGTGTGTTTTAAATGCAAGAAGGTAATATGTTACAAGTTTCTTACATATTGCTGTTTGACTTCGTCACAGAATTTTATACCATTTTTTTATGCACAGGGAATAAAAGTGGCATATAATGCTGATTTAGTGTGTTAATTGTCTACATTTTGATGTGCTATGCAAACTCACTTCATTTCGTTTAGTATAAGACTAGATTTCATATTTTGTTTGAATATTGTCATCGAACTTCATCTGTTTTATTTATTTTTAATGCATTACACATGATAGCGCAACACAAGGTTCAATCAAAACATGCTGGTTATATCTTCGCTGATGGAAATTTGGACAAAAATTGCTCACAAGGGCTGTTTTTGAGACAATTTAAGCCATCTTAAATGCTTAAAAGCCAGGAGCTTGAGCAGCCCCCTGGACCCCTTGCTGAATTTTCAGCTGATTTTGAATTTTTGCATTCTCATGCCTGTGTATTGGAAATATAAAAGTTATGGAAGTGTAATAAGTTAGTTTAGATTTGACCCCATTTAGTAGTCCGATTTAGTTAAGCATTATATTCTAAATGATATCATACAACCTTATATATTACTGTAGGCATATTATGGTGGTGAGGCTAGATGTGATGAACAAGCCGTTGTTGGCGATCATTTTGATCCGACAGAACTTGTGTGTGGTGCGTGCTCGGATGTTACCATGGCTCAGGTGAGATTTTCTTGTCCAGTAATGTTTGTCCTGATTACAAACACAACTGATTGCCTTGCAAGGAGTTTATGTCACATCATAGTAATATTCGCGACATCTGTCAGTCGAGTGGCAATTTTTTAAATGACATTATTATTACTTCATCTTGTTTTTATATTTCTTCACACATAGTGTAAAATATGCAACATGGAATTGTTTCAGAACTTCACATTTTCAAGAATGTCAAGAAAATGCCAGTAATTTTCTTTGTACATGTTTGTATACTTCACTGTTAAACAGTAACATGAATCATTTCAGCGGTTTACAGACAGCGCTGCTTGTGAATCTTCCTAAATCACCAATTCACAAACTTTTCATGAAAATATCAACTAATATGGTTGTTTTTGTAAAAATTTCTTGTATTATTAATGATATTATTTGAGCGAATAGTAACTGTTAATTTTCATTACAGATGTGTCCCAAGCATGGTACTGATTTTCTGGAGTATAAGTGCCGCTATTGTTGCTCTGTCGCTGTCTTCTTCTGTTTCGGAACCACTCACTTCTGTAACTTATGCCACGACAACTTCCAGCATGTTACCAGCATACCAAAACCAGATTTACCCAAATGTCCGTGCGGTCCTCGTGGTAAACAGTTAGAAGGTGACGAGTGTCCATTGCATGTGAAACATCCTCCAACTGGTGAAGAGTTTGCTTTAGGATGTGGCGTCTGTCGAAATGCTCATACGTTTTAATTATATTTAAAATATTGTGTACAGTGAATATAACACTTTGAAAAACCAGTAAAGTATGTGCAAGAAATCATTCAGTGTGATTATAGCAAGTTGCTCTTGGTTAAGGTTAGTGCTGATCTTCAGCAGATCGTAGCTGGATATATGCTTAGAAGGATTTTATATTATAATCAAACAAGACTTGGATTGAACAGTGTTTCATTCATATTTCTATTCTTCCATCATGTCATTAAACTTTACTAGGCCACGTTGTCATTGATGCATCATTTTTTTAAAAACTCTTCAAAGATTCATTACGTGGCCAATGTTTGGAATGTTATCTTGGCGATTTTAATAAGATTTATGTTCCTAATTGATGTGTGTATGGTTCTTATATGCTCTTGGTTACTGACAATGTTAGAATACTCATATCGAGACTTGAGTTTGTTTAAACTTATGATTGCAAAAGACTGATTCATTATTCCTTACAGCTGATTACATCACTGCAGGATTTTAGGAAAATATTGAACTAGCCTACTATGTTGTAAATGAACTATTCAATGCCAGAATTCCCAATTGTTACCAGGTAACATGTTCATGAATCACCCATAGTTACGGCTTATATGCGAACATGGGGGTAGTGTCTTCTGTTTATGTCGTTCTTGAACCAAGAAATCTATTCACATATACTTCTACAATTTACCATATTTAGTAGGGGAGTAGAGCTGCTTATAATAAATTTATTTGGGATAAAAGGACATAATTGAGTTCTTCGTTCTGCTGTGTGTTTTGTTGCAGCATGTAATAAAAACGTTCTACTATGGCTTGATTAAGATTTGTACTTTTTATATACAATCATGATTCTATTGAAATATTTTTACAGTCATTGTTAGATTTACAAGGTCATAGATTTAATCACAAATTTTTCAGACTAGTTACTATTAAGACATTTTACCAATATTTTATTGAAGGCGTAATGGAAGAAAGAAAAGGTTAGAAATTTTCAAACTTTGTAATTCAAAAAAAGGGTAAATTAGGCAATCCGATTTGTCGAATCCCTTCTTTCGTTTTGACTACTTTCAGTTAAGAATCACATCGATATCAAACTTATTCTAAAATGAAATCTGAGCAGAGAAAAAGAAATGTCCTACTGCTTAAAGTAATGTTTGTTAGCATACAGTACTGATCAGACATGTAGACTTACTATGATACGAGAAGCTTATCAAGAATGACTATAACATAACTAATTGCTTTATTAGTATGACTATATACCAGTAATAGTGCTACAATGTATTAGCTATCACTTTATTTGAGTTTTGATGACTGTATAATTTTGTTATAGTTTTGTTCTGTGATATTTCCAAATAAATAACATTTTTACCATCTGTTAATGTGTTGTTTTTTATTCTACAAAGTATATATTGCCATTCAGCAATGTGTGGAAAACAACAATACAAAGTATGTACAGTCATCCGGTAATGTATGGAAACAATACAAAGTGTATACAGTCATCCAGTAATGTATGGAAACAACAATACAAAGTATATACAGTCATCCAGTAATGTATGGAAAACAACAATACAAAGTTTATACTGTCAACTAGTAATGCATGGGAAACAACAATACAAAGTATATACAGTTAGCTAGTAATGTATGGAAAACAACAATACAAAGTATATACAGTCATCCGGTAATGTATGGAAAACAACAATACAAAGTTTATACAGTCATCCAGTAATGTATGGAAAACAACAATACAAAGTTTATACAGTCATCCAGTAATGTATGGAAAACAACACTACAAAATATATACAGTCATCCAGTAATGTATGGAAAACAACAATACAAAATATATACAGTCATCCAGTAATGTATGGAAAACAACAATACAAAGTATATACAGTCATCCAGTAATGTATGGAAAACAACAATACAAAGTGTATACAGTCATCCAGTAATGTATGGAAAACAACAATACAAAGTATATACAGTCATCCAGTAATGCATGGAAAACAACAATACTTAGTGTATACAGTCATCCAGTAATGTATGGAAAACAACAATACAAAGTATATACAGTCATCCAGTAATGTATGGAAAACAACAATACTTAGTGTATACAGTCATCTAGTAATGCATGGAAAACAACAGTACTTAGTGTATACAGTCATCCAGTAATGTATGGAAAACAACAATACTTAGTGTATACAGTCATCCAGTAATGTATGGAAAACAACAGTACTTAGTGTATACAGTCATCCAGTAATGTATGGAAAACAACAATACAAAGTATATACAGTCATCCAGTAATGTATGGAAAACAACAATACTTAGTGTATACAGTCATCTAGTAATGCATGGAAAACAACAGTACTTAGTGTATACAGTCATCCAGTAATGTATGGAAAACAACAGTACTTAGTGTATACAGTCATCCAGTAATGTATGGAAAACAACAGTACTTAGTGTATACAGTCATCCAGTAATGTATGGAAAACAACAGTACTTAGTGTATACAGTCATCCAGTAATGCATGGAAAACAACAGTACTTAGTGTATACAGTCATCCAGTAATGTATGGAAAACAACAATACTTAGTGTATACAGTCATCCAGTAATGTATGGAAAACAACAGTACTTAGTGTATACAGTCATCCAGTAATGTATGGAAAACAACAGTACTTAGTGTATACAGTCATCTAGTAATGTATGGAAAACAACAATACTTAGTGTATACAGTCATCCAGTAATGTATGGAAAACAACAGTACTTAGTGTATACAGTCATCCAGTAATGTATGGAAAACAACAATACAAAGTATATACAGTCATCCAGTAATGTATGGAAAACAACAATACTTAGTATATGCAGTCATCTAGTAATGTATGATAAACAGCAATACAAAGTATGTACAGTCATCTAGTAATGTATGGAAAACACAAATACAAAGTATATACAGTCATCTAGTAATGTATGATAAACAGCAATACAAAGTATGTACAGTCATCTAGTAATGTATGGAAAACAACAATACAAAGTATATACGGTCATCCAGTAATGTATGGTAAACAACAAGACGAAGTATATACGGTCATCCAGTAATGTATGAGCAACAATACAAAATATATACAGTCATCCAGTAATGTATAGAAAACAACAATACAAAGTATATACAGTCAAACCTGTGTTAAAGACCACCTGCAAACAAAGACCACTATTGCAAAACCTGTCTGCAAAGACCACCAATTTTATCTCCCATCAGACCATTTTCAATGATATTTAATCTGTTAATAGAGACCACCTGTAAACAAAGACCACATTTTGCTGTTCCCATGGGTGGTCTTTATAGACAAGTTTGACTGTACAGTGAGTCTTCTAGTAATGCATGGAAAACAACAATACAAAGTATATACAGTCATCCAGTAATGTATGGAAAACACCAATACAAAGTATATACAGTCATCCAGTAATGTATGGAAAACAACAATACAAAGTATATACAGTCATCCAGTAATGTATGGAAAACATCAATACAAAGTATATACAGACATCCAGTAATGTATGTAAAACAACAATACAAAGTATATACAGTCATCTAGTAGTGCATGGAAAACAACAATACAAAAGATATACAGTCATCCAGTAATGTATGGAAAACTACAATACAAAGTATATACAGTCATCCAGTAATGTATGGAAAACAACAATACAAAGTATATACAGTCATCCAGTAATGTATGGAAAACAACAATACAAAGTATATACAGTCATCCAGTAATGTATGGAAAACAACAGTACAAAGTATATACAGTCATCCAGTAATGTATGGAAAACAACAGTACAAAGTATATACAGTCATCCAGTAATGTATGGAAAACAACAGTACAAAGTATATACAGTCATCCAGTAATGTATGGAAAACAACAGTACAAAGTATATACAGTCATCCAGTAATGTATGGAAAACAACAGTACAAAGTATATACAGTCATCCAGTAATGTATGGAAAATAACAATATAAAGTTTATACAGTCATCCTGCAATATATGGAAAACATCAATACAAAGTTTATACAGTCATCCAGTTATGTATGGAAAACAACAATACAGATTATATATATTGTATGCGAAAATGTTTTGCCACTTGGTAAGGTTTTGCAAAAAAACAATACCTGACAAATACATGTAGAGCTATTCAGGGTAGAATATATGTATTCCCTACCTATAATGGAAAGCTCGCTACTGCTCTACGTCCCTACTTCTTTTGAAAAATATTTCAATTCACAATAAGTATTTTTAAAGGCAATAATGAGAGACTTTTTGTTAGCACTGTCCAAAACTCTTAAAGGCTGTTCATGTCGATTTCCGCGATCATTTAAGTTATTTGTATTGTTTTAATCAAAGCTACTATCTACTTGTCCATCATTGTTTTCCTTCAATTTTATGGTTATATGTGTATAGTAAGTGTACACATATCTAGTTGTCACTTAATTAACTACTGGTGTTTTCATATTCTTGGTCACTGCACACTATGTTTAAAATGTTAAATCAACCGAATGTTTAACTATCAGCTTGTTCATATTCAGCCTCTTCTAAGCTATATTTCACGATTACCTCCCGGATGAATGTTTTTCTCTCAATAGAACCCTTATCGTCCTGATTTTGTTCTTCTATTTCATTGTTTATACGTTCAAATCGTACACTTGTATTACGTCGTTTAATGTTCCACCTCCTATGATATCGTTACTGATATACAGTCTATGTTTGATATCACAGTATGCAATGCTCTCTGGTTTACTTACATACTTGCGCTGTTTGATGATTATATTACTTGTTTTAAAGTCTTGTGCTACTACATTTATGCATCCACTCCCCCAGTTGCATGCGAACAGAACACCATCAGTTGTAATCCCTATTCCACATGGACCTGTCAATGCTGCATGTCTGTATTTACGAATAATTTGTCCTTCAAATGTAACAACGCTAACTGTGTCGGTGCTGAAGTCTGACACAATTACAGTATCACTATCATGTCCATATACAATGAATAATGGCTTCTTTAGTATATTGTCCATGTCTTGTTTCGGTTGTATTGTATGTAGAACCTCACCGTGTTTATCAATTATTTCTACTCTACCTGGATCCAGATAGCTAACGGCAAACTTGCCATCGCGGTATTCAATACCGTAGCATCTACTGTTTAGTTGTATCTCGTGTTGTTTGGTAAATGTTGATGTAACATTAAATAGTTCTATTTTGCTCTCGTCAGGCACTGTCAACGCCACTTGGTCTGTACTAAAGGCAGTTACTCTCCATGCTTGACTTGATGTACCACGGCTTGATATAACTCTGTTGTTACTCACGTCTATTAACTTTATCTTGTAATTGTTAATATCAATGGCCACCATTCTATCCGGACTGAGAAGAGCAAAGTCATTGATACAACAGACTTTCGTATCAATGTCAGTCTTCGCGTTAATGTATCCTCTGTATGATGCTGTGGTATTAATGTTGGGTTCTCTTGACAATTTTCCCAGTGGTGTTTTGGCAGATACTATGTTAGCAATCTCAGTCGAATTTCTAAACACATATTGCCTCTGTTCTTTTTGTGATTGTTTTATTTTGTTTATTTCACTTTCCATCGTAACCAGTCTTTGTTTAGCGTATTTGGTGAGTACAAAGATTGAATCCGAGTCACTATCGTTTTGTATCCTTTGAAGTATTTCTTCAAGTTCTGATTTTATTGAGTCATTCACTGCTGTTAATTTGGTGAGTTCTGTTTTTTCAAATTCCTTCAATTTTGCAGCTTCCTGGGTTGTTTGTTTCTGTATCTGGTCCAGATAATCATTTATCTGTTTTCGAAAACTTGTAATTTTCTGTTGAATAATGTTGTATCTTGCATCCAGGTGCTTCAAGTCTAATGTGTCTTTCATCATTTCTACTTCTTTATGGAACCTTTTAAGCTTCTGTTGTATCTGCTTGAATTCTTTTGTTGCTTGGAAACCATCAGAAATATCTTGCACCCTATCTTTTTTGCAGGTGGAATGGTTTATGGTCATACAATCCACACAGCCTGGTTCATCATGAGTTTTGCAGTAATAGCGTATAATTTCAGGATGATGTGTTTTGCAGATCTCTGTACAGAGGCATTGACTGGTGTCAGGTCTTTGCCTCGTCAGAGTCTGATTCTTATGTAAGATTGAATGGCTTCTTGTTATCTTTTGGTTTTTATGCACTTCGAGACAACTGTTACACAGATATTCATTGCAGATTTGGCAATAGCCTTCCACAGCTATCCATTTACCTCCATTGATACACGGATCACAAAATGATTCATCAGCATCACCAGATGTTTTACTTAACGAGTCCTTGAATGACCTTTGTGGTGTCCCCCCTTCAGCCATGTTGACTACCTTGATCGTGAAGTTCCAATATAGATATGGTGCCTGTAATGATGTCAAACAGCAAGAAAATATTACAAGTTGATATGATGAAAACACAACTTTGTGTGATACTGAATTTCAGCCTACTAGTACAACCTTGATGATATAGATCTAATTTTAATTTTATAATACATAATAGAACAGTAATGCAGCATTGTTAAAGTTTCTGTTCTATGGTTTACAAAACGTGAAATAGAGTTGTTCACGGAGTGCCACATTCCCCGTTTACATAATTATTTAACAGTAACAAATACGACAAATGCAATATATCGGGGTAGAAGGGAGACAATCCAATCACATGAAATGGCTTTAAAAAACCCGTTAATAAAGGGAGACCATCCTTGATATTTATCAAAGAAAGCTGCAGATAAAAACGGGGCTTACGATACAACTCCTTAGCACTAGAAAAAAAGAATGAGATGCAGGAAAAACATCATTGATATGGAGTGGTGGAAGAGACAGGGTACAGAATAAACGTAAAATATGGGGAGAGTTACGAGGAACAATGTAGGACTGCATTACAATTAAAGAGCAAAACAACAACTGGGGACTTAAACCAGTAAGACTGGCATGTTAATCTTCATTTAACATCGAAATTGTCAAACGCTAGACTTTAAAGTTGACTAAACGGAAAACCTGTCTAAATTCTACGACAACAATATGTTGTACCCAGTGTAATATTCACGTTACCAATAGCAATATGTTGTATCTAGTGTAATATTCATGTTATCAATAGCAATATGTTGTATCCAGTGTAATATTCATGTTACCAATAGCAATATGTTGTATCCAGTGTAATAGTCATGTTACCAATAGCAATATGTTGTATCCAGTGTAATGTTCACGTTACCAATAGCAATATGTTGTATACAGTGTAATATTCACGTTACCAATAGCAATATGTTGTATCCAGTGTAATATTCACGTTACCAATAGCAATATGTTGTATCCAGTGTAATATTCACGTTACCAATAGCAATATGTTGTACCCAGTGTAATATTCACGTTACCAATAGCAATATGTTGTATCCAATGTAATATTCATGTTACCAATAGCAATATGTTGTATTGGTGCTTGAAAAACATAAGACTCTGCTGTGTCAAACTTTATGTCACATGTTTATTAATAATTTCACATTACACAACTTCGTTGTGTGTTTATTTAAGTGTGTTATATAATAATAAAACGTCTAACATAGATGTCAGACATTTACAATCCACACTTGTGTTTGTGTCTTTACTGTGACATAAATGAACTGCATTGACAGGGCAACACAAATATATACATAATTATAAAGTAAGAGTGTTTACCTTAATACGAGCTTTTACAAGATTTTCATGACGATCCTGAATAAGTTTTCGATGATACTTGTTTCACAGTGTAAACTGAAACTTCATCTAAACTTCCTTCATATGTTGGTCAATGTAGCCTCGTTTACGCCAAAACAGTAACCATCGAGTCGGATATTTCCATCCGTACCGGACGCCAGTGAGATATTTAATATTCCAGCAACGGTGTAAACGCGAGAAATTCCGGTCTGCTATGCAAGAAGACGTAATTTCGATGACAAGATATTTCACATCCGACGTTTTTTCAGCGATGTGATTACCAAACATATGATTGGAGGATGTATCTGTTAAACGCACAAAAATGTTTACGGCCTCTATACAGCGCCACACACTGCATACCTGGGGACCAGCCTCTTTGCATTTAGTTATGTTATGAATGAATACTTCTTTTCCCTTCGGAGCGTCCACAACATTGTTTGATGTTTCGTTTAGTGTTTAACTGTACATCTCGCCAGAAGAGTTCTTAATGAAGATCCGGTTATTAGTATATATATATAAACATTAGATTTTCTCATCACTGCTATCTACTGCAATTGTATACGCATAAACCAACTTAATCATGAAATAGGTTGAAGTGTGCGAAATTTGTCGTCCTTTGCGTAAACATTTCCTGAATTACGATAGGATAAATCTGTGTATCTCAGATGAAATATTTAAGATAAAGAATGTGTATAGAATGATATCTCCAGTCCCACGCTTTAAAACGCTGAATATTGTTCAAAACCGGAATTCATAGATTGTTTCAAGTGCCTCATTGCTGTCTACCGGAAGAGCCGTGTTGTAGTATTATGATATAGATATTTAGATATACATGTACAATGTTGTCGCTAGATTAATTTTGTCTGACTGATATAATAAATACATATATTTCAATGAACTGGTTGCCGCAATGTTGCCATAAATTATTTATCACAAATTACTATTTTAAGTTTGAGAAAATGATGCCATTAGTAAATAATAACTTAAAATTGCTTGAATTTGTTGTCTGTCAGAAAACGGCAACAGCAGCAAATCAGATGTTTAACAAAAAAATACCGAGTTCGTGAATGATTATATCAGGTTGAGAACTATAAAACATGTCTTTTGTGATATCTACATGTGTTCAATGTACAATTCGGACATCCGATATTCGGCGATCATACGTAGGTTTTCGAACTCATCACTGTCTGCATTATACCTACCGCGTACATAATTTTATCAGGGTACAAATTGGACATCCGGTATTCGAGGATCATACATAGGTTTTCGAACTCATCACTGTCTGCATTATACCTACCGCGTACATAATTTTATCAGGGTACAAATTGGACATCCGGTATTCGAGGATCATACATAGGTTTTCGAACTCATCACTGTCTGCATTATACCTACCGCGTACATAATTTTATCAGGGTACAAATTGGACATCCGGTATTCGACGATCATACGTAGGTCTTCGAACTCGTCACTGTCTGCATTGTACCTACCGCGTACATAATTTTATCAGGGTACAAATTGGACATCCGGTATTCGACGATCATACATAGGTTTTCGAACTCATCACTGTCTGCATTATACCTACCGCGTACATAATTTTATCAGGGTACAAATTGGACATCCGGTACTCGACGATCATACATAGGTTTTCGAAATCACTGGAACAGTATCACCTACTACCATGTATGACAGTATTTGTTGGTCTCCCAATGGGTTAATGTATATAATGTCTCTCTTGGTTTGACTATCTTGTGAGTAGTTTCAAACTTAAAAAAATGATCGTGAAAACAAGCTAGACATGGGTCAAATCATTAAGTTGTTTTTTTATAACTGTAATAAATTGCAGCTGCACACAAATTAAAAGCAGACCTCTTGGCATTTCACTAACACATAGTACAAATAGAGAATGGCCCTCAAATTCAAGCAAAGAAAATTACTAAAATATTACGAAACAAAATACAGCAAGCAAAAGTTAGTGAAGCCAGTGTGGACAATACAGAAAATACTTTTTTTTTTCAATGTACATGTATTGATCAATATGTTTTAAATATAGTTGATGTGTGAAGAGTAATATGAAGATTCAACAACATTTACTCGCCACCAGAATCCAATGACAGTTGTTCTCATTTACTACACCAACACTGATTATACAGGTTAAATTCTAACTGCAAAAGTCTTAAGACTAAATCTAGATGAAGTTATTTCTGTTCACCAGGACATGACAGATGATTAAGTTTTTAGGACTATGTTCGGAACTTTGTAGGCATTAATTTATGCTTCGGAACTAACAGAATGTGTTTCTAATTTAAACGGAGGATACTAGCTTTATTCCGCAACGATATCGCTTTGTATTGTTTTTATAGTAAATTTAGACATTCACCGTCGTTCAGACGATAAAAGATCCTACAGAAACATCGAAATTACGAATTATTGGTCAGAAAATGGACACCACTACTCACCTGTCTGGAACGCTTCCCTCTGTCGAAGTCACATCACTCGGCGGAAGTCATATCGGGTTATACACTGTGTATACAGTCTATGCGAAAGACACAGAACTATAACTGGACCGGAGGACTGGTAATCTTGGATGTATTGCTGGCTCCGATGGCGACCGACAGCGTGGACCGTGACTTTTTAAGACCTTTTGGAGCCACTTTCATTGAGATTCTCTTGCATGCCAGCAGATTTTTTATGAATGAATTCCATCGTTGAGTCAAGTGCGCATTATACGGCGACCTATTTTCATGAATGAAATCGTAGTACAACAGCGCATGAATCTCACTGTATTGGAATGAAAATTATACACATGTATAAAACAATGTGCTATAAAGGATTAGCAATTCTTAAATATTGACTGAATATGCTTTTCTAATAGATTTTAACACTGTTCAACGTTTTTATAATGCGATGTAAAGTGGCATGTGCTGAACTACTAACTCCCCGCGCGTGACAGTGTGTACTTCGGACTTAGGGAAATAAGGTCAAATGGACAGCATCTGAAATGTGGCATAGGTACCCCAGGCCAAAAATAGAAAATATCGATAGTGCGAGAGAAACGTAGAAACACTAAATAAAACAAAATGAGTGGATCATTATCTAAGCCCGAATTTAATTGGAAGTATCCCAATAAGCAGTTTATTCTGAACTGTGTCGTTTACGTAATATTTATGCTGTAACATTAAGAACAATTTCTGATGGTTTGATGGACGAACGGAGGGATCGGTTGATGGCTTTACAACTATTTCAAAAATCAAGAGCTTACAAATCCCGAAATGCCATCATTTGTCTTGAATGTTTTATATATCAAGGAACGTCAGTTAATTAAAACTCCGGTAAAAGAGGTTCTGTATGCAGCTATATCGTACGATGGAATGTTCATATTTGCAGTTCTAATATATGCTTGCTGTCCCGCTTTCATGTAACCAACGGCAGCGTTAGATCCTGTTAAACTGGTGCTGTTCTTTACAAGTGCGTTCGCCTTAAAATGTCCTTTGACAACAAGAACGACCAATGTTATTTCAGAACTATAAGCCTCCACATTAAATTGAAATAGGTATAATCCAGACGTCGGCGCTGTGAATTTACCAGTGCTACTGCTGTAACCGCCACCGTAACTTGTTACGACTTGGCCAAACACAATGATCTTATTTCTTGCATACTTGCTCAGATGTTTCGTCAACCTCGCCGTAAATCCAACTCTTTTGTCTATAATGTAATAATAATGAACCATTGTTAATTCATTTGTAAACAATAAAGCACAACATTCCTATGGTGGAAACCCGCTGTCTAAATGTGGGCATTATCATGAGGAAGGGACATAACTGTGATTGATTTTATCCCATGTTTATTAGTTACCTTTGTAACACAGTTAATTATTTTCCGGATTTGAAGTATGCTATGCTATTTTCTGTTCCTTTTTACGTGAAACAAAAATAAGGTTTATATCGTTTGTTATTTGACAATAGGAACAATGAGACAAAATACTATATGAATATGATGTAGTTGTACACTGACCTTCCAATGCATTTACTCTGCTTCGTACTGAGCTGATATCTCTGGCTTGGCTACCTACAAAGAGAGTTAACATTACAAAACAAATATATACCGTTCCAAATCCGTCATTTCGATATTTTAGAATCTTAACTACTTTATTGCATAGTGACTTGAAACGTGATTTTGACTGGTTAATACAGACTTTTCTGTAATGCAATTCATTTGAATTATGAATATGATAGCTTACTGCAATCAAAATCAACAGAATATATATCCAGTAGCTTCTTAGAAACTTTGTAAAATATTAGTAGCTGGTTAGCGCATTCACCATTATATATAACTACGAACAAATCATATAGCTCTTGCGTGAATACATGTAAATGGCTATCAATCTATTCTGATGATCATGGCTATGTGTATGTCTACATTCAAAAACATACAGGTGCCGTGATGGACATTTTATACAGTAGAATTTGCTACATATTGCCACGGACATTTATATGTCCGTGATATTGCCCATTAATCGCAAAATTTGACTACATTGCGCATTTTAGGCACTTGCTAAAATTCTCTGCATTTTGCTCCCTTAATCGACGCATTTAGCCCCATTATGCGGGCAAAATAAGCCCCATTTTGCGGGCAAAATATAATCATTGATTTAAACGTTTCAGGCCCGGATCCAGAAATTCCAGAATGGTGGGGGGGGGGGCAAACATGAGGACAAATGCCTCGCACTTGAGGCTCAGTGGGGGTAGGTACGGGAAGGTGTATCCCTCTCCCTTGAGTGGTGTCCGGGGTATCTTCCCCGGCTAATTTTTACAATATACATGTAGATAGATATATTGTTGCATGTTTATTTTTTGGTAAATACTTCCCTTGTAAAATAAATATCTATCTGTAATGTCCGTCTCCTTATGTATAATGTTATTTACTGTGAATGAAAGTCATTTTTAGTCATCAAGTTTAGGTTAATATTTATGTTTGTGTACTTAAACCACCTTTATTTTGTGTGGAGATGGACATTACAAAAAGGGATGGACATAAGAAAAGCATCGACAAATTATAAAAGTCAAAACTAATCGCGCATGGAAGGGTTACACACACGAACCAGAGCCTCCCACACATACGAGAACCTGTTCTGAAATCGTAAAAACGTAATTCTCGGTGCTTTTCTAAGGTGTTAATTAAAATATCTTTATTTTACATCGTATATCTAGGTTGTAAACTAAAACAAAGTATAAAGCACGGCCATGTGGAGCTACACTGGATTGCACAACGATGCAACATAATGAAAAACTTATAAGAACTGCTTTGAAACCGGGCTCAAAACTAGTTTGACGGCATTTGAACCTCGTAGTTAACCAATATCCCACAGATGATAAACTGACATATACTTACTGTTCAGCGACGTAAGGCGATTGTCCACGGCACTTATTCGGCTTGATTGACTTCCTGAAGTACATAAAAAATATAAAAGGTGTTAACATTAAGGTTTGAACCTTATTTGTATAACTTGTTTAAAGACATGTTTTATCGTTACTCACCACTCCGTACACAGGTTTCAAAATTCTGAAATTGGGAAGTTTGAGTGTTCGATGTAATAAAAAATGCTTAGTGAGTGCTGTGTACCCTTTATTTCCATTTTCTTTGATATTTTAGTTTAGATCTGAGATTTAATGGAAATAACTGACTGTAACCAGAATACTCAACAACACAGATGACTTACAATCAGACAACATACTCAGATCTCAGTTTTGTAATCCATTTCATCATGACTGTATGTTATCCCATGATACTGGAAGTTACAGGCACGTGCTAGATTTTGATGTTATTATTGAAATATCAAGTTGCTTTATCATCGAGGACATATAGAATTTTTACAATTTAATACCCTAAATAGCAATATGAAGTAATGAAACTTAATGAAAATGAAGTTCTTTCACAACAATAAAATAATTTGATTAATTTTCGTATGTATTGTTGAATTGAACATCTATAAATTAAACTTACTTATTTCATTTTCAATATTCTTGACCGAGTTCCGAACGTCATTAACTTTGGATACAGTTGTTTCATGTTCGGTGGCAGTACTGCTCATCGCGGTCTCAAATCCAATGATTACTTCTTGCAGCTCTATGTCTGAGTAGGACTTTAATTGATTCATATTTGCTTCGGTTTCCTCAATTTTTCTCTCCAAACTTTCGTTTGATGCTTCAATAGATGTATTCATTATTTTCATCTGGTCATTAACTGTTTTCCGAAATTCGGTTAACTGTTCTTCGTATTCTGTCACAGCATTTGTTATAAAGAGCTTCTCGGATGCAAAAGCGTTCAGTATTGTTTCTTTTGTCTGATGCATTTGTTTCAGCTCAACCTTCTCGTTTATTCCTTTGGAAACCTCGATAACTGTGGGTAACTGTGATTTTATTAACATTTCAATCTGATCAATACGATCGTTGATGCTTGTTTTGATAGAAAATGTTTCCAATTCAAGATTTTCTAATCGACTGCTGAGCAGATAATACGCCACATCCACAGTCAACTCGCCACGCACATCTAACCTTAAGCACACAATTATTGTCATATACAAGCACATGCTTAGTCCAAACATCGTCATTTTAAAAATTACGCTTCTAGAATATAATATAATAAATAGTTCCCTTGACAAAATGCACTGCTGGTATGCAATATCGGATCTGACTTTAAAGACACTGAAACGTAGAAATGGACTTCAAGTAGGCACTTAGGTTACACTTGATGCCAGCTGGCATGTTCTTCATTGCACTGAAAGAGAAGTGTGTTTTAAATGTTTATGCGATAACAATCTGCATAATTCGCACTGAGCATTTGCAACATTTGTCTTATTGTAAACTATATTTTTTAATGGTTGTATAATCTTTTCCGTGCCAACTGGATTTGCTTAGTTGATAGCTTTTTCATACTCATCATTGCATAGTTACCAGTGAAAGCAATAATTTTAAATGCAGTTAATTAATTGCATGAGAAATTTCTTTCCTGTTAAGTCATATTAATGATATAACGGAATATAACCCGAATGTTGGAAACATTATACCAAAATGCATTACAATAGCAATATTTCCATGTCGATATTCATTTATCAGCGATGTATTTTGTATTATGAAGTACATGTGTGAGAAAGTATGCACATATCTGATTGCCTTGTCCCCTGGCCTAATTACCTCGAACGCTAAGTCTAGTAGATTGAGCATATGATTGCTGTACCAAGGCTGGTAATGTACGTCATCAACAAGACGTCTCTTGTCTTCACTATGGTCGTATCTTCATTTTGGTGCGAACATTGGTAATTTGCGTTATCAACAAGTGCCGACGACGCGACTCTTTGCGTTACTTCGGACAAAATAACTCGATTCGGCGAGTCCTCTTTTTTGCATTATTTCATTGTCAACAGATTGATGTGGAAATGTCATATGGTCCACCGTACACGCATATATCACTTGTTTGTCATAACTATGAGCATTTCTCAAAGCAGCCTTAGTTATCGAAAACCTTCGCATACGATCCATAATGTTAGGGAGGTTAAATGTGGTACGCGTCCATCAAGACATCGATTAGATTCAATGTTGCGAAGTCTGTACTTTCAGATAACTGTAATCAAGGCAATCGTTCGAATCTACTTGGACAGGTTTCAGTTCTCTCTACAATACGTGTGTGTATTTAAAGGTTATCGAGTATGCGTTTTTTACTTAACGGACTTGATACATGTAAATACTCCAGAACAGGGGGGACCTACATTAAGTGTTTTCGATCATAAATCCATAATTAACGTACACAACTTCAGTACAAAACCACTTAAAAAACGTCTGTGCCATCTAATTCAGCAATTACATGTATTGTTTTCCTTCTGTCTTGAATGTCAGAATGCGTTCATTGCATTCACAAACTTCACTATACATGATCACTTGACATTGATTTTTTCAGATACGTACAAAAATGTACATTGTAAAAACAAATCCCCTCCACTAGGCTACATCCGTCTGTTAATATATAATATTTATACCACATGTTCAATTTAAACAAATAAAGTTAATGCATGATAACAGAAAAACATCAATAATACGACCACCATTGGTACCCTTGAAAACTGGTCTTCTTATTGAAGTGGTTTTAATATTGAGGTTGAATGAAGAGCAAAACATTGATAATGGATTTGAAAATTTAGTTAATAATATTGAGGTGGTCTTATTATTAAGGAGGTCGCTAGGTGATGTTTTAGTTGATTAATACATTTTTGATGTCTTAAAGTTATATGTTTCATTCATAATTATTTCTTGCATTTTTCTGTCTTCTTTGTACCATTCCAGTATGCAGTAAAATACAACATCTCCAGAGCAGCACCCTTTGGAAGACGCACATTTTGGCTGCTGTTGAGATGTTATGTATTGTCTAATCTCTATATCTCTATATACAATCGTATTTATATGCTCTCACTTTGGTAGCCAAAATAACTGCTATTTTATTTATGAAAAGTGGTATCGCTCCCTGTACGAGTATTTTACCACTTCACCGGCACATGTGTAGCTTTATATTGACAACAGTTTGTCTGTATACACATTTTAGAAACATTTGTTCACGTTAGGATGCACTAGACTCGATTTTATGCCGGTTGTGGTGCCATATTCAATCTCTTTTTCTCTAAACGCCTTTAGTTATTAAATAGTTACATACATTTACAACAATCCTCGCGAGGTCTTTGGATGGCAATTGTTGTCTTAAATCTCCCAAGCCTTTCTGTATTCTCGCATCGGGAATTTTTTATAAATTACGCAAAGATGTATTATATTTAAATATATAATTTATATATTGCACGTCAGGAATAATCGATTTCCAGTAATAAAACCTTCTCAAGTTTCATAGTTTCTGATGTCCGCCGAGATCATGGCAATTACACCATAGCCTAATTTACATGAACAGCATTTGAGCACTTACACATACCATGCGATTTTAATGTTTATGACAAATGAAGAATTATATAAAGCCAACAGTTTTTAGATACGGTAAATAAAACTTTAAACAACCAAAAGCACACACACATGTTTTCGTATCTTTCATTTATCTGTAGAACGGCCAAAAACAACTTGACATTCTGATCATGTTAAATTATCTATCTGAATTATTTAACTAAATCACTGTTTTAATTCAACAGATGGGAATCTTCAAAGGAAAAGAAGGACTGTTCTTGACCTGCAGAAAAACTTGTGGAACCAAATCACATGTTTCATTCAATCCTACATTCACAACTACACCAGTAAAAGAACGTAGGAAAACGACTAGAAACACTATTTTAAAGCGTACTCCAGGGAAGCCTCCACTGTATAAAAAGCCAAGTATATATGGACCAAATAACAGTATATCGCCTTTGAAGACAGTTCAGCCGAAGCGGGCTCTGACATTCAGTGTTCCAGGCATTGAATGCGAAACTTTATATGAGGTGGAGGAAAATGACATATTTTTGAATTCTTTTGGAGCTGTCCAAGGTAGTAATTTTAGTGGTTGGGGCAGTACTGTGTGCAGCAATTAAGGTACTGAAAAGTTCAACGAAGATAACGATATCAACAGTCTCTTTAAAACCGTACTTGCTTCTCTTGAGAAAAATGAGATAAAAAGTGAATTTTTTGCATTTCTTAAACTTATAGCAGTCGGAAGGTTTCCGCTAGACAATGTGGCATTTGCACTATTCTTGGACGTTGTAAAGTGGTTTAATACTAAAGATATTCGTAGAGTAAATAATATATTGTTGATTTTAAAAATAACTGTGTATCCTAAGATCATTTCTTTCTCCTTTCTCACATAAACTGTCCGGTTGGTAACGGCGCTAGAACCCATGGACATCAATTACTATTAGCTAGAGGGTTTAATGACCACTCGACCACGGAGGCGGTATACAGCGCTCTACATGTCGTATCATTATAAGTATTCATTTGTGTAAAGTGAGTTCAAAAGTCATTCGTGAAAAACTAGAAATATAACAAAACTTACTGATTTTATCACCAAGATATTTTATTAAGTCGGCCAACCTACTCATATTATTTCTTTCATGCAGAGTCAAATTATTTTCATCGCGGTGATAAATATATATTTGAGTACCTTTGCCAGTGTTTAATTCATCCGAAGTGAAAATGCATTTTACCGGAGTGAAAATATTTTATCCGAGGAAAATTTTTTTTCCTACATTTATTCATGTATAGCAAACAATGTTAACGCATGTCATCTGTATTTGTAGTCATCATATGGCTGATTTGGTTGATTTCATAAGTCTAACTGTTTTTCTGAATTATTTATCGACGGGCAATTTTTAGTCATGTAGTGGTCTTCATATCAATGTTATATATCTATTTCCTTCTTCAAATTCTGTAAATAATTCACAACTTTTTTAGTCTCCCTTTCTTGGCGTCGCTGTTCCTAGGTCTGTAATACGTTCTCTTTCTCTATCCGCTTAACATTGTCTCTTTTTAGTTTTTACTGATGACTTCTTCAGATGTTCACAATCTGTGAGACTTGTAAAAGTGTTACTTTTCTTTTTCGTCGTTGTAACAGAAACATTTTGTGCAACATTAAATATGGCATCAATATCGGTATTCCAGTTGGATACTAGTGGGTGTGTTGAACTGATATCTGCCTGTGTGTTTTCTGAACCACCCAGTCCCACTACCTATGTTATCAAGAAGGTAAGTAATATCTGCAAACGTCACAATTGGGAACGATGACAGTGTCTCGGAAATTTCTTGCACAGATGCCTCATACTGATCAACTGATTCATTAGGATCATCAGGTTAGAATTTTGGATGGAGCAAATCGATGTGACTAGATGATGGTGCAGTCGATGTCATTTGAGAACATGGGATAGGTGCCTCAGGCGAATCAGTGATTAATGATGTGATAGAAGATGTAGTTGGCACATTTGGGTTGAATGAGGCTGTATCAGATGTGACGGGTAAAATAGAGGCCTTATGAGACATCGGCGATTCGTCATTAAGTTTGGTGGTCAAGGGTTTCAAACATGGAGGAAGACATGATATCTTCTTTGCAAATTGCCATAGGATTGAATGGCTAAATCCCACAATACGAAAACCCGTATTTTATATTGCGTTCAGTCATAGAACGTTCAGTATTGTATTTACAGTAACTGTACTTGTCAGGATTTCTGGAAAATACCACTTGTTAATGGTATGGTATTCTTTCAAATGATAAGTGTATTGCATTGAATTTAAACATTTTCTTCAGTTGCAATAAAATGTCGTTTTATTGATAGTTTAAAAATACTTGTTATTACGTTATGTCTATTTCTTTATTTTTTTAGACAGTGTGATAGATCTTCTCCTATAATGGCTAGCAATCTATTCTGATTATCATCATTATGCGTATGTCTACACTCAAAAACATACAGGTGTCGTGATGGACCGTTTATACAGTAGAATTTGTTACAATTATTGCCACGGACATTTATATGTCCGTGATATTGCCCTTTAATCGCAATATTTTGCTACTTTGCGCATATTAGGCACTTGCTAAAATTCTCTAAATTTTGCTCCCTTAATCGACGTATATTGCTATATTTAGCCCCATTTTGCGGGCAAAATAAAATCATTGATTTAAACGTTTCAGGCCCGGATCCAGAAATTCCAGAATGGGGGGGGGGGTCAAACATGAGGACAACTACCTCGCACTTGAGGCTCAGTGGGGTAGGTACGGGAGGGTATATCCCTCTCCCTTAAGTGTGGTCCGGAAGGGTTTTCCCCGGCTAATTTTTGCAA
Organism: Mactromeris polynyma; assembly: GCA_032209605.1. Taxonomy (NCBI): domain Eukaryota; kingdom Metazoa; phylum Mollusca; class Bivalvia; order Venerida; family Mactridae; genus Mactromeris; species Mactromeris polynyma. Next base: position 947,043 of record JASFXZ010000065.1, read on the forward strand.
TATACATGTAGATAGATAGATAGATATTTATTTGCATATTGAACACTGAAAAGGTGTTTTTTAGAAAGCAGCAATAATCATTTTACAGTAATAAGCAGCGTGACAAATGGCGAGAAAACATGTAATTTGGGTTTATGAATTTTAGAAATTTCATTATATCGAGATATAAATTATGTTTTTATGCTCCCCGTTCCCAAAGGGGGGGGGGGGGGGGGGGTAGCAAATAGTCGCCGCTTCGTCCGTCCGTCCGGACTACTTCTCAGAAACCACTGACTGTAATTCAACAAAACTTCATGGGAAGCTTCACTACCAAGAGGAAATGCGCATATTATCACACGGTTTTGGTTGGACTATTTTTCACGGAGTAATGGCCCTTTGATTATGCCACATATAGTATATATGGTACCATTCTTGTCCGGACTACTTCTCAGAAACTACTGGCTTGAATTCAACAAATCTTCATGGGAAGCTTCACTACCAAGAGGAGATGCGCATATTATCACACGGTTTTGGTTGGACTATTTTTCAATGAGTTATGGCCCTTTGATTATGCCACATATAGTATATATGGTACCATTTTTGTCCGGACTACTTCTCAGAAACTACTGGCTGGAATTCAACAAATCTTCATGGGAAGCTTCACTACCAAGAAGAGATGCGCATATTATCACTTGGTTTTGGTTGAAATATTTTTCCATGGAGTTATGGCCCTTCGATTATGCAACATAGTACATATGGTACCATTTTTGTCCGGACTACTTCTCAGATACTACTGACTGGAATTCAACAAAACTTCATGGGAAGCTTCATTACCAAGAGGAAATGTGCATATTATCACTTGGTTTTGGTTGGACTATTTTTCACGGAGTTATGGCCCTTTGATTATGCAACATAGTACATATGGTACCATTCTTGTCCGGACTACTTCTCAGAAACCGACTGGAATTCAACAAAACTTCGTGGGAAGCTTCACTATTAAGAGGAGATGCTCATATTATCACACGGGTTTGGTCAGACTATTTTTCACAGAGTTATGGCCCTTTGATTATGCAACATAGTACATATATGGTACCATTCTTGTTCGGACTATTTCTCAGAAACTTTTGACAGGAATTCAACAAAACTTTATGGGAAGTTTTATTACAAACAGGAAACGTGCATACTATCAGGAGTTTTGATGGGACTGTTTTTCATATAGTTATGGCCCTTTGATTATGCAACATATAGATTAAATATTTTCAGCTATGCAAGATAATCAAAATTATATTCTTTGAATTTTCAAGTAAGTTTTTGTTGTAGGTAAATGTTTGTCTACGTAGTGTTTATAATATATACATGTTTATATTTGATTTCAAATATATTTTCTTGTTTTTATGGCACCTTCAATATCACCTCATGTCAGACCTCAAACAATAAGCTTTGTTTTTGTTTTTTTAAATTATGATAAAAAGAATTGAACAAAAAGGACATTCACTCACTGGTACATCTGTCAACACCATACTTATTTGATCATCAGCTGATATGGATTTGTATCAACCTACAGTCTTTGTTGTAAAGGTACGCATTGCATTGACATGGACACTTGAATTAATTGTGAATAAATGCTTCTTATATCTGTAGCAAGATTCCTTTTTTCATTGTTTTTTTCAGTTATCAGGTTTATCCTAGCCCAGCATGTAAATAAATTGTTCACTATCTCAATTTAATTGTACATTTTTTTTTGTATACCTATTTTCTTGGGAGTTCCAGGACATTTCCAGTGCTGCATATAACATTCAGATTGTAACCATCAACAAAGTGAGATTTTCCAAATTGCTATACTTCGGGGAGCATCCATCGGTTCCACCGATATCCTTGTTGTTTATTTGTTTTCTAAATAGTCAACCAAGCATCATAAAAACCAAGCTTAGAAAAAGAGACTTAACTCGTGAAACCCAATTAACCTTACACGGGTTTAGTTCAAAATCACTTTTGAGTGAAAAATAACATTGTTTAATGTTTTCTATCTAGGGCAAAGCATATTTTAGCCAGTATTTAATAATGTTGTACATTCTAGTAGGTTCTATATCATACCTGCCTAGTTCTCCATACACAACGTCATTTTGAGTCGTCGGTTTAACTCCCATAGACGTTTACAGAAATGTAAGTGCGTTTTTTCGATTTCGGTCGCCTAATAGAATCCCCATACTTCGGATGAGTAATTTAGTATAGGTGTGATTAATTTATCGAATAGTTCAAGTGTATGTTTTGGCGCTAAATCTGTAAACGTATACAATATAAGTATAAAATGGTGGCTTTTGGTGCATTTCGGAGTCTAAATTTTAAGGACTCATTCATGAGAATTGCACTAGTATTATCTTGTTAAAAATACAGAACGACCAATTCATACAAAAGAGAGAGAATACGTAACTAAAATACCAACATTTTAACAAGTTTCCAGAGGACAGCCCCTCCTGTACCTACCCAAGTCAGTCTTAAGCAAAAAAAAACTTGTCACAAGAAGCCATTTCGTCATAAACTATGTTGATTATGTTTCAATGAAATAGAGTACATGTATATATATAAACGTTCATGCTGATTTGGTAGAAGTTGACTATATCTTATAATGTCCAAAACGACCATGATCAGGGAGCACACTTATAAACTGTATTAACTTTTAACAGCCTACATACTTAAACTAAAAGCAGGTTTAGGTAAGCTCCCTGAAATAATTAAATGTGTTGATCTTTTCCAATGTAAAATAATTGTCAACGACAATAACTGACGTGGTAGAGCATCGGCCTTCAGAACAGAGGGTCACGGTTCGAGCCACCTCTTTTGCATGCGAGAAAGTTGGTCGAGTTACATTTAATACGAAGAATATGCTAGTACAGGTTAGTAACCCGGGAAATGTACGCTCGACATATGGGTTTCCGGTGGCAAAGTAAAATAAGCCTGAAGTGACTAGCATGGAAATAGTTTTATATTTTATTAGATCTATTTCTTTTGTAATATCTGGTAACAAAACATTTACATATCATAAACACGTCAATTTAGTTAGAGAATAAACTTTTGTTAGCAGTTAGTTTAGTTACCATCATCACATGGGATTGATCGATAAAGTGTATGCACATTCGTCTAATGTCAAGTGATAATTTATTGTAGCTTTAATATAAACATTGTTTTTTGAACAACTTAATTATAAGGAAAATGTGCAAATACGAAAGCAGGCTTGTTCTGGAAAAACAAAATATATATAAATACATATACGAATAATTTTCCTTATCATGTACAATGACATATAAACCATATTATAATATATATGTCCGTGTCAGGTAGGCCTATATATATATATATATATATATATACATGATAAGGAAATTGAAAGCGCCTGGGTGATGTAGAGTGAAGGCATATGATTCTTCTAGACGGTCTCAAGGCCAATGAGCACAGCAGGGGGCTAAAATTTATAGCACTTCCTTCCAAATAATGTTATATTAGGTATATATAGAAAAAGGTCAGTCCACCACCGACTGGGGTGAAGTGGGGGGGCAAGGCCTGCTAGTACTTACTTAAATCCACTAGATTTAGGCCTACAAGTGTTTTCCTTAATTTATTATTTAGCCTCGTTTCGTACGCAAAATGCAATATTCTAACATTTTTTATATCTAATTTCATAATATTAATTGCTAAAAGTAACTATATTTTAATCGCAACATTTTGCTACATTTCGCCACATTACGCATGTTCGGTCCTGAACAGTGAGCGGGCTTCCGTTCGCCGTAACTGAACGCATGGTAGGTCAAGGGAGGCAAACGTCAGCGTAGGCGCACACGAAGACGATAACAATGGCGGCAGCTAGACGCATTTGAACTAAAGAAGTATGTAATTCTGGTAGTCGTATATAAGATAAAGAAATATGGACTGATTCATCGATCCATACAGACAACAAAGGAACAGTTCTAAGTGTAAGTATAATTGACATTGCTCTCTATGCTTGGAATACGTGTTAGTACGACCTACAAACGAAATTCGCCCCGGGTCAATTCGTCCCAAATAACTTGTATCTGATGAACCATTGAATTTTTTAAATTAAACATATCTTCATGAAAATTGGCATATAGTTGAAGTAATTCATAAGAACGATGAAACAAGTCATCTTTTCATTCTTGTGACACAATTTGAATTTTCCTGATTTTTTATAGGGCCAAAACAAATAATATCTGTGTTTAGGGTAACGGTCTCAAAAATGCTAGGTAGGGTAGGGACAAAGTTTTTTTTTTTTTTTTTTTTTCAAAAACAATTAAAAATCGAAAAAAAATCGAAAAAAAAATCTCCAGGGTCATAAAAAACTCTAGGGTCGGGATTTTTCGACAGGTAGGGTCGGGTTACCCTAAACACAGATATTTTTTTTTAGGCCTAGTCACCAAGTGTATTTCTGTCAAAAAGAAAAATGGGCCAAAAATTGGTCAATTTGATGTTTGGCAGTTTCATGAAATGATTATTTATTTACTACAATAATATTAATCCGAGACTTCTCTGACCCTATAGCCTTTTTTTGCGGCTTAGGCAGTTAGGGTCAGAGGAACTCCTATAGTAAAAACCCGGGGATTACTGAAAACCACACAGTCGTGTACAGTCGTGTACTTTCAACGGTGTATGTGGCGTTTGGTCTCATTTTAATGGAAAGTTAGCCAAACAAATCAGTAAATTGATATTTAATTTACCAATCTGCAATGATAAAACTGCCCCTTTATCTACTGTAGTTTCATAAAAAAACATTTATGTTATGCAGTACCGAAATTGTTACGAAATCGGCCATATTGTTCATTTGCTTAATAACGCGGTACTCTCGCAAGGAAAAGTGACGTCATACAAGCGGTGAAGGCATTAAAATTCCTCTCGTCAAGTAAATCTACATCAACACAATATTTGGACAAGATGGCGGGAGTTGACGAGTGCAACGCTATATTAGGGGAACATTTGTATGATTTTCAAATTAAAGATAAACAATACGATGTTGTGCAGATTTAATAGGCGAGGACACAGTTGGAATATTGCCGACTCGGACTGGTTATGGAAAAAGTCTTTGTTACTTTATTCCACCACTGATTTTGTACAAGGTTTGTTTTTTCCTTTTAATATTTATGCTTAGACATCATCGTCAAAGACGCATTCTTGTCACTTCTTTTTTGTGTGTATACATAATATAATGTTTCTCGTAAACACAGGGGAAATGGTGTCAGACATCACTTCGTCAATATTCAGTGATTTTTCACAATTGACTAGGACAGGATATGGCAGTCTGAATCGTTTTGCTACTCATTTTTCTTTTAGAATACTAAGATTTACCTTCTAAAATGCGTAGGAAACTATAATTCATGTTTTTGGCGATGAAATGTACAGCTGGTAAGTTGGCAACGCTTGAAGCTCCATTATAGTCTTGGGGAAAATTCTTAACACATCCAGTCCATTAAGTTATTAAAGGAAACTGTGTAGACACAGATTATAAATAGTTATAAACTGAGAAATTGTCTTACATGATTATTTAGTGCTTGATGTAGGCAAGGGAACTAGATTAAAGTCTTGTTTTTCATTCTACTCCTCCTCTTTACTCTTGACTTCCGGAAAGTCGGCTTTATTTCATTTTATTTTCAAACACCATATAGGCGTCGGGCAGGTCTATAGCACTCTACCCAAATAAGAGACTGCCTGAATGGATCGAGTGCCTCGGTGCACTACAATATTGAGTAGGGAACTCTGGGGATCTCCACACAATTTTAATGCCCAGTTTGATAGATGGGGATATTTATTTTTGGTCTTTTGACTTTCACTAATCCCCCTTCTCTGACCCTTAAAGTCCTCTTTTTTATGCAAAAAAAGGCTTTTATTGTCAGAGAAGGCGCGGATTAGAATTTCACATGTTAAATATCCTTGAGCTTTCCCACAACCTTGAACATGACCCTGTACCCTTTAACCCAGGGCTCTCACTAGGCTGAAATTTTTGGGAGAAGTGACTTCTCCCTCCAGTCAAATTAGGGAGAAGTCGGGAGACTTAAGGAGAAGTGATCATTTTTGGAACATCAATATGTGTGTCGTTACCAGTTTGTTTGGATACACTTTCTGATTGCAACAAAAATGAATGTTTTCTAATAGGTCCCACGGGTAAGACTATCGGACCAATTCCCCAAGCAAAATATAGCTTTTTTTCCCAATCAGAAAAAAAAATCCCAATCTGAAGTACCTACGAAAAATCTCTATCGGGGCCGCATATAATTACCGGCGAGTCGCGAAATAAACATCAAAACAATGCATTCGGGTATTCTCGGATTTCATCGTTTATTAATATATAACATGTGATGATCGCCGACTTTCGTTTTATAAACGTTTATTTTGATTGAACAGCATCACAAAAATGTCGCAAGTAGTAAATATTACTGCGTCAAAATAAGAAAGACAGATTCTAAGGGATCGAAAACGGTAAATTCCATGTTTGAAACAGCGTCGAGTGCCCCTCTGTCAGAACTTTCTGAGCGAGTCCTATGGTTAATTCAAATTATTTATGCTGGCGATGAACATCGCACTGGTCAAATCCCTCAATGTAAAGTTTGTTTATATTCCGAATCATGTTGGCTTATTTTACGTTTTGAAGACGAACTTTTCTGACTAATTGAATTGTTTTGACTGCGGGAACGCTCCGCCTACCACTCGATGATTGACAGCGTCTGTAACTTCGCCAAAATTGCGGCGAAGTCAATTTCGCTTTGATCTAGCGAATGGGCGAAGTCTCACCATTTTAGGCGACCACTTCGCTCAAGTCGCCCCCTAGTGAGAGCCCTGCTTTAACCTACATACTTTAAATTTCATATACATATTCTACACCTCGATGACTTATATGACATCTTTATCATTGATGTCAATTACTTTTCAGAAAGATTCAAGAAAGAGACATACATCATTGGTGATTTCTCCATTGAAAGCCCTTATACAGGATCAGGTGGAAGTACTTAGACAGCACAATATTGCAGCCTATGGTATATATGAGGGCATTGACCAAAATGATATACAAGGTATTAATAGTTATAAATTGAAAAGTTTTAATACCATATACAGAAATGACTAAATCTTCTAACATAAAGATTTGCAGAGTTGACGCAAATTCTGATTGAGCCACCAAGTTCAAATTCTGACTGTTCAGCTGAGTTGCCTTTTTTGACGGGCAGTATCATGCTGGTGTCATTCTACATTAAATTTTGTAATGGAACTACATTAACCTACAGACAAGTTGGTATCTTGTGACCACAAGTTTGTTCTAAATAAATTTGTTGAAACATATTTAACGTTATCTGCCCTATCACAGCTATCGGTATATTTTAAAGGGACACACAGCAGTCTTGTTGATTTTTTAATTGCTGCATCATAGCTTGCATTGTTCAAGTACTAATATTAATTATGAGAAAATTAAAAAGCACATTGTTTATCATACTACTATTATATTACTACAAAAACTTATGGAAGAATTTATATGAAGAAAAAGTGATTAAAATCTCGAAATTTAGTTATATGCATATGTATAACATTTTGTCAAAACATTCCAATTACAGCTATAAAACAAGGACAGGCATCTGTATTGATAGCGTCTCCAGAATCAGTTTTGAAGAAGCACTGGAAAGTAGTCCTGGTGGACGTATACATGGAAAGCTTGTGCATGGTCGCATATGATGAGGCACACTGCATTTCAGAGTGGTAAGTATATAAAACTGATTCAACTCTGTCTTACAACATTTCTAGGCATTGATTCTGGTCAGATTGATTTAGTTTTGTGGCAAAAGTTGCAAAAGTAAACACAGATTTCTCGCGGTATAAGCCACATTCATCATACAAAGCCACCTTTATGCATAGAAGCTTCTTCCTATACTGTGGGCCGACTCCAACGTAAAAAACTCAAAATTTCTACATCAACAGAATTATAAAATGATGAAGTATTTTCAATACTTGAGGAGTTATGTTCCAAACCAGAAATATAACAAAGGGTGATAACTCTGTAATTAGGTAATATGGAGTTATGGGTTCTGTACACAACGTTTTCTCTCATTGAGCTTTACAATTGTATGCTGTTTTATTAAATTCCATCCAGTATTGTTCAAGAAAAAGTAACAAAGGACAATAACTCTGTAATAAGGTAAATTAGAGTTATTGTCCCTTTCCACTGCAATTCCATTGAACTTTACCATTGTATGAAGTTTCATTAAATTCCATCCAGAAGTTTTGAAGTTATGCTCTTGACAACAAAAAGTAACAAAGGGGAATCACTCTGTTATTAGTTAAATAGAGTTATGGTTCATGTACACTGCACTTTCTCTCATTGAGATTTACCTTTGCATGAAGTTTTATCAAATTCACTCCAGCAGTTTTCAAGTTATGCTCCGGGCTTAACTATTGTTGATGTTGATTGTTGTTTGGAAATGGCTAAGGATTAAGATAAGTATTTAGCTGTGCTGTTAAAGTGCTGTTGTGTTTTGAACATTCACACTGCATCATACAGTTTAAGCAGCAAACACACCTCTTACATTTACAATTATCTGTGCCTGTGTTCAAACACTTTTCCTTGACTTTCATATGTTCAAGTTCACTGTCTGTACTCTTGCTTAAAGAAAAGTTTTTTAAGCAGTAAAGTCTCTGGCAAACTGTAGTTGATGCTAGGTCCTTGAGAAAAGTGCGATTTGTGCACGTACATTGTCGTTTTCCTTGCTTCCTGCAATAATCGCATGGCAGAGAAATACTTCTTGGGTATGCATAAACTACTGATGCAGATTGACGTCCATCTCGTCCACCTCTTCCAGCTTGCTGCCACAGCTGAAGTAGTGTTCGCGGTAAACCCCACATTATGACTACAGATATATCTTGAATGTCAATTCCCATTCCAACTGCCACCGTGGCAATCAACACTTTATTGCACCCATCGGTTTTCCTGAAGTCTGTCAAGATGCGTTCCTTGGACTCATTATCGGTGTGGCCATGGTACATTTCAACAAGCCGATTCTTTATGTCTTTTTCTCCATCATATGCTTTGTTCTTCAACGTTGAGAATAACCAAATGTATATAGAATCACATGACTCAATCCTGTATGTGTACACAATAACTTTCTCCATCCGTCTTCCTTTTTTTGAAATCTCGTCATGTAACCACTCCAGTTCCTTTTCAAATTTCTCTATGCATTTGGTTAGAGCTAAAAAACTATTAGGCCTATCTGGTAAATTTGATACAACGTTCACATCCTTTAGGCTAAGAATGTGTTTTATGTCTGTCATAATATCACTAGTTATTGTGGCTGTCAATGCCAGAACTGGGCAATCAAAAATGCTCTGTAATGTCCCAACTTTGCGATAATCTTCACGAAAGTCCAAACCCCTGAAATGAAAGAAACAGAAAATTTTGAAGCTTTAGTTGCATTACTATAATTAACCCTTACAGTGCTGAGTTCTTAAATAGACCGTTATGCATTTACAGCACATCCGTTTTTGTAAAAAAGTGTCCGGTTTAGAGAGGTTTTACTGTACATAGCGTTGAAGGACAATAGTTGCTTATTGCTAACAAAATTAAAGCCACTGTCACAAGGAAATCATCAAAAATTATTACAAGGAACAATTTAAAACTTCCCAAAAATCATACTGTGAACCAGGGAAAATGGTTCAAATGCTAGATACATGCATGTCATGTATTACAGTCAAACCTGTCTATTATAGCCATCAAATAAAGTATAATAGCGATTATTATTGACAGGTGGTCGCTTAATGCAGAACGAAAGTAATGCAGAAAGCTCTTTTGAGAGCTTTCTGCATTACTTTCATTCGGCATTAATCAACCACCTGTCTTTGGGATCACCAATGCTTCATTTTAGAGTGGCCACTTAACACAGGTTTGACTTTACTTTAAAGATAATGTTCCAATTGTATCTTTTAACTACGTAGTTAAAAATGCAGAACTTTGAAATGCATTGGGAATACAGCATAAACATTCACACTGTATTTTGTTTTAGGATTCATTCATTCAATGTCCTCAGTTTGGCCATGTTATTCAAATGTCGTTGCAATCTTTCCTTAAATTTCTTCGGAAAACAAACACCTACTTGTGTATTATGTTCATACCCTTTTAGTGATCTTCCTGCTTGATGCTGAAAGAATCTTAATGGATGCAGGATTTTCACCATTCTCTTTATATCCGACGTACGATCAACTTGACCATGTTTGCGCGTATAGCTTTTAGGTTTGGTCACCACCTGCTCTTCAAATACCGTATTCAAGGTTTTTCCTAATCCAATCATTTGGCTATGTCTTGCCACAGTTTTTTCCGTTAGCTGTCCTGCGGCATCCCTACTGTTCTGTTTATACTCCATGTTGAGATGCTCACAATGCAGATCTTTAGGAATGTTTTTCCTTTCTCCACCTTTCACATTTAGAGTTCTTTCCCACATTAACCCATGACGAATCCTTTCAGATGTTGCCCCTGCAATGTTTGCAAGCAATCTATGGCCAAATATGAAATACTTTGGGTGGTTCTTTTGATAAAACTCAAACATGTCATACTTCCAATGTCTTATCATTCTGGGACCATCATTTTCTCTCACAGCATCATGCCTTGCAATGTCATTCAAACCTCTCCACAACAGTCTTTTTCCATAGTCATATCGACTATCTAGAAACTTATCCACCGTTTTAGTCTTCTTGCCTTTCTTGTTCTTTTCTTGTTTGCATCCATCTGAACAAAACCAGTCCTCATCTGTCACTTCATCTTTGTCCATCCCCAAACACTCCAAGTGAAACCACGTTCCTCGCTCACAGTTCCCATTGCAGCAGTAAACCATTAAACCTCCTATATCCAGTTTACAAATGCAATGAATTCCTGCGTCCACAGCAACTTTGACGACTTCAGCTGTGTTGGGCCTTTCAAAAACTTCTGCCACAATTTCTTTTGCAATTCTATCTCTAAGTACCTTATCATTTGGCAGCGACTCGATTCCTAACTTGTCCATAGCAGATAACAATGTATAGCCTTCTGTTGCAAAAACCAATAACTCTGCTGCCTTGTCAAAGTTCTCCATCACATTTTTCGATACGTTCTTGTGGTCGTATACTTGCTTCAAGTTAAAGAGCGTTCCTTTCTCTCTCTGGCTGTCATAGTTGAACAGTTCATCATAGGTGTCCTGCAAAAAGTAAGAGTTTTATTATACATAGTATTTGCAGGACACATATGATGACTAACCCTTTCACCTCAAGTAGACATTGCAAAGAAGTGAAGTCCCAGATCAGACGCCGCCATAGAAGGCACTGTCTGATCAGGGACTTCACTGTTTTGCCAAAAAAAAACAACGAATATTAGGGTTTCAGAAAACAAAAGTTTATTTAATTATTTCTGTTATGTATTGGGTTAAATTTTTTAGTCCCCAAACTCGTTACAACCAACCATTTTAAATTTGGCTCTTACTTTCTATGGCATTTTTTTTGAAGTGGGTGCATCAGTGTCCTATGGATACATTTTTTTTATCTGTAGCTCAACCAGACTGTATGTAAAAAAATACTAATTCTTGACAAACACATTCTTCATGTGATAAAACATAGATAAAGAGCCATAAGTTCTATTCAGGATAAAGTTTGGTGAGGATTGGACAAATTCTGTTAAAAAAATTTGCTTGGACCAAATTTTCAGGACGTACGTACTGAAGGACTAACATATGGATGTACGTACGTTATTTCATTCATCCTGAAGAATAAAATTTAAAGGGGAAAATGTGCACCTTAAATGAACTCTATCTATATTAAAAATCACCATTGCTTTTCAGACATTAAGAACAATCGGCACACGGAAGTGGGTACCATCCCCCAACCCCCAGGGCTGTTTCTACCCACTATCAGACACCAAGCCAAATACCACTTTTTATTCCCATTTTTAAAAAAAATAATCAAAATTTAAAAAATGAAACAAAAATTGTATTTGCTTTATTTCAAGTAAGCTCAATTTAGCAAATGCATTAAACATAGATGAGAAAAGCGTTCTTTAACTGAAAATTCCCCAAATTAAGCACAGTGATTAAATTTCTTAAGGCAAACTTTGGGACGCAAATTTTCCCAAATCACCGAGGGTCTTTTCCACTAAAAAGACAGAAAAAGGCCCCCCCTCCCTCTCTTACACACCTTCCCCCTATCCCTAACCCATATCATGCCGATCGCAACCATAGTGATATAGACTAGCTTGGATCTTGCTGCCCCTGACTCCGATTTTTAAAGAAATGATTTGTCAAATATTGGAGCTTCATTATTAAAGTTTGCGTTTTCAAGTTCAATCAAGCTAGCATTACAGGTTTCAGCGAAATGAACAAGGCTGTGGAGCCCACAGAAAAAATTCAGGAGAGTACTAACACTTGTTTGCTCAGCTGGGCTTAGCTCATTCCAGTTTTCCACCAATTCAGGAAGCACCTCTGACCGTAGCTCTTCTAAGAGTTTGTTGAACTTTTTTTCTGTGCTAACTCTATCACTCATAGTAGCTGAAATCTTCAACAAAATGTTCTTAGCTGTATGGTTTGCCTCTTCACTTCTCTCTTCTATATCCGCCAAAATGTTTTAAAAGACATTCAGGGTATGTTGTGCAGACTTAGTCTCAAGTTGTCTCATCCCAAGAACATACATAGTACCTTCCTCATCAGAGACGTGGTATCCCGAGTATTTAACACCAAACTTAAAAGTTTCATCAGTGTATAAAATTAAGTTTCGCTTATTTGGAATAACCTCACTCAATTGTTTTTGTGATAGAACAAGCCTCTCTACATTCATGTTTAGAAAAGTAGACCTAGCAGGCAGTTTTTCACATTTTTTTCCTACTAGCTTAAGCACAGATTCAATGGTAGGTGTAACATTCTTAGCACTAATATTCAAAGAAAGAAGTGTGTAAATACATTCTCGTAGCTCATAACTATACTTGTTCTTATCAAATAAAGCAGTTTCATGAATGTTCAGGAACAAGTACTTCCATGCAAATGCAGACTGCATGTAATATAGGCAAGCATCTATCCTAATGTATACACAAGAGGAAATTGTCTGTTATTTAAAAGTCAAAGAAGGGTCATAACTAAAACATAATAAAAGTTATTTTAGTCTTTGGCAAGCTGTGTACCAAGTTTCAATAAGAACATGTATTGGGTTATTTCCAATGCTGAAATAAAAAATACTAAGATGATGCCAAAGACATCACATGTATTTTTTGAAAAGCAGGCAAGCTAAATACAGGGATGCTAATATAAGTACACAACATATAATACACCAATGTTAGTGAACTACGAGCTCTGATATACATTGTACATGTAAGCAAACTCTGACAAACCTTATTGAGTGCAAGATGCAAATGGCTGATCTCAACTTTTAATATCTCAATCTCCTCCCGAAGACGCCTTGCAGTTGGGCAATTTCCGTCACACTTACTGGCCTTATCAGCTGTGTCCTTAGTTTAATAAAAATGTTGTATTGAAAAGACATGTAACTGGGAATATCATTTCCATCAACATACTCTGATATACATAGCAAAATGCCAAACATTAAATGGAAAATATTTGTTTGATATTTATAAAATTATATATATATAAAGAAAGAACAGAAATATTCATTAAGTTTGTATCAAAGATTTGTACCAAATATTGTAATCACTGTTTATGATAGATTATTAAATACTTACATTGAATTCCTCAACAAGAGATGATGGTAGCCGTGAAATACCCCAAGAACTGGTGCTTACAGTTGATCTAGAATCATCGTCTGACTGCAACCATAACAAATAAACAATGTTCATGCATTTTTTTTTTAAAGTTAACAAAATTTTACCTCAAAAGTTCAAATATTCAATAACTTTGAGTTGATTTTTTTTAAATATCAGCACTCTCATTTTATGTTGTTAACAGTGATGATTTTTTGTAATATGAACGCAAATGATTTCTTTGAAAATTTTATTTTGGCTACATACTTGGTTAGACTGGATGATATCACTGAAGAGTGACACTGATGTTGTAGGGCTGCTGCTTGGTGGTATACACTGACTGGTCGGCGCCCACTGGTGTCCCTCTGGGTTGCCACAATAACACCACTTCACAATTTCCTGACAACAATGTTAATGCAAAATTTAAATAAAAATGTCAACAAAATTTTACCTTAAAGTTTAGTGTTCGAAAACTTTCAGTTTGTTTTTAAATATCAGGAAATGTCTTTTAGTACTAGTAGTGCATCATGAAGATTTGTGTTATTATGAACAAAACTTTTTGAATTACTAGGCCACATACCTGGTCAGACTGGTGAATATCACTGGCCTGACTCTCCGTTTCTCTTTCACCTTCTGACTGTGAGGTCAATTCACTATAAAGTATAAAGGATTTAAGCAATGAGACAAAAAATATCCAGTTAATTCATATACAGTATAGATATGAAAACAGAGCAAAGCAACAATTCATTAAATTTTTAGTTCACCTAACCACAAAGTACTCAAAATGGTCAAAATGAGTTTATTTTTTATTTTTTAAGAAAGTCATAAATTGTCAAATCTTTCTCATTTTCAATCATAATTATATGAAAACAGAACCATTGAAATTTTTAATGTTTAATTTATTACAGACACAAGTGCAATAAGTTTGAACAACACTAACAATTCATTAAATCAATGAGAATAAATCATATCCGATTCCATGCAGTATTCGATTCACAGCCACTCTCCAGAAAATAATAACTCTCGGTTTATACCAAACACTTTGAACCACTAGCGGCAATCGGCGGCAATGAATTCTGCCATAAAATTGGGCTAAATGTGTTTCAAAAGCATTGTTACACATTAAAGCATTTAATTATGATTTCAAGCATCCAGTCACAAATTGTTAACACTTGTTATGGTAACCTGTAAACTAAAGCATGCTGTAATATTTAATGTGTTAATCAACAAACACTATTAGTTGAAAACCAGTTATTTTAAACATTCATTCGGTAAAAATGGAAACACGGTTAATATATTCAGTTGAGTAGAATAATACATGAACTATCTTTTCAGCAGCTGCACAATTAGATATAGTGTTCCAAATACTAACCAAAATTGGTTTGTTTGACTTATTGACAACCTTGTTTCTATAAATATAAAAGATTATACGCACACACATTGTGGCCATTCTAATACAGTAGCACATGAATTAATGTTATTTGATGAATACACACTACAAACCAAGATAGCATTATAGTAAATATTTAAAACACTGCATTATTTATTTATTTCCTTTACCAATAAAGTTAGACAGATTTTGTTTTATTCGATCTAGTGCTGTGATATATATTATATATCCCATTATACAATAATTACCTTGCTGGAGGTAGAGGGTGATGCACCACCTTCCAAGTGTCTTTTAACACCAATTTTCTCCAGCCAATCCTGTGATAGGCATTCGCACCTCTCTAGTTCTTCCAAGGTCTTTCTGAAATGAAAGATACAAAAACTATCTGCAAATGCTTCATGAATTATATTTGAGTACATTCTCAAAATTATACAATAGAACAAATCATGAACCCATTGATGATTCAACACCTGTTATAAACGAAACATTTTAAATTACTGCAGCAACAATAAATAGTAGTCAATAAAATATTTTTTCAATCATTAAAAATAACTTTGAGTACAATTATCAATTATGCAGAATATATCCTGAATGTATACCTTCTCCAGAGCATCATACTTGGTTTTTATGTCTGTGAACGTGAGTTGTGGACTGTTTCCACCACCCCACAGTGGTTGAATGGGTGAAACTTCTTTACACGTACGGTAATGCATATATCTCAAAAAGTTATTAATCAATATCAATAAAATTTTACATGCTTAGGCCACACCTTTTTTATTTCTTGGTTTACAAGAATTTAAAAAAAAAAGTTAGACTGGTAGGTCGAAAAAAAAAAAAAAATGATTAGGTATGTATAAATTTGGAAAAAACAAACAGTGTACTGCTAATATGTCATTTTAATATATATATATAACACTTGTTTAATATTCAAGTTGAAATGTCACTTTTTCTGTTGTTTTTTTGTTTTCACAGCATTTCTTGTAGATTGTCACGAAACATATGACTAAACAGTATTAAAATCAAATTTACACAAACCACCAAGTCCTCCTTTGGTATAATTCGGGTGAGTGCAGTTCCAACGTCTTCGTCCAATGACGCCCGCATAAATGATTTCTTCGGCGAAGACAATGACTGATAACCTATCCATAAAACTTGAAAATACATTTCTGCCATGGGAGACGCCATTTTGTTTCACTTGCGACACGGTGATCTCCCTTTACGATGATTACTGAGCAGTAGGGGAAGTAATTCGTTCGTACCAAACACTCAATTCGTCCTCAAAATATTTTGATTTTTCGACGTTTCGTCCCCATCGGGAGAAAAAAAAATCCGAAATCATATTTTTATTTTATTTTCCACTTTTGCAAAAATTACGTTCGCCGGTTTTGTAAACCAAGAAATAAAAAAGGTGTGGCCTTATTGCTGAATAACATTCTAAGAAAATGTAAAAATTTGGATACATTTTAATGGAAAGTAAATGAAGGGTAGACATCTAAACTTGAAATTCTAATTTTGCGAATTCACAAAATTTCAAAAGAAAACAACATAAACGGTATGTAAGAAATTATGGATTTTATTAAACTTGATAATACAGTTCATGTCACATAGTTTATTTCAAAACTTAAACACTGGTAAATAAAAACATTATATCACAATTTCAGTTCATATTCTAATAACGTGTATGTCCTCCTGCAGCATTTATCACGGCAAGGCACCTCTGTCGCATCGACACTACATACATTCGACAAACACGCTGTCCCACATTATTCCACTCTTGTACGACTGCCCTTTCCAACTGTCGTACATTCCTACAGTTCCTAGCTCTCACTTTCCTGCCGATAACATCCCAAATATGCTCAATCGGATTAAGATCCGGAGAGCAAGTGGGCCATGGTAACACGTTGATCCGATGGTTGGCTAGCAATGCCATGGTAGCTCGCGCTGTGTGACAAGGCGCTCCGTACGTTTGCTTTTGTACTTTTTTGTAATCTTTCTTGCTTCTTTTTGGGCTGGACTGCATCCTTGTTGCTTTGATTTTTTCTTTGGACCCATGCGTAAACGATAGAAAGTATCAGTGAAGTAATAAGAACAATAATGGTAGTTTATTTAGAATAATATGTAAAATAAATATGTTCATGTATATATATTTATATATATTTATTTATCATAATATTCATGTAATACATTTTTAGAATATTGTTCTCTGAGCCAATCATATTTCTACAAAGTTTATGCTAGAAATAATGCATTTTGACAGGTAAAAATACTTTTGATACGACCCCTGGCATAAAGCGTCTATTCTGCTATTGGCTACTCAAGTACCATGCATATAAACGAAAAATTTGCAGTAAATAGATGTGATATCGTAAATCTGAGAATATTTCCCTGCATTCCAGTACAAACAGGGTCTTCCCAGATCTACTGGTCGTCTCACTCTCTAATGCACTCAGTCTTATGTCCCGTAAACACTTTATCTCTGCGATCAACAACTGCTTTCGTCTGGCGTAATATTCATTACTAACAGCCAATTCATCAATCGACTCGTAGTGCGGGGTTGCTGTAAAAAGTTCTGGTACAAGTCATTCTTTGCCATGTATGTCTGGAAGCAAAGGTTCAGATCAGATTCAAAAGCTCTACACCTTTCTTGATTTCACTATCATATTTATGAATGTTGGATAATTATGGTTTCTATATCGCACCACACATGTTCTAAATCAACTGACAGTTTAAGTCTTTTTTCTTCATACAATTCTTTCCCGGGCTCTGTTAGTGTTCTTTCACGCCTTTCCCTGTTGACGTATAAAAAAGCTTAAAAAAGACTCTGACCTTGCAACTCTATGTTGTAAATGCATTACACAAAGTTTTATTTTGCGCACGTTGCCATATCAGCCGCCATTACGCGAACGCTTGTCAAAGCTTTCGAATGATTGAGATTGTTTACATCTGGACATTTTGTCTCGCTGTAGTGAAAAAAATTAATGAAACATTACTGAACTTGACTGCATTTACCAATTATTGAAATATTTGGAGGATTCTTAGAAAAAAATATTTCTATATGGTCTGATCTGTTATTGGGGAAGATTCGTTACTGGCGACCTGACTGTATATGCCAACATTAATAGCAAAGTAAATGGCTCCACACATGTAAGAACACGGACCAATCACAATTATACGTAAAAAACGTAACTCAACAGACGCATATTTAGAATAATTTGCACATACACACACATATCAATGGAAATGATCAGTTTATTGTTCAGAATTTTTCTTGTGTAATGGTGTAGCATCTATGGGCGGCAGTTGTACCAGCTGTTTTGTATTTCCCCTGAATGGAGCAATTGCCTGACTTCCTACCACATGTATTTTATTTTTAACCATATAATTATTTAATTCATTTAAGTTTGGGTTAGCTTTCCATCCATTGCTTGATCTATGTACACCGAAGCATTGTTCAATTGGATCTTGATTAAATTTTTCAGAAAGAACAAATTCCATTCCCTCCGAAAGGCAGTAACGGATCAGGCTAACAATAGATTTAACAGTCATTACCAAACCTTCCAAAGTCTGATAGCTCAGCATCATCTTGTTCCTATGTGCAGCGTTATTCAATCCAGGTCTGTTTTCAACACTTAATTTCCAATCCTCAAAAAAGCCAAGAAAGTCATTCATTAAGTAATGAAGACGAGGATCATCACATGAAAAGAACGGCTTAATGTTATCAATTGCACTTCCTGAATCCTTCTCCCAAGTTTCTGGTATTCAAACAGTCAAAAGATTTATCCATGTGCCAAATGAACTTAACTGTTTCTTGTACACTGTCATCATACTTGAGTTCAAGAGCATTAGCAACAGTTGAAGAAAGTACCTGGGCTGCAAGTAGTACTTTCATCACTCCAAATGAACTAATATTGATATGTTTCAGGGTAAGTTTGTTACACAACTTATAAATACAATTCCGAGCATTGATAGAGGTCCATTATTTGCAGCCAAGATATATCACAGCCATCTTTCCACATCTGTCAGCTCAACTGTGGGAATGTGAATTGGAAAATCAATTCCTTGTCGTTTTTATCAAGTGGGGTACATCACTCACAAAACATATAAATCTACAATTTGGGGAAAATACATAACATGCCTTGTACACAACACCACAATTCACATCTTTATCTTTGTGAAGGCAAACAAATCTTCTGTTTGGCGATGCCCCATCGCTTGTAATGAACATAATTTCCAGACCTATATCAACTTCTAAGAGTTCAACTGCTTCCCATAAGATACAAAACAACTGGTTTGAAGTAATACCAGTTGTGAAAAAATGTGCCAAGGGATATTTCAAGTTGCTTGATACACCACGAACCATAATAACAAGAACATACTTAGCCAATTGTTTATCACCAGACAGTTTGCAGTCCATTTTTGAGAGGTCATTGTTCATATCTCCTAAATCAACAAAACCAATTAATTGTCCTGAATGTTTGTCGTAGGCTAAGTGAGTAAGTCACTTCTTATTCTAACTTCATCATGCAGGATTCCTACAATTCGTTGGTGACCAGTAAAATTTTAGACTTCACCATATAAATGCGACACTACATCAGGGTGAAATCCTGTTTCTTTTAGCTACCAGGACGGTATAGTCATGTAATGTTCTCTCACATGGCAATGTCACAAAACCAGAATTCCTCAAAGCATCATAGGTACTGGATGATTTACTCTTTAAGTAGATGCAGCACTTTATAACCATGGGGTGCATTCTCATTCCTCTTTTGTCCTTGAGCTTTGAATACTTCCAACTGTTGTTCCCAAAATATTCTTTGGTAGTTGGATTCATTGGGAATAGTTTAGTTAATTGTGCAATGTTGTAATATATCTGAAAAATCTTCACTTAAATTCTTGTCTAATGTAACACGCTCCTTTTTGTTCGAAGGTCCATTATGGGGGAGGGGGGTCATACATTATGGGGGAGGGGGGTCATACGGCAGACATTATTTATATTTAACAGTTTAAAATGTTCTCGAAAACTTGTTCAATTAAAGTTTCTTAACTCTTTGCACGCTATGCAACCAATCAAGTAATTAACATGTGGACACTAAGTAATTTACGTAATATTTATATCATTTCATGTATAATTGTGTTCATGCAAATACAACACAAATAAACATGTTTACAATAACTTGTGTTTACTTTTTCAATGAAACATAATTATGAACTGTCATTTTGGGGCAAAATCCTTATTTTTCGTAAATTAAAACCAAAATTTCTGGAATCCAGTCACATCTCAGTTAAGAATCACCTTAACAACTACAAATTACTGCCATAATGCTGTATAAGCATTACTGTCACTTGTGTATATCTGGGGTACATTGATTTTTGTAGTTCACAAGGGTATGGAAGCGCTCAAAACATGGATAAGCACACATCGGTTTGTCCCAGTCTTTACAGTAATGTTGAGTCTGGTGGCGCTTGAACAATCTTTCTGAACAGACCTCACAGACTTGATCTTCTTCAACCTCCAATCATTTTTGGATTTAAACTAACAAAGTGCCTAGCTGAAATTCTGTTAGATGGATTGGTTGATTGTCTGCGGAAGGGCCGGTCTGGCTTGTTGTAGCCGACCAAAAGACCTTCAATGATAGCGAGTCGAAAATTTTCACTTTTCACACGCTTGTTCTGATAAGGTGGCAATTCTCTGTAATAATCTTAGCATTCACAACACTTACTTCCAGCAGATTACACAAAAACTTTTTTTTCAACCATTTTAACATTCTATGGAGTAGCACACAGTACTGCGTTTGCTGATCCGCCAGATCTACCCCACCCTTAAAGTGAGTATATAACTGAATGGCTTTAGGATGGTCAACTTCTCTGACATAGTCCTGATGGAATCTTGACCTTACTTGTTTACTGTAAGTGGACCCATTATGTACAGTAGTCAGAATATTGACTATCCGTTTGTCATTCCAAGTGATGTACAACTTGCGTCCGTCACGGGATGTCGGTGGTGGATCACCTTTAGCGGGCTTGGCCAGTTTGACCTGAAATCAGTTAAAAACAACTTAGTTAGCTAAAAATAACAAAACCATCATTTTAATTTGTTAAACCACTAGCCATCTTAAACATCCAATAAAACATAAAAATACCAGCTCTGTAAAATTTTAAAGTTCATAACGTCAAGTACAATAACTCACTTCTCCTTTCCCGGATTCGCCAAAGAATAAGGAAATTCTAGGGTACTTACATACTTCTTTGAATTCTTGTTTTGGAATTTTTACTGCAGGAATCTCTTCTTTAGTTGCTAAAAGTTTTTCAAGATCCTAAAGTGACTCGACCTTCAATTTCTTCAAGGCTTCCAATAACAAGTAATATAATGCAAACAGATGTAAATGAATTCAATCTCAGTGCTGCAATGAAATGCTGCAATGAAATGCTGCTATGAAATGCTGCAATGAAATGCTGCAATGAAATTGCGCAAGATATAACAATAATACAAATTAGTTTGCTGGACTAATAGATCCAAAACTTCATTGTCAAAATATTTACAAAAAATGTCATACAGAGAGCTATCTTCATCAATATCTTTGGGTCCTGTTTGAGAGTCAAAATTTCTCAGCCAGTCGGAATCATATGCATCAAAAAACACATCTCTCTCTTCACGATTGTTATGTTATCGTGTATAATTATCTAATAATTATATTTGTACTAATGTGGACGCTCTGGGATGAAAGTATAACACAATTTGTATTTTAGATGTTTATTCTAGAGCTGCATATATTCAAGTGAAGTATAGCAAAGCAGTTGCTGGTATTTTAAAAGTATCAAAATGAACAAGATAAAATAACTATGTATATTAAACTATAAACTAATACTACATGAGTTATTTCCCTTATGGTATATACGGTATACAATAACAACGATCAATCTCATTAATTATTTCTCGTAAATCGTTGTCATCAAGTTCAATGTCATTATTTACTTCCTCAAAATAGACGTTTTCTGCTTGAATTGGGTCGAAACCATCAAAATCACTGTCGTCGCTAACACTCGTGAATATGTCATGAAAGTTCCCCTCGGCCATGAGTCGGATCGTCACTTTGTATGGTCAATAAATCACAAAAAAGTCTTGAAAAATAGAATAACTTTCTACAATGGCCAGGATATTGACAATTGACTATGCTCTGACGCCATTAGTAGATACCCCTCTGGGGCGGTATTCGTCGCCGACAGTGGTTTATAATATAGGACGCGTGGGCGGTTTCGTCCGCTGATAGCATGCAAAGAGTTAAACATGTCCTTGGGTTATGTGTCTGTATGTTTTAACTTACAATTAAATTGGTTTAAACTTAACGAGTAGTGATCGATGTATTAAGAATAGAAATATTCAACACTTAAAACGCCACAATTACTTGGCCGAGTTTCAAAATTAGCAAAGAATTCTCGTATTATAAGAACACATACTTCGGAAACAGAAGTAGTATCCTCAATAAGTTTATGCTCATGTTCTTCAGAAATATGTATTGCCGTAAAATAAATATATTTGTGAATGATGTCTGATAGTACATATTGAGTTTTTAATAGAGAAATATTGACCGTGCCAGTGAGAGAGGTATCATTTTCAAACAAATTCTTTGTAAAATGTGGAAAATTGCTAACCTAAAAACAATGTGAAACATGGTCAAAATTTAAAAATACTGCATTAATTCAACGTAAACACACACACTACTGAAATCATACTACAATTTGGTTTGAATCTCCCTATTAGCATCATTTATCGTGGGGAAAAAAGCCCTGTGAAGACGATAAACAAGACAAATATAGTAATTAGCGTGTTTTTCACACCTATTTTATTTAAACCACGGATATTTAATAAAAACCGGACTATTTTCACCTCAAAATACTTTTTCTATCTTTCAAATTTTTCGCTTTGTGTTCTAAAATGGCGACCGAAGCGGCAATTGGACGATAACATCAAGTAGGCGCTAAAGTCTAGTTTCTGGTCCCATTCATATACGGTCCCTGTTCGAAATAAATTGATGAATCAAGATTCATATATGTTTTTTACCGCTATAAAGGAGTGGTCTTTGCTGTTGTGTGTTGTTGAACCTTACAATTCAGTAATAAGTTGGTAAAAGACTTACCCAGCTTCTAATGTCTAGATATCTTAGTTATTCTCAGATATAACTAGATTATTTTCGTAGCTGTTTCTGATACACTCAACCTTGCAGCCTCGATATCATCAACTACACTTCAGCCCAAGGCACACCAAATCAGGCTTCCAGAAAGATAAATTTACTGCCTGTCCACCAGCACCCAATTGTATAAACATTGGTTAAGGCTTAACCAAATGGTTAAGCTAACCAAAATGGTTAACTCTGTCTAAATCGTAGTTAGCAATTGTATAAAGTTTTGGTTAAAGTTAACCAGGCCATATTTCTGGTTAAAGTTAACCCACCTCCCGTAGCTTGGTTAACTCTTAACCAGAATTTAACCAAAACAAACATGGACGCTCTTGTTGCACCGAACGCTAGACGACCAAGACAATTTAGACGAATTGACAGACAGACGGACGATTTAGACGACGAAGAAGTAAGGAGACGGTATAGATTTGGTCAGCAGAACCTTGACTGGCTTCAGGCTTTGATAGGTGATCCACTTAGACGTGAGACGAAACGGAACCGTGCACTGACTGTACGACAACAGATTTTGATTGCACTCAGATTTTACGCGTCTGGGTGCTTTCTTCAGTTAATTGGGGACACATTCGGCGTCGATGTAGCCACTGTGTGCCGGACAGTGACTAGAGTGACGGACATTCTGTTCTCTTTACGAGACAGATTCATCAGGTTTCCGACCACCGACAATGACAGACGGACCGTGCAACAAGGATTTTACCGACTGAGACGGTTTCCGGGTGTAGTAGGTTGTATCGACGGCACCCACATACGAATTATATCCCCGCCGAAAGACCAAGAGAAGGCATATGTGAATAGGAAAAGGTATCACTCTATAAATGTGCAAGCTACCTGCAACCATCGTGGTACGTAACCTTCTGTCAACTTTATTATTGTCTTTAAAGAGTTCACTCAAAGTTGTTCCCCTTTGCCAATGGGGCCTCATGTGGGGTAATTAATCTGAACTGAATAGAATAGAATAGAAACTATACGGTACAATGTCACGATTCACCAAATAGGTAAAAAATAAATTAATTGTAACCCTGATATTATTGGTTGTAACGTAACAGAGAAAAAGAAAAATACTAGCATGCTTGTGGGAACGAATACCTATTTTGCATTACATCAAAAGTAGATCTAAGTATTTATGTATTGTCAACTAAGGCCTACATGTATAGTATACAGTGTAATTGTTAATGAATTAATTGATGCATTCAAGCTTGTATGTTCAGTCTATATAGATATTGAAACATCTTCATGATAAAGCCCATGTCTAGAATCATAACTTTATTAAAATGAGTGTTTTAGTTTGTTATATATACAAACATACAATATAGATCTTTGATTTGGTCAAAGAATTCATTACTTAAATATGTATTTTTTATATATTCACAGGAGAGTTTACCAGCATTAATGCGGCATGGCCAGGTAGTGCTCATGACAGCCATGTTCTGAGAGTGTCAAATTTATGTAGATACCTAGAAGACAACCATCATGGTATTTACATTTTTAATTTAATTGTAAAATCACTATTTAAAACCCACCTTGAAAATAAGAGTAATCTAAATTGCCCTGAAATATAGCTATAATTGTTAAATTTAAGACATCCAATTTTCTGGGCCAGTTTCACTATTAAAGTATATATATATATAATATATAAACATGTACTAGTCTTACAATTCATTCCTAGTGTATTTTAATATTTGAAGTCAAAATTAATTATGCACTTGATATATGCCGATATGATAGAATTAAACTGTTTGAATTAGAACTGATATACTTTGTGTACTTGAAAATGCATCTCACATTCATTGTTATTGACATTATTAAGTATTGCCTAATTCAATGATAGTATACAAGGTTATGTTTTGTCCTCATCACCAATATGTATCTTTTTCTGTTTGATGTAGGATTAGAAAAAGGTGTATTACTTGGAGATAGTGGCTATCCCTGTAGACAGTTTTTATTAACTCCCTACCTTAATCCGGCAAATGCAAGAGAAGAGAGGTATTGTTAATTCTTTCAAGTCTTCATTATACATGATTGTTATAATTATATACAATGAATAATACACTATACAATTTAACGGTTTTAATGTACACTGTATTAATTAAAAGTAAATGTATATACATATTGTGTCACCTCTCCAGAACGGCCCTGTACAGAGAAACAAACTCTCTTTAGCGACATTATCATTTGTTTCTTAAAGTAACCATTTACTATACATTTTACCTCTGTAGAGCAACAACCTTTGTATTACTTTTAGGTGTTATATGAATCCAGTTGTTGAATATATAAAGTTCATTTATACGGAACATCTGTCAACTCAATATAGTCTGATTGTATATTGAATTTTTATAGAAAACAAAATACCACACTGAAACAAATAATAATACACTAGCATTAATAACATGAATAATAAGATATATTGTTTAGGTATCAATTATAATGACCTAATATATATTTATTATTATAAACATATGCATGATAATTATTGTGTTTAGTGGCTAGACTATGTTATAGACATATAAAATACAATTATCAAACATTATAACATTACTCAAAGAGATTACTTAGAAACAAGAAATAGATTCCTACATGTTTGGGAGACAAAGTGTCTCCCAAATAACTCTTCTCAGGTGTGCTTCATAATAATAACCAATTATTTCAGTAAATGAAATAATTGAACAATATAAAATAAGATAAAATGCAAGGGAGATAAATAAGATTTTATTAAACAGTAAACACTAATTACTTCCCTTTGACCACATAAATTGCCCCAAAATATACCAGTGCTACATTTGTACAACAACCAATTTTTACATTTCCCAATGGGGGTTGCTCTAGAGAGGTTATACTGTATATATATAACTAATAACCTTCATGTAACATTATCTTCAGATACAACAAGGCTCAAATTGCCACAAGAAATACAGTAGAGAGAATGTTTGGTGTGTGGAAACGAAAGTTTCATGTATTGCATTCAGAGGTGACTATAACTAACTCTAATTACTCTAATACAGTAACTGTCCTCAAAATCATGCAAATATTTCCTCTATTAATATATTTCTGAATTTTTACATTATTATATCAACCTATTTATACTGCGGGAAATATATGCAGCTGCACATAAGCATAATATAACATTCGGATTTCCTCAATATCAATTCAACTTGAAGAAGCAGGATACACAGACCTGTGTTAAAGAACCTCCCTTGATCAAACACCACAACGTTACAAATAAGATGATAAGTAACCTGTTGAATAAACATAATTGAGTAGAGATTTTTATGCTGTTATTCATTATTTTTGTTCTTTACAAACATATTTGTTTGTATTCTGTCTTCAAATTTGTTGAATGATGTTTGTTCTTTCAGATTCGCATGAAACCAGCAAAGGTGTGCAGGGTGATTGTTGCCTGTGCTGTTTTGCACAACCTCGCAATTCTGTGGAAGGAACCAGAAGTTGAGGACGGCCCCCTGGTAGATGATCAGCCACCGCATGAACAGTACCAGGGTAGGCAGGATGGAGGTGGCACCCGGAGATTTGTTACAGATCAATTTTTTTCATGATTTTTTTGTTATAAATGTAAATTGAAATATTTTTTTTTCAATACAGAATAGTTTACAGTTAGACCAGTGTTATTGTTTGACAATAGTGTTTAGATTATAATACAAGTTAATTTCTAACCCCGGCTAGTCAAAGATCTGCTCGAGTTATATTCTCCAAAAACATTACATTGCCGAACGGTTAAATGTTGAACTTTGACATGCAGTGGTTGGAAATTTACTTATATGACGATTCACGAAATGCATTTTTACAACATCTGCTTGTCTATAATGCTATATCTCTATGAGGTACTCATCTTCAGACACATGATTACATACATGTACATAACAACTGCTTAATAGCCTAGTGGTTGAGCGTCCGCTTCGAGTGCGGGAGGTCCCGGTTTCAATCCCAGGCCGTGTCATACCAAAGACGAAATAAACATGATACCAGTAATCCCTTGCTAGGCGCTCAGCATAAAAGGGAAAATTTGCTTCTCTCTCTCATACCCTCGTGGCGATGGATTCCATCAGGAATGAAGTGTCGAGAGTGATTAATATAAGTTGTAATAACTTGTTTCACTATCGACCTTAAGTAAATTGGTATAAACTAACTGCTTGTCCAGTATGCTCTATCACTATAAAGTACTCATCTTAAGAAACATAGCTACATGTTCAAGTACTTGTATTATCTATTATGGTGATGATGACAATCAGTCATAATACTGTAAAACCATTAATGTTCATGGGGGATTTAATTTCGTGGATTTCGTTGTTTTGCTTAACCACGAAATTAAATCCCAGACGAAATATTGAACCATGATATATGTATAAAAGGAAATGCCAACTCCACGAATTTATGTCCCCACGAAATTAAATTTTTCATCAAAACCACGAAATTTCGTCCCAACGAAACTAAATGACTTTACAGTAGAACCAAAGACTATTTTAAAGGCTGTCCACTTGTTCCTGGCGAAGTTGTAAAATCATGTTTTGTGGATCAGTTTTCTTCACATGAATTTTGAAGAACAAAGAATAAAAAAATAAAACTTTTCAGGGCATTCATTAAGTTTCATTTGTTTGTTAAATGTATGTATATGTCAATATAAATAATTCTTCCACAAAAATAGTGAAATAACAGTTCAAAAATGTTATTGGGTTTATATATACTAGTAACAAGTGCGCTCATGTTCAATACAATTTATTGTAACAAAGTTTAGTTAGAGTAAATTGATAATACAACAGTTCATATGTAAAACAATGCTATACACAAGCATATTGAACCTAATAAGCAACATTCTCATAAAGTGACTTGAAAAAAGTACAACAATTTGACAATAAATTGGAAAGTGAGAAAAAGTTGAACAAGAAAAATATTATCATCGTATTAATTTGTGTTTAAACATTTTTTGCTTTAATTTGTATTGTGCAACACTAAAAATTTAAGAAGTAAGAATTTTCTTTTATGGCCATCAAGTGGTTGCATGTAAATCAAGAGTTTGATAACATGTAATTTTAAACATGACAATATATACAGTTTATACAATATATACAACACTAGATATGAAAACAATCTCAACAAATTTTGTTATATCTGGGCAATAAAACCGCCACGAATAAAGTCACAGAATGAGGCTTTATGACCGCCCAGACAAGCAAACTCGATTATGACTCTCAATGAAATACATGAAAACAATAAAAATAACAATGAAACAAATACACATTTTAAGTCTCTATCTTACATTCAACATTAGCAGTTACATCACAATACTGAATGATAGTTGTATATTACATATTATGTAAAACATCACTAGAAGTTAACTACTAAATAATGTGAACAAATTGTGTGATTACCACATAACAATTAAAAGTTTTAATACCCTCAAATCTGAGGTCCTAACACAGCAAATGTGTCAGTGACCACCAGTACCACATACAGACTGTAGAACAAAACAGACATTGCAAATCAATAACAGTCGTGTAACAACTCATGCAAACAACCTAGCCCTGCCGCTTGCGTCGATCAGAGCTCAGGTTGAAAACAACACATAGATTGTACTCCGCCGCTTGCGTCGATCGGAGCCAATGTTTTACACCATGCTTACAACTCGAACCCTGTCGCTTGCGTCGATCAGAGTCCAGGTTGAAACCATACCTATAATGAACTCCGTTGCTTGCGTCAATCGGAGCCAATATTTAACTAAATAACTTTTTAACCACACTGCGTGCCGCAGCTGAATTACAAGTAAGACCCATGGGATGCTTAGCCCAACTCTATCTCCATCTGATGTGATACTGATAGTCATTGACACCTATACTGAACTCAACATTACATATGAAACCAAAATCTGCAATAACAAAACAAAAAACAAATATATACATGTATAACAGTGTACAATCCAAATTTGTAACAGGCAACAGAGGACGGTCCTTAGATTTATCTACAAGGTGATAGAATCTGGTCTCAAGTACGACTTAAAAGCGTTTGAGCGCCACCGACCTATGTGGCGTATTTGGGCATCCGAGAAATTGCAGGCATGAGCATGAGTAGCCCCCCCAATGCGAAAACAATGAGATGTGTAACTGGATGGGTTTAGACCTATCCTACAAACAATTGATCTTAGAATATGTGCAAACTGTTTGGAAGTGATAGGGACACCTAATTCGTTAATGAATAGGGGGCCAACAGCTGTTGGACGTAGATTGGTATATGCATGGACTGCACAAACTGGACAAATTTTAGGGTTGTTGTGGCATGGTAATGCAACAGTGAAGGGGGTAACTGAATGCTTGTAATGCTTTAAAGTGATAGATAGTTGAACAGGCTGTTTGTGTTTCATCTGAAATGTAATGTCATTAATTGGAATTGTGTGATTGGCACTCCTGGACAAGGTTATTTCGCCTACACGTAATAACGCAAAGAATGCAAGTGAAAACATAGCTCTAACCAATGTGACATTATATACTGATGTTAACACTTTCGGTAGGGTAGATATCAATTTGCTCAATATTTCAATGGTAATAGGTTGTCGTTTATCGTGACAAGGTGACAAATGTTTACAACCTAACAAAACACGTTGGACGAGAAACTTGTGTTTTAAGGGGTTAGCACCTTGTACTTTGTTGATGTAATTAAGCGCTGAGACACGTGCACAAATAGTAGAATATTTCAAACCTATAGAGTGGCAATATGCAATGAATACTGTCAGTTTCTTGTTTGAAATTGTCCCTGCCGGGTAGGCACCATAATGGTTTAAATGAAAAGAGCTGTATGATGTAAAAGCATTTTGATAAGCCTGACGTGTGCTGCTGGCTAACGAGTTGTCTAGTAAAGTATGCACGACCTGCATCAGAGAGGTTCTAGTAACGCATCTGGAATCTGGGTCGGTTCTGGGTCTGCTTGAGGGGCGTTCAGTCTGAATTCTGATATCTGTAAACGAGAAAGATTATCTGCTAGATTGTTTAGCTTACCAAGCACATGTTGTGAACGCACCAAGATATTATGTTTCATACACGTTAAAACTAAGCGTCTGACTAGGTGCATGATTTGAACATCTTTACATGACTGCTTGTTTATAATGTGTACTACTGCCATATTGTCCGAATGAAGAATAATGCATTTGTTTGTCAATAGATAACCCCATACCTCTAGTGCAACAGTGATTGGAAATAGTTCCTTGAATGTAATATTATACCCTTCATATGCTGCAGACCATGTTCCATAAAACCAGTGAGTGTTCAATATTGCACCATAGCCGATAGAACCGGAAGCATCTGTGAAAAGGTGCAACGTTTTATCAGACAACCATTTCTGGTCTAGTAATATGTGTTTACCATTGAAATGTTCGACAAACAGACACCATGCTGCTAAATCTCTCCTTCCCTCTCTATTGAGTGTAATTCTGTGGTAAGCGTGAGTTACCCCTTTAGTAAGATCAATTAACCTACGAAGGAAAGCTCTGCCCGGAAGTACAACATTGCAACAAAAATTTAATAAACCAATAATAGATTGTAATTTGTGAAGCCTTATTTTCCTGTGTTTTTTGAAAAGGGCTAACAATTCATGAACTTTGTTTAGTTTGTCTGATGGTAGTCTAGCTTCCATTGTGTCCGAGTCAAGTTCTAAACCCATAAAAGTAATGACCTTAGTAGCTGAAACAGTCTTTTCATGCTTTATTGGAACTCCCACTGCCTTACATAGATCTAGGAAAACTTTAAGGTCAAGTTCACACCGATTTGAGCCCTTTGGTCCCATTATCAGAAAATCGTCTAAGATATGCAAAATGTGTGGAATTCCTAGTTTTGTTTGGGCTATCCATTTAAGACCTGAACTGAACCTATCAAAAATTGCACATGATGAGCTAGCTCCCATGGGAAGAGCTCTGTCATAATAAAATGCATTGTCAAATTTGAAACCCAACAGAGGATGGTCTGATGGATGAATTGGTATAATTCTGTATGCCGAGTCAATATCTGTTTTAGCCATTAAACAGCCCTGACCCATATTTCTAACCATGGCAACAGCTTCATCAAATGTTGAGTAATGGACTGTAGCCAACTCGGGATCAATAAAATCGTTAACTGAATTACCATGCGGAAAGCTTAAGTGATGTATCAAACGGTATGAGTTAACTTCCTTTTTTGGCACTACCCCTATAGGACTAACACGGAAAAAAGGAAAAGGGGGACTCTCAAATGGACCTGATATTCTGTGTAGAGCCAACTCTTTCTGAAGCTTCTCTCGAACTACATCCGGAAATTCTGAACATGATTTTAGGTTTCTGGTGCTATAAGAGCATCTGGTCCCTGTGAAACCAATTTTAAACCCATGCTTAAAACCCTCGAGCAAGTATTCGCCATAAGTGTAACCTTCGATCCAATAAGATAAAGGACCAAGTTTAATCGGGGTACTGGTACTGGTGGTATTAAGCACGTTTGGGCTGAATTGTTGGTTTGGCCTGGACAGTAGTTGCATGGGGTGGGTTGTTAAATTCAACTCTATTTGAGTTCTGTCTGGACTTGGTTGGGCATGACTTTGCAGAGTGCTGTCCTCGACAGAAACCACAGACGTGGGGGAAACACTGGACTGATGGGCATGTCCCTCGTCTGTTAAACGTCCAGCAGGTATTGGGGAGAAATTCACCGTTCGGATTGAACTGTTTCTTGTTGTTAAAGGAAGGTCTTGGAAAACCTGTGTTTGAGCCGTCATTGCGGCGGTAGGGCCGAAAGGGCTGGGGCTGGGGCTGATAGGAAGATGTAGTGGCCCTTATCCAAAATTCTGAGTGAAGTGTATCCCAGGGCACTTGTGTATGTTCCCTGAGTTTTCTAAACTGGGTATCGTAAACTGACCAGGCGTTGCCGGCATGTTTAGCAGCAAGATCCCGTACCAGTTCCCCATATTTCATGAGGGCTGGTGTTTGCTTGCGATGCCTTAAACTGTAAATGGCAACATAACGCATAAACGCTGATGTCCACTGGTCAATGTTATGTATTTTTCTGGCCTTAGAGGAAGGGACAATGCTCAGATTTGGGTTGTTGCTTTTGCGATTGAAATGTAATTGAAATGATGAATTATCCTGATCAAAACTGAACGTGGATGGTAGTAATAGACCAAATTCAATAAACTTATGTTTCCATATTCTTTTTTGAATTTTGCTTGAGAGTTGCGATTGAATTGGGGAATCTAACGGGAAAAACGACCGTCCTTTTTTACCTGTTATCTTTTTTTTTTGTTTTCGTAACACACTATCCAAATTGTCATCAGAGTCCGATTCAGACAAATCAGACGCAGACTCCTCACTCATTGATTCACTGGAATCTTCCGAGTCTGTTTCTGAGCTATTGGAGCCAGAACTTGGCGAATGGTGCCTTCTGTGACGTTTGCTGCTCTTTCTTATGGATTTCTTGGCGGACGGTTTACGCCGTAATATGCCACTTCCTTTTGCCGCCACAGTTCTAGGGGCACCACCACCTTTTTTCTTTGCTTTTGTCCTTTTATGGGCACTTTTGGTAGGTGGTGTCACAGAAGCGTCAACGCTACTCTCACTATCATCATCCTCATGATGACGCGAGGATGATGGCTGAGGATGTCCAGTGTTCTTACTTTTTTGCGCGGGTTTGTTCTTTTGATGGTGGGTCATCACTGGCGTTTCCATACCACTGTCACTATGAGTATCATCATCCTCATGATGGTGCGAGGATGATGGTTTTGGGGATTTCCCAGTGTTCTTACTTTTTCCAACTGTTTTGTTCTTACGTTGGTGTGGCACTGGCCGTTCAATGCTACTTTCACTGTCATCATCCTCTTGATGGTGCGAGGATCGTTTAGGGGATTTCCCAGTGTTTTTATCACTCAACTTTCGCTTTTTATGGTGCTGTGCACTAACGGCTGTTTCTTGTGGGCAACATGGGCCAGTGCACTTCGCCAGGGTGGCAGAAGCTGCCTTACGTTTTCCCCTCATCCTAAAATGGAAATACAATAATAATTAATGTTAATTATCAATGCAATTATAAATTGAACCTGACTGTACTGCTATAACCAGACCATCAAAAAACTGTACAAGCCAGGCTCAACATCGGGTACTAAGCCCGGATAATTCATCGGGTACAAAGCCCGGATAATACATCGGGTACAAAGCCCGGATAATACATCGGGTACAAAGCCCGGATAATACATCGGGTTCTAAGCCCGGATAAACATCGGGTACTAAGCCCGGATAAAACATCTGGTACTAATCTAAGATAAAACATCGGGTACTAAGCCCGGATAAAACATCGGGTACTAAGCCCGGATAAAACATTGGGTAGTAAGCCCGGATAAAACATTGGGTACTAAGCCCACTTTATACATTGGGTACGAGTCTGGCTTATACATCAGCTACCATGACTGGATAATACATTGGGTATCAAGCCCGGAGAATACAATGGGTAACTAGCCCGGATAAACCTTGGGTTCAACAAATACACCAACCTCAGGTACTAGCCTGGATAAAGAAATGAGTACTAGGCGGCCCTCACAAACGTGGGCTAAAATCTGGACAAAAGGTATTAAGCACAGATAAGTACTGAATAACCCAGTGCCGACTAATCAGGTACTATTCCTGTATATACATCAGGTACCGAGCCTGGATTAATGTCCATTACTAAGACTGGTTACCTTTGGGTACCAAACCCGTAAAACAAAAAATAAATAGTACTTAGTTATAATAACCAATGAGAACAACATGGCCCAGCTAAATATCCAGACAAAAAACAGTACAATTTCTCTTATTAGATGGTTATTTCATAAATTGCCTTTAATATTACAAAAGGAAACCTTTTTTAATACGGTACCTCAATTATGATGAATTTAAATAACATATGTAATAAGATCTTGTTACAAACTGCATACGCAGTGCACCTTCAGCCTTTGGGCTCGAGACTCAAAATTTAAGCCTGTAGTTCGGTTATATCCAGTAGGATCAAATATCAAATTGACATAAATAGTGAATAATGC
Source organism: Mactromeris polynyma (assembly GCA_032209605.1). NCBI lineage: Eukaryota > Metazoa > Mollusca > Bivalvia > Venerida > Mactridae > Mactromeris > Mactromeris polynyma. Next base: position 981,361 of record JASFXZ010000065.1, read on the forward strand.
CTCTAAAAATGTGGCATTGTAAATAAACATAACAGAGATACTCAACTACTAGCGTTGTCTTTTATTCCTGAATGAAACAACAATTGCCCTCAGGTTAAAGAACAATTTCCGGTTCCCTGCTGCCGACAAATGTACTCCGTCTGGAGCGAATGCTGTTGACAGAGCGTTCTCCGCCCAAAACCCTTTCAGCCTCCACAGGCAAGAAGAAATTGTTGGTAAATCAATGTTCAATTGTCTATTCAGTAAGTCGACCTTTGTTGAATATATATTGAAATCCACAGGGTATCTAGATATTCTAGTTGACTTAACCCTATATAACGTTTGTAGCACTACCACTTCACTAATGTTTAATATGTACTTGAGAGAATCAACAAGATCCGTTATTCTAGCAGCTGTAGCTAATGGCTCGCAGTCAAATAGATCGTTGGTCCCTATACACAATATAACCAACTCCGGGTTCAAATCTTTAATAATGTCTAAACGGGCCCTTAAATCGTGTACCTTGGCACCCGGAAACCCACGATAGTGAATCGATACTTCACCTGGCGTTAAATTCAGTAAAAATGTCAAGTCCGACGATTCCCTGATAAATGATTCGAAACGTTTGACGAAAGAATGTCCGAAAATTAACACACTGAAAACCATGACGCCATCTTGTCGATCCGAGACAAAGGAATTGAACAGAAACGTAACACAAAATGTAAATATCACAAAAAATCCAATTTACTATGGAATGACACTTCGCCGTACGTTAGAATATAGTACTATGAAACGATGAACACAAATATATACACAATAAAATTAACGTAAACAGTAATAAAGTTCAAAATAAGCGAGTAAAATTAACAGCGTTGAATCCTTTGTCTAAAAATTATTTAATTGCGCATGCGTACAGAGCCGAATGCGTTTTGGATTACTGCCGTTCCGTTCCGTACATCCAAATAAAACCGGGACGAAACCATCTCGTCCATAAAACATTTTATGTACATAAAATACATTTATTTACCCAGTTGACCTATTCCCACCCACACCAGATGACCAATTAACAAAATTGTTTTTAATTCAAAGAGAAAACATTCATACCTAGTTTCACATATATTAATTGAAAGTTGTAAGCTACAGAGTGTAAAAAGTTAATGGATGACTCTTAATGGAAATTGGACGACAACACAATCTCAGCTAAGTTATAACAAGTGAACTAAAATTTATATGTTTTATGTAACAAGATTTTCTTAAAAAAGAAACAATAATATGGTATAAAATATAGCCATAATTGGTATACAAGATAGTAATATTAAAATAAAACAACTGCATTTAAATAATGATGGAAAACAGGTGTTGTAAGTATCATTGCAATATCTCTGTTAATAAAGGAGAAAACCTAAGTTAAAAAGGGACATTACTGCAATTAAAATCTACAAATATTTAAGCTAAAAACAAAATTATTCTTCACCAAAATGTTTACAAACAATATCTAATACTGTTGCCAATCGTGGTAACATGGCATTAACAGCCTTATGCTGCTTCAGTTTCTCTTTTTCTACCTGAATGGCAACTGCAAAATATTCTAACTGCAATTCTTTCACACTCTTTTTTGTCCTGCAATGAACATAACACAAATTGTCATTATATTTCAAATACATTATGCCTGTATTGTATAATCCTGCTACATGTACTTGTAAAACTTTAGAAATATAAATTTCAATACATGTACAAGAATATATTTGTAAGAACCTTATTCTAGCATATTATCACAGGATCATTCATTTGATTTCGCAAAGTTTAAGTGATCTACAGTATATGCATGTATACTGTATAGTGGGTAATTTTCATGCATCTGTTACATTGTTCAAGAGATGTTTGAATTAGGTTTTTTCCAAATATGTTGGGTGTTTGACTTTTATCATGAATTATGTAATTTTAGAAAATTTGAATATGTAAACATTAATATTTGGCGGGCTTAAGATTTCATGATAAACACCCGCTTAACAGTAAATGGTGTTTGACTAATTACTTTTTAACTTCTATTCATACCAGTATTACAGCAAATTCATTAGGCTTACTTGGTTGTTCCTGCCTCAGCTGAGTATGAAGCTGTCGAGGTTGAAGGTGTTGCAGTTGGAATGGTTGCAGTTGATGTAGCCAATGATGAGACTGAAATATAATATTATAGAATTATGTAATATATGAAAATCTTCTTTAAAAAGTAGATAAATCCTTTTAAATTCCCTCTTTTTATAAATTCATACATTTGAACATATATAGAAAAATCGCAGTGAAAAATTAGCCGCCTCCACTATACATGTGACTACCTCTTATTTGTAATATATATATATATATATATACAGTGCTGGTCAGATGTTAGTCTTAACAAAAGTGAAAGGAGGTGTATGTTTGTAAATATATTATATTGATAATTAATGATCAGGCCTTTTGTTTATAAAAACACAGTGAACATTCTTTGGTGCAAGTTCCTTTGGTATAAGTGTCTAAATACCAATCATAAATGAATTTCAATATTTAAAAATTTGCCTTCACTGTTATGTTGCCATTTTTATAAGTGGATAACACTCTAGACTACCAATCCAGAGGTTCCCGGTTCAAATCCCGGTCGGGTCGCATGGAAATTTCAGAAATGCTTTTCAATATTTCCCACCTAATACTAGAGATGAACGGATTGGATTCAAGGTGTAGTCTCGCGTGTTCCGGTGCTATACACCAGTCATGTACGTTAAAGAACCAATGAATCTATTCAGAAAGTGCTAGTGTATCGCACCCGGATTCGTTGTAACTCAAACTCTGTTTCTCCCCATGTCTGCACCTGTCAGTCAATATGCGACTATGCCCACTATGAGGGCCAAGTAAATTACCAAGAAAATATAGTCGCCTTCCTGTAATAGTCAGAAAATGACTGTAGGAAGTATTAAGTAGATAGATAGATAGAAATAACTTTATTGTGCATTTCCCTCTTATAATATCACTTACATGCGGTACTGGTTGATGGTAGTGGTGATAGGAACATGTGCCCATCTTCATTTAACACTGATCCTGAAATTCAAATATAAATGTGAAATTAACATGATCTTTGGTTACATATCATTGATAACACTCACTTTTAATGATATAGTGTATGTGCTTTTATTTGTGTGCAGATGAACTAATCTATGATTTCATTACATATTCAATATAAATAAATCAACCACTGCCTATCAAGTGCATGAATATGGTCAGAAGTGTATATAACCATGGTTATGCAACTTAAATTCAACCATTTACACTTCTGTCATGGAGTGTTCTGGCTTGGAAAAACATATTAATGTTTTAACACAAAGGTGGCCCTAATACAAGAGAGACTATAAAGTATTTTCATTTACTTACTATGTACTTCCGAGGTTTCTGTCTGACCCACACCCATCACTCCTTCACTGTCCTGTTCTACAAAATTAATATCATATAATGAATAAGACATTTGCTCTATCTCAACCTAAACATTTTTTTTTGGTTATAATATCTCTCAAGTACATGTTATATGTTGGTATGTCACTAGAAAAAAAAAAAAAATTCTATTCCTAGACTATTCATTAAATATAGTAGGCCTAAACAAGCCTCACTATTCATGAATATTGCTCAGCTAGATCTAACTGCATAAAAATGAACAGTTAATTTCACATTGATTTATGTTTACCTCACATGTACACTTTATTATAGTAAAACATCTAGATCTATATCAATATTTCCAATTTCAATAGCCAATTAAGCCCGTATAATTATAATAGTACAACTCAAATTACCCCTTCTGGTACCTCTTAGTGGTAGAACGGTAAGAAAGACAACTCTAGACAAATAAATTGATTGGCTGTTGCTATAGTACATGTAAACAATGTTACAATCTATTTTTAGATCATTTATTAGATATAATTATGTTACCCACCTTGATGAGGACATTTAGGTGTGGGTTCAAAAAAGTACTAATTTTGAAACCATAATCAACATCAGTATAAGTAAATAAATTTACCGCAAATGTAAATTGTTGTCTCACAGTCGAGGGACTCGGGAACACCGTGAAACGACGCAGAGTCGGCGTACATGGACGCTACCTGCTCCATGAAGGGATCCATCGGAGCAATGGGGGGTCCTCCGCCCGTTCTGCTGGCCGAAATCTTTTGCGCCACAACGCAAGTTTTTGATTTTTTGGTCAGGTTCCTCCACTTATTTTTGATCTCCTCCACCGACCTCACCGCAACGCCCACACTATTAACCTTGCTGGTAACAGCTTCCCACTCCTATAAAGATGACAATATAAGGGTCCGTATTAATAATAGTCATGGTGTTTGCTTTCAAGATTAAACACTATTACGGACACTCAGGTAAATAGAAATTAGATCAGTACAGGTTACGCAATTATATTTAAGAAATCAACAAAAATGAAGCAAATATACCTTATCCTGCATCTTTTTTGTGACTCCCGAGTCGGAGTTACAATGCTTTGCGGTCAGCAGACTCCATCCAGCCTCAATACTGGACCGCAGCACCTCACATTCCGCCAAGGAAAAATTGGTGGACCGAATTCTCTGCTTTTTCTGAACTAAATTTTCTTCAGCCATCTTACTATATCGGATACAGGTATCGTCTGTCAAAACTGACATAATCCGCGAACGTGACGTCATCGACAATAACATGGTGCATCACGGTATATATTGGTTAATTATTCTAGTGGTTAAATTTAACCATTTTAGTTAGCTAACCTTTTGGTTAACTGCGTTTATACAATCTGTTAACCAATCTGGTTAACTAACCATTTTGGTTAGAGTTAACCAGTGGTTAGGACTTAACTATTAGTTAACTTAACCAATGTTTATACAATTGGGTGCAGTCAGGCAGATGATTAAAAGTTGCTTGACCAAACAATTTTTTACCGGACTGAAGTAAAAAAAATATCAAAAATAGGACGATTGTGTTTTGCCAAAGCATGGGCATTTTGAAACAGTTATCTCTGAGTCAGCTCCTTTCAGTAATAGACTTCAGGGATTTGAGAGCTTTACCTGCCTCAGTAGGGGAAATCCTTGAAAATACGGACGATTTTTTTCAATTTGACCTTTGAATGTTTAGTCACTAATTAAGCATAGCGACAATAGCAAATAATCCTGTTGAATCGAGTTCGAGATATTGCACATAAACAACGAAACAAAACATCTCGAAACTGTGATAATACGGATGATATGTTAGAAAAAATACGGACATTCATGGGGAAATACGGACATAGTGATTTTCATTGGGGGAAATAAGGACATATCTTTTTAAAAAAGCAGATGACAGTTGGTAAAAATCTATGATTGCTATCATGTCTATGTTTTTTTCCAAAACGAAGCATGTCTTTAGAATTGTGTGTTTCGTGGTGTTACAGCAGCTCTTCACTTCGAACCCTGCAATGATATATTTAATTTCACTAAGCATTGTCCTTTTACTTCATCAACGATTTTTGAAAGTTAATCGTTGTTTGTAGCGTTTGCATAGTAAGATGCGACCCACACTATGCTTCTGTCCAATTCAAATTTTCTGCTTTCAAGGTATTCATGCAAGATAAAAACTGACGCTATAACGGTATAACGTTTTTCCGTGTCAATGAAGAGTTCGCATTTAACCCAAAGATTCATTTGACAACAGTTGGAGGTATTTGTGAGAAATTAGACATGAATAACAAACGAAAACCAGAGTATAGTCCGTATTTATCCATATGTCAGTATGTTCACGGATTACCCCTATTTATTTTCTCTTCTGTTTAATTTTTTTTGCTACTGTAGCGTTACAGGCTTTGATATAGGGCTTTGATCTCTTGTGATCATCTATTGCTGATGTTTGAAAATTTGTTGTACCAAGTTTGAATGCATTACTTTTCCTGCACTGGTCATCTGTCAGTTGCCCGAAAAAGGATCGACAGTTGGTACAGATAATTTTGCCCAGGTCCGAATCGTACAACAAACACATTTGCAGCTATAGACAATAATATACATTTGATCAATCAATGATTAGCATCAAGGTCGTCCTCGTAATCTAATTCCAGGCTGCGGTCGTAATACAACCCCAGAGATGTGTCAGCTGATCTCCTGTGCTTTTCTTCTCTATCTCTTTCTTTCTTCTTTTTCTTCTTTCCTTTTCTTTTTTGTCTCCACAAACCTCCTCCTCGAGTCTGCATCTGGCATCACAGGCTTTGGCACCCCGGGATTACGGTAGGTCGGGTTCACCACCCGTTCTGACTTGGACAAGTGCGTAGACCCTCGACTGGTGGTATGTCGTTTGGCATCATATCTACGTATGGTCACGTGGTTGCCTTTAATACAGATAAAAATGTCCTTGATTGGCTTGTGATGAGCCAACCAATGCTGGTGAAAACAGCTGTATTTATAAGAAAAACGTCGCCTGGCTGTGTATCGCTGGACAACTTGATCCATGCAGTGGCCACCAATGTAACGGAGTGGTCTTTGCTGTTGTGTATGTTGAATAAAAAATATCAGGTATGGGTATTGCAGAAATGTGTATGTTTTTGTCTAAACACCAGTGCCAAATCAATTTAGCCAGAAGATCTAGCTTTATAGAATGCATGCCCCCAAAATTATTGATATAAGATACTGCTATTACATTGTCAGATTGAATTTCAATGTGTACATTGTGATAACTGGAGTAAAGAGACTTTAGAGCATATTAACAAAATACTACTTTTTACCAATGTCCATCTTTGTTCATCTTTAATAATAACTTAATTTGACAATACTGAATATATGCCAGGGTTGGTATTCATGAAGCTTCTTAGAATTTTTTTTGTCTAAGAAAATTGATATAAAAAGAATTTTCTTAGTTTTTTCCATTTTTTTCTTAGTTTTTCACTAAAAAATAATAAAAAATATCTAAGACAGATTTTTTTCTAAAATTTTCACTTAGAAAAAAAATTGTCTTAGAAAAGGCAAAAATATCTAAGAAAATGGTCAATTTTGTCTATAACTTTAAGATACCTATCACCCTGTCTTAAACTTATAGAAATTTCTTTACAATTCTCATATTGCAAACAAAATGGCGTCCTTCGACCAAACGACATTGTGAAAAATCAATAAAAGGTTTGTATTATGTGCATATAAAATGTATTTTATTGTTTTTATCGTTATTGCGTGAACTTTTCGCGATTTTAGAAACTTTTCGCTTTTAAATCCAGTGAAAGGGGAGTAATCGTGAATAAACTTCCGGCTTGAAGATGTCAACAACGGACGCTAAATTACCAGCCAATTTGACGAGGAAATACTTGAAATTGCTGATATGCTAGCTGTCAAACCAAGCTATGTTACAGCATATCTTTATTTGAAGCATGCGTTAAAATGTTTTGAGTGTGATATGGCTGTAAATCGTGTTGATAATCGATTTACACAACACTCGATTTACACTTTTTAGAGCCAGTTCATAAGTTTCAACATTTTGCAGAACCGTTTTACCTCGTATCAAGTGTATAGCTTCGCCAATTTCACACCAATCGATAGCGAACGTGCTGTTTTTTGTTGAGATAGATAGTTTATATATCCATTCAAGGGTCATTTACAATGACATAGTAAATATGACAAGTACAAAAATCATATTTGTTTGTTGAAGTCATAGTTAAAATTAATAACAGTAAATAAAATGCACCAATGATTCGTGCCAGTATACTGACAGTGTAATTTCTTTAGCGGAATGACAGGATATGAACCACCTTGATAGCCTAGTAGTCTCAAGCGTACGCTTCGCTTGAGGGGGCTCCCATGTTCCCAGTCAGCTTTATACCAAAGATGTAATAAAAATGGTACCAGTAATGCCCTTTCTAGACGCTAAGCATAAACTGGACAACTATCTTCTCTCTCTTATATATCCTCGTGGCGATGGTATGATACCTTCAGGAATGAGGTGTCGAGAGTGATTAATATAAGTTGTAAGAACTTGTTTCACAGTCGTCCTAAAATTAATTAGTATAAATTAACAATAATAATTTATGTGTCCGCTGGCCGGTTGCTTAAATGTAGTTTGGCAGATTAAAGGGAAAAGACTGTCCGAACTTGCTGAAAGACTGTATTTATGAGCATTGATTAAATATTTGTCTTTACACCGAAATTTGCCTGCCATGTAAACGTTAGCCTTACACCGTCATGTCATAGTTATATGGTCACATGTTGGGGAACTATTTTAGATCTTGGTTACAAACAAGTCGTTCATTATTGATGGCGAACCTAGCTGATATAATAAAAGACACAGAACTATACATATTAACTCAAATCACGTCACATACCTTATATTCTAATGTCTGGTATATTTAAGATAGGATTAAATTGTTTATCTGTGTACATTGATTGTTTTTTAACCGGAGCGCATATGCAAATTTTCTCTCATTTGCTTGTTAAATACCATAACTCGCTGGACCTATAATCAATATTAATAAGAAAGCACAGACTGGCTGCCTGGATGAAATAGATTTAAGGCATTGGAGTATTTCTTGGGCATGAAAGTGTCTATTGTATAATAATGTAGCACTTTCTGTGTAAGATAGTTCAATGTCTTTATATCAACAAATCCCTTGCTTGTATTATCACAATGGATAATGCATGCTCAACAATTGAATGCTGATGGACAATGGATCATGAAAAGAAGTGTAGAAGAATTGAAGTCTTGGAAGTTGGAAATTATTTAAGTACAAATATACGGCAATGGATACAGTTTGAAATGCTCATGATTATAGCCTTTATGGTATGTATTGGCAACTGCTGTTGAAATAAGATGATACTCAAGAGTCATGGCATTTTTGTGGATTCAAAACAAATACACAATAATGTTATTGTGAATTTTGGTTTGTAGTATTTTCCTTCATTTACATTTATGTCTTACAAGCTTTTAGCTTCATTTTAAGAAAAGTAATTAGTATAAATAAAAAACAAAACCGATGCAAAGGCTGTGTAAATTACTGTGAAACTTAATAACAACTCCTGCCATCATCAGTAATTGTTATCAAACAAGGGAAATAACTTTTTTAATTCAGACTTATATACCTTTTGAAATGTTATCTTTAGCTTGTTAAACTTAGCTTTTCCCAACAAAAAATGTTGAGAAATGTGAAGCATACTATCTTGTGCATAGTGTAAATAAAATTTTGTAATTTGTACATATTGCAAATGTAAATGAGCAAGGCCATGCCATGAAACATACATAGTACATTTCTGAATACATGGATGTGCTGCACATTATTGGAAATGCTATAAGATGAGGTTTAATTTGAAAGAGGGCGTAGTGTAAATTTTTGTCTGAATCTTAATCTATGATCATCATTAAAAAAAAATATGTTAGTAACTTACACAAGATTTTTTTCATTTGTGCAGATAATATGGCTAGACGTGGTGTAGATTTGGATAATCTTCGAAATATAGAGATAATGGAACGGTACCGGTTTGACCGAGCTGGTATTGAATACCTAGATTTTCATCTTGGACCAAAGATCCAACCAGAAACTAGACGCAATAACAGTTTATCATTGGTGGAGAAAATTTTAATAACTCTACGTTATTTGGCCACTGGAGGGATACAGTTGAATGATGGCGACATACACGCTGTATCTCAGCCAACTGTGTCCAGGTGTGTTACCGAGGTTGTTGATGCCATTAGGCATGATGATTTTGCAAGCCGTCACCTCAACTTCCCTATTGAGCCTGAACGCCTCCAAAGGATCAATGAGGGTTTCTTTGGGATTGCTGGCATGCCACATGTGATTGGACTTATTGATGGCACTCATATCCAGATTCAGGCTCCATCTGTGGACGAACCAGCCTATGTAAATAGAATGTCATATCATTCTATTAATACACAGGTAAATATTAACAATAATCTGTTTCCTCACAAACATAACTATCTATCTAGTCACTTTTGGTAAAATTGACCTGATGATATGGTGCCTGATAAATCTTGTGTAAGTTGGTCATATGACTTCTGATAATCCATCCATTGACTAGTTCTGCTTAGTCTAGATTTCCAGGCAGAAATTCTGATCCGAGGACTATAATCCACGGGAAAGAATATACTATATTATTTCAAACTTCAATGGACACTATATGCTGCATGCTTGTTTAATGCTGCCTCAATGTACTGTCTGCGTCTTGTAATTCTTAATGTTTTTTCAACAAAATGATATTGAACAACATGGACAATCAAATATGCTGTACAGTGTTACTTGTGTGTATAGACCCCAAATATGGACAGCCTATAGTTTCAATTGCTGTCAACTTGGTCTCTGTTTTTTTAGAGAAAATGTTAATGTCCTTGTGATTTTTTTTTCCAGATTGTTATTGACTGCGATGATAATATAACAGACTGTGTTGCCCGTTGGCCAGGGAGTGCTCATGACTCAAGAATTTTAAGGTGTAGTGGGCTCCATCAGCTGTTAGAGGAAGGCCGTATTCCAGGGGCGGATAATTTCCTGCTCGGTGACTCGGGATATCCTTGTAAGAAGTGGCTTCTGACGCCTTTTATGAACCCGCAAGGTGTACATCAAGTAGACTACAACAGGTAATTATTTCAGCATTTTGGTTAATTTCTTTCAACTTTTACCAAAGCCATGTCTAGTCTGATAATTACCAATGTAGCTCATTTAAGATTTTTTATCACACAGGACTGTTTTGACCAGGTAACTAGATGTAAATGAGATTAAAACAAATGCCAAAATGCTCGCGTTATAACTTATATAAGTGTAAGAAAAAAATTAATTGTTTTACTATCCTGCAGATAAGCAAAGTCATGTGATATTTAAATATTTCATAAAAATTTTCAGAGCTCATAAGAAGACCCGTTCAAAGGTAGAACGTGCTATCGGTCAGTTGAAGAGGAGATGGGGGATAATGCGTGGGGAGATGCGCCTTAAACCAGAGAAGGCTTGCAAGTTAGTAACTTTTGTCAACTATTACTAGTATGCCCCTTACAACTGTTAGCGGTTTCAATTGAACAAAGTTGCGATATATTTCATCAGCTTTGTTATTGCTCATGACATAGTCAAATGAAATGTTATGGCCATGATACTTCTGTAGGGTTACTTTAATTCATTATAAACTTAGTTCATAATTTTCATTTACCATGTCCATGTATCTACTAAATTTTCTGTACAACACATTTTCCTGCCTACCAGCCTACATTTTTTATGGACAAAACACCCTAATCATTAACAATTGGCAATACAGAAATAAGTTAATTTATCATGTCCACCGTCAAGTAAAATAGTGTGAAAAAAAACTACACTTGCTATGGTCGCCAAGTGTACAATAAAGAATGATGAGGAGCAAAACTGAGCACATAATCTAACCTGGCATAGATGTTATTTCTGTTCCATCTTGTCAGTAATATTTGAGAAAATCAACTGAAAACTGCTATAATTAGACAGCTGACACTTCAAAGCTATTGTCTGTACATACTTGACTTTATAAAGTATAGGATATGAAGTATTGAATGTTAGAACATAGTATTTTATAATTCCAGAGTAATAACAGCTTGTGCTGTTCTGCACAATGTGTGCAAGACACGCAACATACTGATTGTGGACGGTGTACCACCTCAAGATGGTGGACAAAATGCCCTAAACAATAATAGACAATACAACGGGCCTCAGAATGGGCTGCAGTACAGACTGAATATTGCCAACAGATATTTCTGATGTAATCATTGTGTTAATTTTGAAACACTGGTTTGTCAATGTGTATGATTTAACTGTTAGGAAATGTATTTTATCGCATAAGTACCTGTATATTTTACGTTATAGAATATATGTCTGTTGTTGGATATGAGTCTGTTATTGGATATTGGTCAGTTAGAGGATATTGGTGTGTTGTAAGATATGGGTCTAGTGTAGGATAGTGGTGTGTTGTAAGATATGAGTCTGGTGTAGGATATTGGTGTGTTGTAAGATATGGGTCTAGTGTAGGATAGTGGTGTGTTGTAAGATATGAGTCTGGTGTGGGATAGTGGTGTGTTGTAAGATATGAGTCTGGTGTAGGATATTGGTGTGTTGTAAGATATGAGTCTGGTGTGGGATATTGGTGTGTTGTAAGATATGAGTCTGGTGTAGGATATTGGTGTGTTGTAAGATATGAGTCTGGTGTGGGATATTGGTGTGTTGTAAGATATGAGTCTGGTGTGGGATATTGGTGTGTTGTAAGATATGAGTCTGGTGTAGGATATGAGTCTGGTGTGGGATAGGCCATTGGTATGTGATAGGACATTGGTATGTTGATAGGACATTGGTATGTTGATAGGACATTGGTATGTTGATAGGACATTGGTATGTAGATAGGACATTGGTATGTTGATAATACATTGGTATCATCATGTTGATAGGACATTGGTCTGTGATAGGACATTGGTATGTTGATAATACATTGGTATGTTGATAGGACATTGGTATGTTGATAGGACATTGGTATGTTGATAGGAAATTGGTATGTGATAGGACATTGGTATGTTGATAGGACATTGGTATGTTGATAATACATTGGTCTGTGATAGGACATCCATTTGTCATAGGTTATCAGTCTGTCATAATTTGTTCAATACTTTGAAGCATTTTATCACACTAAATATGCCAGGTAATAGGAAGTAACTAACCATTGTTGTTCATTGAATGATTTATGTCACTAATTTAATTTAATGTATAACAGCATAAACAAATAACAACATATTACATTCACATTAATTTCAGCTTTTTCTTATACATTTCAATTTGTAAGAGCATCTTTTGCTTCTTCAGCTGCTCTAGTGTGTGGCTATGGCAACAGCAAGTACATACACTGGTAACACTGAAATGTGCAGAGAATAGATGAAATAACCGTATCAGGCATAGAGATAAAAATTATTTCCGCTGCCATCATCCAAAAAATTACGTTTATTTTGTTAAATGTCAATGCTACAACAACGAAAATTTATATGCTAACTTTCTATCATTAATAGACATTACTAGACAACTGGCATATCTCGATGATATTTTAATTAAGTTTGACCCTTTTTAACTTAGACATAATGGTAGACATTTTTCATAAAGTTCAGTATTAGGTTTACTTTTGATGCTATTGCTTTGATCTTTGATAACCTGCTTTGTTTAAAGCACAAGAAGTGCAGTTTTTAATGTTGGAAAAATTCTATAAGGCAATAAAGCATTTAGTGTAGAACCAAATATTTTGAATACAGGAAACAAACAATGTTGTTTACGGTTGAGTGTGAATAAGTCTGATTATTCCTATTACATAAATGTGTTTTCATTACGAAAGAAATATTAAAAGATATTTGTTTAATATTGTGTAAGAGCGAATTTTATTTCACCGAATGAGCATTATTTATAAGTGTAAATTTAGTCAGGTGCTATTGTATTGACTAAATTATGGCCATTTCCAAGATCAATTAAATCATATGGTAAAAAGTTTTAAAATGAATTTTTAAAAAGATAATACATTGACATTACCTAGGTTCAACTGCATCAGGTGAAGCTGTTGCTACATCTACAGTTGCTGTAAGCAAATGTTTAGGCCTAGGCATTTCACTGTCTAAAACCCTTGTCTCATCTTCTGCGCTAATATTGAATAAAACATAAATTAATCAAAAGTGACATACTGAAGAACAATGCTGTGGTTGTTAATTGTACAACTAGAAAAGATTTGAAGGAAATGTGATAGACGAAGTCTTTGAGCACAACTATTAGTTCTGCTTTGATTGAATTTTGTTTTTCTTACCTGAACCATGTGACAAATAAGAGCTACTGTAATTTTTTTGTTACTTGCTTTAAAATTGTTACTCAGTTTATATATATGAATAATTCCAAACTCGGCAAATCCCTGCATAAAGTGACGTTTATACTTGTGTAAACATCATTTTTGGATGCTGTTCCAGCGAAGATTAACCGCCCCTGGAATATTTTTTTAACATGTGTATTTATATCCGTAAGACAAAGATACTTGTCGAGCTGTAGATTTCCATCCGCTAATTTAATGTAAAATTAAGACAGATCGACAACTTTACCGCAAATCTGGCTTGTTTACAAATATAAAGTTAACCAAAACGTGACGTACGTTTTGATGACGTCATCTATATTTTGCGCAGGGCCGTATCCGGAGACAACAAATGGGGTTGTTTTTATGTCGTTTCTAATGCTAATTGGAATTATAAGTATTAAAGGACGATTTTTAGACGTTCATCGACGTGTAAGCACCCGATATGAAGGCACACATTTAACATAAAGCCCTTCCGGGCTTTATTCAATGTGTTCCTTCATATCGGGTGTTTACACGTCGATGAACGTCAAAAAATCGTCCTTTAATCCTATAATGTTGTGTTTTTAATTTTAAGCCATTGCGCTTTATTTCTAAAGCTTACATAGCTGTGACAAGCAATATCTTTGGGGATATTCATGTTCTTCAGTGTTAGCCATTGTTTCATTTAACTATATTATATTTTTTCAATGGAATCATAGTAAACTAATTAACAAGGTGTAATCAATAGATACCACTTACTCTCTCAACCGTTTCAACATCTTTACGGTTGAATCACATGATTCATCTCCGGCCCCTAATACTGACACAGAGTCCACCCCCAGTACAGCCATCACACCCATGGTGATGAAGCTTGGCCCTTTGTTCAGAGCTGATCCTCCTCCTTTTGAAATAAATAATTCAATCTCAAACTTTATTAATTGATTATTGTAGTTTTTCAATCTAAAATGTGCAATAGTTGCATAAAATCCTAAGCCACAAGAAATTTAACTTTGTCAATTGTGTTTTTTTTTCCAACAATGAACTTATCTTATTTAGGACACATTAGGAAAATTCACTGATGTATTTCATGTTAATTGCATACTGTAAAATCATTCACAATTTCAGGTCTTGCTTTGGTAAAAAGACTATTAAGTGTGGCCATAAATGTTTGGATTTACACTTCCTTAAATACACATATATTATGATTCAGTATTTCGACAAAATCCACAAAATTAAATCCCCCACATAAAAATAATGAATTTACAGCAGGGGTTTCACTGGACCTGAAAACACAAGAGTCCCAGGACCCTTCACTCAAAATTTTGGAGGGTCCTTTTCTTAAGTCCAAGAGTCCTCCAATATGTCAATACCATTTATTTAAACCCTTTACGGTAATATATGCAACTATTGTATGCTAACATTTACTCATGATATGTTGTCAATGTTGGCTGTACTGTAGGCCTTATAGGTCAATAATGTTTATTAACCATGATGCAACTTCATAACACGAGCCATACTATATAATCTTCATTTATTGGGGCTCTTTTTAGTGTATGTAAGTCATGCGTTACCTGTCATCTTTGAGTCTTTTAGGTAGTCCATGTACATCATACGATGTTTGGAGGACAGATTCAGCCACTTCTTTTCCAGTTTATCACTTGTTCTTCCCTTTTCGGCCGATGCATTGTATTTGTCAGCTACCAATTTCCATGTGGATTTCTTTGTTTGGCTACTTACACCTGAAATATTTAGAGAATTAGTCAGCCAGTGTTGCATTGGACCATAATCATTTCAGCATGACATATGTATGTTCTCTCTCTGTATTTATGTTTATGTGAACTTGACAAACTTATGAAAGATAATGTGTCAGTACATATTCAAGTTTTGTCCTAAAATTTTAATTGTTTTCTTTTTAAATAAATGAATGTGTAATAATTTGATGCATTTCCATAATTATACTTACAGGCAATTATTGTTTGTGTTGAATTAATATTGAATAAATCAATATTTATATGACTACTTACTATTATTGTTTTTTTAGCTCACCTATCCCAAAGAGACAAGGTCAGCTTTTTTTACCAATCTCTGTCTGTCGTTCGTCAACAAATAGCTTGTCTCGACACTAGATGTCACAGTATTGCCCTGTATCTTTACAAAACTTGGTCACATTGATCATCTCTAAGAAATCTTGGCCAACCTCGATATTGGGGTATCGTAGGTCAAGAACTATGTCACAAGGTCAAAACAGAGGCTAAACAAGGTCAAATCAGAGGCTAAACTTGTCTACTGTACCGTAGACTGTCAGTTAATAGATACTAGTAGTTAGATACACATACTATTTGAACGAGTTCTGAGAGATGAAGACCAAATATATGTAGACACTTTTTATTTCCGAGACGCTTTTTAGTATCACATTAATATACACAGGGTTTTTCACTCTGTTTTTGGAAGATAGCCCATGGCATTGAAATTGGGAATTTTAGCGGCATTTCAGTGGAAATTGGGAAAAATGACAACTTGGAATATTTCTTAGAGCAGTGTTTCACAACCAAGTAGAGATTAACTGGTTGGTATCCCAGACCGGCATGAGGTAGTCTCTATCTACCTACATGCAGCTTAGGCTAATGGAAGTCCCAGTAAAATTTCTCTTTAATCTGTTTGTCTGCCTTTCTCACATGTATAAATGCATTACTGTACACCAGTCGCTACAAAGGACCAAGGGAAAGGGGGGCTATTACGAAATGGAGCTAGTGTATCGCAAACAGATTCCTTGTATAATTAATAATTATATCATATAATAACCCGAACAAATGCAGTCATGTCACAGTAAAATAACTCATTAAAAAAACTAAATTTATGGCCTTACCTTGACCAAACCTAACTTTAATCAACTGGTGATTAGTATACTAATTGCTGATTTTTTTCCCCCATAACGCTGCAGAGTAGCAGCGACTCCTCGTCAGAAAACTTGTCTTCCCTCTTGACGGGAGTCACTGTCTCCTTCACCGGTTCTAAAATCACTTGGTTGATTGCACCTTCCATGTTTGTATACATGCAGACGATGTTATTACTCTTCCGGTGTATACGCTATTTTTACCCCTGTTAAATTTCCATTATCGGCAACTGCATTTGTTGAATTAAATGATCTACAGCCACGGCATAAGAATAAAACGACGGATCAAATACACATCGCTTCAAACTATATCGTGAATGCAACCATTCTCCACACCAGACATATTCTGGCACGCACGATTTACTCCATAAAACGTTCAATTTCCCTGTCTCGACGTATCCACCCTTTCATGTGTCAGCCATTTTGTTTCGAAAGAGAGGGACATGATCTGAAACGTCATAGTTGCTATTTTTAGTATGGAATCTCCACGGAAAACACCTTGGCTACGCTTTAGAAAAAATCTTAGATTTTTTTTCCTCTTAGACTAAATTTCTCTTAGAAATGATTTAGAAATATTCTTAGATGAAAGTTATAGATTTTTCTTAATTCTAAGAGGAAAAAAATGTTCTAAGACAAATCTATAGAAAATTTCTAAGAAGCTTCATGAATACGGCCCCTGTACTCATTAAAAGAATAAAACATCAATTACACAAAACTTATATTTTACAATAAATTCAAAACACTAAGATGAAACCAACAACAAATATCAGTCTGTCTATAAATCAATGAACCAAAGATCCTGTATCATACAGAATAATGGCAATAATCTACTGTTTGTTCAGAATAAGGGAGATGGTCTCAGATGGCATTAACATGACCATCTTGGATTGCCTGTTGAACATACTCACAGGCTCCATCTTATGATCTGCACTATTACATGTAAATCACTTCACCCACAACTTAAAAGATCATTGCCTGGCTTGGTCCCAGGCCCATCATCACTTACTCAGTTCTGAATAAATCAATAATTGTATGACTACTAAAGTTTCTGACATTGTGTCTTAAAATATGTTAGATTTGCTGTTCCATATTCTTCTATGCTCTCAGGAGGGTGTGAACTTTAGTGTTAAATGCCGTCACAATTGAACTTCTGTCCATCTTAAGTACTTCCACTGCATAGGCTGTAACAATTACAAGAAAACCTTTAACATCTTTTTATTTAAAGCCTAAGTGATCAAAATACCTTATATAAATGTCTTAAGGTAAATTACAGGAATTGGGATGTCACGAATGAGTGACAGCGTGAAAGTAGCACCTGTTCTCTGGTACCTTATGGTTTTTTAACACTGAATCGATGTCACATTGTTCCCTGCAGGCTACGTTTATGAGTTTGGCTAAAGAGTCCTGAATTGCTGCACGTCTGTTTGGAATCGGGTGCCTGTCATGGTTTTCAAGAAGACCATCAATAACTGCCTTTCTAAATACCACTGGTGTAAGGACTTTGTCATCTTTCCTTCTGCTCTCCATGTAAGCAATATAACCATTTACAGTGTTATGAAAGAGAGCAATATACCATTTTTGGTATTTGTGCGGATATGAGTATGCCCCTTATCAAAAGGATTTTGATACGGGTGGTGCAGCAGGCCACAATGGGACAGCACTGTAACCAGCCTGTGAATTTGCCTACAATGATGTAAGAAACTTATCAAATTTATCATAATTAACAAGGCTTGATTTTCCTACTAATTTTACATTATCAAACATCAATGATAAGTTGGTATTTTTGTCTGCACATTCTGTGCAACTTGTAGGTCAAGATAAGTCCATTAAAATGTTTGAGAGTAATTATTCATTTATAACCTTACAGCATACCTGATTATACTGCCAACTGTTTACAGCTTGCCACAGGCATTGGATTTGCGCCTTGCACCAATAGACCTCCTGCTGCAGAGTTCAGGAGTATGAGCATGTACAGTTATCATTCAGAATACTGGATGAAACTGATGTCTGAAATTGATATGGTGATTGGACACTTTGAGTAACGGCAGGGAATATTGGGCACTCTCCACATTGGTATTCTTGTTTGGGGCAATAGTTGTCTCTCATACAGATGTGGTTGCCTCCCTCCTTTAACTTGGCTGAACTACTGCAGGCAATGGAGCAGGCATTTGTGAGTCGGCAGAAGCCACAACTGCTTGAAGCTCTGTTTGCTCAGTCAGCGGTTGCTACAACAGATGGAAGGGCTGTTTGCTCGACCAGGGAAGGCACTCTAGGAGCAGGAATTTGTCGGTCAGCGATAAATATATCCCATTTTGAACACTAGCTTCTGCTTGTTTCCTGTACAAAAGTCCATCCTGAATATCATAAATACATGTATCAGCATTGTTTATTTTGTCTTGTCTATGTGTTATATTGTCAAAATATTCTGGTCTCCCAACTACTTCTTTGAGTTGCTTCTTGATGTTGCAACTTACAAAGGTAAACTGACCATGTTTGTCTCCAGGTGAAGCAGTGTGTCTTTCCCACAGAGAGGTGTATGACACTGTCTAGAGCACCACAGTTGTCACAAAAGTCGTGATCAATCATGAACTCTTCACCAAAGCCACATTGTTTTTTGATTCTGGTTGGGTTCACTTCACTGAGGCTCTTTTCCAGGAGGAGTATTCTCAGTAATTCCATGAGCTGCTTAAATGCACTATTTAAAATATTGTTTTTTGCTGCATATGCACATAAACTGATCAGATGTTCCTTATATGTTATCTTAGAGATGAACACCTCATCTTATGGTGGAAGCAAATATAGTGGCACTCCAAGCGAAAGGACACTATTATTAACCATCAAAATTATATTATGATATTTACTTATAAACATATTGCTTTTATTCTGAGTGGCATATTTTGAATATAGATCTATCTATTGAAACAGAAACGGGGTCTGCTCCCGAACACGCCTCAATATACAGGACGTGAGTTCTTCACAAATGCACATAATGGTAAACACAAGGAGAACAAATATACAACAAAATCTGAAAGTTAAGAGAAACACAATTTTATTTGATAAACAATATCAGTGTATGAAAAATCAATAAATATGAGTCAATATGTTCTGTAGTCGTCTTCTTAAATTAACTTCGTCTTTGATGGGGCTTGAACCTCGTCAGGATATGAATACTTAGGTAAGGTTTAGGAATTATAAGTAGTACTGGGGACTCTTTGGAGGCAAACAAATGGGTGCCATTGCGCCCCTGCGACCAGGGATGCAACCCACCTGATCATACCCAGCGTGATACCTACAGCCGGCCGGGCTGAAATAGGGAGCGTCCGTCTCTAGGAGTAGACGGGACGACTCCAACCTACTGACAGCCTTCCGTTGACCAGTGCTTTTCATCTTTTTAACCATGGCTGTGAACCCCACATAAGTGTTGAGGAACTCCGCCAGCCATTTCTGCAGCAGTGACCAAGACCCCGTGAAACAATGGAGGTGGATTAGCTGCTCCCGGATAACTGAGGGGTGACTCTTCAACAAATAATAGACTGTCAAGAGCACCTCGTCAGTCACTTCCATGCTCATGCCCCTGCAGTGGAGCACCAGAACATGGTCTGGTTTGAGAAGGGATAGCACCCTCTTGAGCATGATGAGCTGGCCGGCCCAGGTTGAAGGGGGCTCGGTATGATCCAAACCAACCTCACCCAGTCCAGCCACCCCGGTCAGCTCCAGCGTCTCCCTCAGATGCTCATACATACTGTCTGTCATTGACCGCCGGGGGTACATCCCGATAACTGGGACCACGCCCTGATCTACCCATACCTGGAGCCTCTCCGGTGTGGGATAGGTATCGGTGTCACAAAACACCCCTACTACTACCACAAGGCGGACTGCATGAGTCTCCAGGGGGTTCAAACCACACATCTCCTCCAGAGATGGGGTCAACATCCCCCAATCCCGCATGGTACGGTCCAAATGACAGTGACTGTCGAACGCCTCTGGTAACCTCAGAAGACGTTCTTGGTCTTTGCTATGTCTTTTCTTCATATATTTTAAACACAAACTATGTACACCATAATTATATCATCTTGTTCAGTAAGTCAACCAACATGTTATAACCTATAATATATGTTTTTACAAGGATACCGTCAAGGCCGGTGCAAATTGGTTCCTTGTACGATTTTTCTATAATTAATGTTCTCCATGAACATTTGTCTATGCAATTTTTAATCTCACGGCTTTCAATTGTTTCCTTGACGAGATTTTCCACAGATTCTACTGTTCCATAAAACAAAGAAACTGGTTCATTACTCGAAAACATTTTCAGCGTTTAACAGATGCTTTCTAATATAATGCGGAAAATGTAAGTTTTCCTTAAAATATCTATATTCAGCACTCAATTTTGGAATTCCAAAACCACCCCTGCGTTCCATTTTACAAAAATAAAAAATGTGTAAGATTTAAAGTTTCTCTAATATAGTGAAATTATTCAATTAAATTGGTTGGTATAGTATTTATAAATACTTCTGTCAACATTGACCAGCTCTCTTTCAGCCCTATGTTAACCCATTTCATTCTGCAGCCAGTCCAGGCAAGATATCCTGTATATCTGGAAGGCTTATCAGTTATAAACTTCATTGAAAGAAAAGCAGGGTGGTGCCAATAAATCATTTATTTAAAGATAAATATTTGCACTATACCTAACAAAGTATACATTTTTGGAAAGGTAATGCAATTCTCTATACACTAATATAAATTTCATGTTAAAATAATGACTATTATTATACAAAATGAGATCACAAAGTAATAACAGTAATGAAAATATTCCGAAAAAAAAAATTACTCAGTTTTCAACCAGTATTTTTTGTAATAAGATGAACAGATAAGTATGCTATATCAATGTATAAAATAAAGAGAATTTTGTGATGATTATTCTGGTGAAAATTCTGTTAAAATCCATTTGAAAATAACAAAGATACAACAATTTAAATGAAATTACATTGGGATGAAAAACGGTGTAAAAAAAAAGATAATGCACCTTTGAAAAGCCTATTACCTTCCTACATTTCTTTATTTATGTACAATAAACTTCATTATTTTTCCTATTGAACAATATATTTTCTGAAAGCTTTTTGAATTTCCTATCAGAATATTAAATTACATTTATAATAAATTACAAACTATATGTACATTGCCAATGCCAAAACAACATGACCAACACCAAGCAGAAAAAATGGAGTGAACACATCAGAAAAAATACAAAACATATTTCAATAATTTTTTTCTCCCAGAAATATCAATAGTACAATAAAGGTGTTAGGGTATCAAATTTAGAGAACTTTATGCAGAGTATTCTGGTGAAAAAAATATAAAAATCCATGCAAGTATAAGAAAGATATTACATTTCTTATGAACATATGCAAATACAAAAATGTCAATAAAAAAGGAGGAAAAAATCAGATTTCTATTTACATACACCTTTGTTGCATTTGCACCCATATGTCTTTATACATATGTGGTTTTGTCACAAAACTATACATTTTCTGAAAGGGGAAGAAGAATGAAATTAGAAAAAGCAATTTTCATCTCATTTTTCAAAAATAACTACAAATACTTGCAGAAATAATGAAAAAAAAAATATTTTTTTACCTGACACGTCACAATAAATAATCCAGTTATATCACTCCTGTTCACTAATTTATATGCAGAAAGGTGTAAAGTTACAAATAAATAAATTGCACCCACAAAATATAATATCTAATTAGAAATTATTCATGGAATGACACAGAAATTATCACAGTTTTCAAACAACAAACACACACAGTATGGAATTTTCACTGAACACTGCCTTGTCACAGGAAACTTTCTAACCCTAATAATTTGCCCGCGTAATGTGATTAGGGAAACACTGAGTGTGGACTGGCACATTGCACTGCTGGCACCCCCACTTAGATGTGCCAGCTCGAGGTCCAGGTCCAAGCCTTGCTCTACATTCAATGCACACTTTTTTCTTGTCATACAACTTTACAAAGTCATGGTGCTGATGTGGCCGAACTTCTTGATTTGCAGGCATGTCACGATTATTTCTATGTTCATCAATGAGACCTTCAGCTAGATCTTCAACAAAATCCTGAAAGTTTGGCCACTCGCGCTGAACATCCTCCGGGTTTGAATCCTTGGCAATAATGTAAGCGTTGTGTGTAGCAGCCATCAGGAAGTAAAAAAATATCCTTCGCCACCACTTCCGGGACCGATGGTCAAGCATGTAGTAGCCTGTAAATAAGTAAGAACACTCATAAATATAAAGAAAACTTACATTGTTATAAACATAAATCATACAAATTGCAAATAAAACTAATGATTTGTATTTAGTATAAGAAAAACACATGGTATGCAGGCTAGTTCATTGTTTTGTAAAAAATATTATTCCCTACTCTCAAGTTCTGTAAATAAATTTGATATAAAATATATTTCTTTTTGATTTTTTTGTGAGTAAATTGATGGAAAAATAATAACCTATCATCTGGTCACACAAGTCCACACCCTTCATGTACTTCTGATAGTCGGACAACATAGATGGGACTTCCACTTGTCGCTGCTGGGGATTGCCAGACCTCCGATTTACGTGACCAACATCGGTTGGACTGTGGTAGTTCGACAACATGGTCACAGGTTTTGTGTCTTGCCATGTACAGAAGGACAATTCGTCTTTTTGAGCTAGCCTGTAGTCATGTTTGTTTAGCTTCAAGTTTTTCGGCAGTAGAGGGATGGGGAGACCTTTTCGATTACTACGTATGGTACCGCAGGCGAGGATACCTCTCATCCATAATTCATTCAGTAATGATGTTGACGTGTAGAAGTTGTCCATGAAAACACGCATGTTTGTGTGACAATAAGGGTTGAGTAGTTCTGTCACAACTCGGTGGGCAAGTCCCTTGCCTTCATTGTCAGTTTTTCCCGTGTAAATTTGGAAGTTGAGCATATAGCCGGTGGTTGCTTCAGCCAATACCCATATCTTCACACCCCACTTTATTGGCTTTGCAGGAAGATACTGACGAAAAGATAACCGTCCTTTAAATTTCACCATACTCTCATCAACAGATACGTGACCATATGGCGTATACATGTCCATAAATTTCTTGGAAAGGTAGTCCAAGAACCACCGCAGCTTATGCAACTTATCAGTCTGCTGTTCCTGAGGTCGCTCATTATCTTCAAGGTGGAGATACCGCCAGATTAAATTGAACCTGTCCCGAGCCATCACTTTCCCAAAGTTGGTAGAGAACATTCTCTTTTTCTGGCGCCAGTAGTCATTGCGGGCAGGTAGTCTGATGACTCCCATACAAAGAATTAGCCCGATGAAGGCTTTCATCACCCACTTTGTAACTGGAACCCACTTTGGTGCGAATGGTGGTGGTGGATTCTTCCTTCTCTCTTGTTCTGCATAGAGGTTGGTCTGATCTGCCAGCCTGTCCCACATACCTTCACCCCAGACCTGGCTAAAGTAGTGTTTGGGCTGGGCTTCAACAGGGTGAACTTCTGAAACACCACCATGTCTTGTATACGTACGATTGGGCCGTTGATCAAAGTTCTGAAACTTCCAGTCAGCATCAAAACCTTCAAAATCGTCATCGTCACTGTCAGACTCAAAGAATCTTTCTTCCCAATTTAAATTCTCGTTCTCAGCCACGTTCTCAGGGACCAACCTTTCTCTATTCACATTAAAAATGTCTCCCAATTCACTGCCCTCGTCATAATTGTCTATTTCTATGTCAGATCCGTCACTAACAACGTCTGATTCATCCATCATTTGGCAAGAAACGAAGAAAATTGAGCGTATATTTATTTTTTTCATCCACTTCCGTATTTTTGATTTTCGCGCACCTTTTTGCGCATGTACACCGCCGGAAACGGTGTTTAAGTACGGGAAATTACTTCCCTTGAATTTACAAGTTTGTTTACGATCGAAAATGAAAGTAAACGTAACAAAAATGGACTTGAAAAGAGATCGGTATCGAGATACGCCTGGAGTCGTATCCCGAATGATAAGCGCGGTACACCCAGCTGCGTATCCCGAATGAAATGGGTTAATACAATCTCAAGTCAACCAATATATACATATAAATTGCACTGGACCCTAGAACTGTAAAATAAAGTTGTAGACAGAGTTTTCATTTCTTTGTTTTCTTTTACTCAAGTGTAAAAATAATTCTACTGAATGAATGGAGCACAAAAGTACAATTCTATATTTTATTAACCTCCCTCATTACAGTACTCTGGGGATTAGGGCGGTCCCCCAAAGTACTTTACAATAGTGGTAATTCGATGAGTACGGTTATACATACATCATACAATTGTTTGTCCGTTTTTAGCCCTGTCGTACGCACACTACTGGAATGAAAACACGTAAAATGTACAGTGTCTCTAGTAAACATGGCGGCTCGAAATCGTTCCGGTTCGTAGCTCCCTCGATAGTATCTCACAATCTGTGGTAAATTTATAGGTCCTTCTACTTTGAACGAGGCGGATATGGTAGATACATCTATACGTCTTAACTGCACATCCCATCCCATCTTTAGTAATAGGCGAGCGTATTGTTTCAGGCGTCGCTTAGTTTCTTTAACAGAGTTGGCCTTCCAGTTGGCTATCATTTTTTCATTAGGATGACCCAACTGGAGCCCTGCAGTCCCAGTTTTTCAATCAGAGCCCTGTTTGTTTTAACAGGGTTACCGGCAAGACCAGTACCAATTGGTTCATTGTAAGGTTTTTCTATTATAAATGTTCTCCATGAACATTTCTCGATGCAACTTTTTATTTCGCTGGTTTCAATAGTTTCCTGGACGAAGTTTTTCAACAGATTCTATTGTTCCGTTATACAAAGAAACTGGTGAATAGTCAAAAACTTTTTCCGTGTTTAAAACATGTTTTCTGATGTAGTGAGGAAAAAATCCTCTTGGCAACCAAAATTGACGTATATCCAGATTTGTCATTATGACAAATAAACATGTAATTGCAATTATGTCTTGTTGTTTTTTACGAGCTGATGAAGTCAGTAATATTAATAATCAGCAAGTAATGCAAGGATGATACACTCATGTTGTTATAGTTTTGGTGGTCTAATTCATAATGCAGTTCATTGGTTGCATTTTGGTAAGTTGGATATAAATGATAGTATAAATATATTTCATTTATTCAAGTATTGCTTCATTCTAAAAAGCACAGTCTGGCACCATTGCAAATGTTTATTTTGCCTATTTCTATAATACCGCAGTCCTGTGTCACAGCAGTAGAAAGTAACATTTCTATGAATAAAACTTGGGAGATATAAAGTCATGATGGTATAGGTCTGCAGACTCTTAGGCACAATTAGGATTATCATGAACCATGTCTCATGTTTATTAACTTGAAAAAAATAAAATATTCATGTTTGATTTGGATCTGTGTGGCTTTAGCTTGAAACATCACATTAGCAATGGCAAAAATCAAATTACTAAAGGCTCATTCATAGGATGTTTACAATAGCCAATGTTAGACCAACTACGTTGTAGGAAATTAAACGTCTTTCTATTGACACAGCAAGTTGCTCAGACAATCCCTGATGTGGCTTTCTGTGTTCTGACCACCCAGTCAGTTCAATGAGACGTGAGGTCAGCATCGTATGAACACTATGTCAGTTCAACCAGTCACTATGGTGCTGTCAACATTAGATGAGAGGCAATGTTAGTATTCAATGGGAGTGGCGACTATATTTATCCCTACTCTGTTACCTGTGACGGTAAGGGAATCCGTGCAATGATTCTGTCTAGCACCAGGCCAGTATATCTGGTTTACGTGCTCTTTTTAATGATTCTGTCTAGCACCAGGCCAGTATACATTTTTTTGTATCTGGTTTACGTGCACTTTTAATGATTCTGTCTAGCACCAGGCCAGTATATCTGGTTTACCTGCACTGAGAATGATTATGTATGTCTAGCACCAGGCCAGTATATCTGGTTTACCTGCACTGAGAATGATTATGTATGTCTAGCACCAGGCCAGTATATCTGGTTTACGTGCTCTGTTAATGATTATGTCGAGCACCAGGCCAGTATATCTGGTTTACGTGCACTTTTAATGATTCTGTCTAGCACCAGACCAGTATATCTGTTTTACCTGCACTGAGAATGATTATGTATGTCTAGCACCAGGCCAGTATATCTGGTTTGAGTACTGTGAGATGCACTAAACTCAACTTGTAAAAATCGACCTGTAATAAATGCAATGAACATGAACAAAAGTATCTTTCACACAGAGCTTAGTGTTTGTTTCTGTCATTGTAAATGGAGATGTTTCATTCTAAAATGCTCTCTCCTTCATTTTCAGCACTTTAAAATAAGAAAGGATATTGCCTTTATATGCAAATGAATATAAACACCACATAATTATCTCTGTAAAAGAGAACAATATTTGCTATATGACTGTTACCATCAATAATGACGAAGTGCTGCTGAACACAATAATAATGTAACTGTATTGCCCTTTAATGCATCATAGAAAGGAATAATGCAATCATTGCCATAGGCAAGGATAATGTTTTGCAAAGATTAACAACTAAAATGAACTTTTGTCTATGCAATTTTTAATCTCACGGCTTTCAATTGTTTCCTTGACGAGATTTTCCACAGATTCTACTGTTCCATAAAACAAAGAAACTGGTTCATTACTCGAAAACATTTTCAGCGTTTAACAGATGCTTTCTAATATAATGCGGAAAATGTAAGTTTTCCTTAAAATATCTATATTCAGCGCTCAATTTTGGAATTCCAAAACCACCCCTGCGTTCCATTTTACAAAAATGAAATCGCCCACCTCCAAACTGATGTTCTTCTTCTTCTTTTCATGGCTTATGTGTATGTAATTATTACCACTAAATTGGTTAATAGTTACTCGGTATCTACCGTATCCAAACTCTTGACTTACTCGGACAAGATGTCCAGTGGAATAATCTACCATTCATCAAAACAGTGTAAGTTAGTGTTAAATACCATAAAAAAGGAAACCAAATATACTGTGTTTGCAGCAAAAATATAATCAATTGGCTGGCCCTGAAAAGGGCCTTTTTGGGGTAGTGAGTGCTTTATAATGGATATGCAGTTTTTATTTCTACATTAGAGTGCCGAATTTTATCTAGTACAGAAAAAGAAAATCCAAGATGTATTATAACAACCCTGCATGTTTTTACAGGGATACCGTCAAGGCCGGTGCAAATTGGTTCCTTGTACGATTTTTCTATAATTAATGTTCTCCATGAACATTTGTCTATGCAATTTTAATCTCACGGCTTTCAATTGTTTCCTTGACGAGATTTTCCACAGATTCTACTGTTCCATAAAACAAAGAAACTGGTTCATTACTCGAAAACATTTTCAGCGTTTAACAGATGCTTTCTAATATAATGCGGAAAATGTAAGTTTTCCTTAAAATATCTATATTCAGCGCTCAATTTTGGAATTCCAAAACCACCCCTGCGTTCCATTTTACAAAAATGAAATCGCCCACCTCCAAACTGATGTTCTTCTTCTTCTTTTCATCGCTTATGTGTATGTAATTATTACCACTAAATTGGTTAATAGTTACTCGGTATCTACCGTATCCAAACTCTTGACTTACTCGGACAAGATGTCCAGTGGAATAATCTACCATTCATCAAAACAGTGTAAGTTAGTGTTAAATACCATAAAAAAGGAAACCAAATATACTGTGTTTGCAGCAAAAATATAATCAATTGGCTGGCCCTGAAAAGGGCCTTTTTGGGGTAGTGAGTGCTTTATAATGGATATGCAGTTTTAATTTCTACATTAGAGTGCCGAATTTTATCTAGTACAGAAAAAGAAAATCCAAGATGTATTATAACAACCCTGCATGTTTTTACAGGGATACCTTCAAGGCCGGTGCAAATTGGTTCCTTGTACGATTTTTCTATAATTAATGTTCTCCATGAACATTTGTCTATGCAATTTTAATCTCACGGCTTTCAATTGTTTCCTTGACGAGATTTTCCACAGATTCTACTGTTCCATAAAACAAAGAAACTGGTTCATTACTCGAAAACATTTTCAGCGTTTAACAGATGCTTTCTAATATAATGCGGAAAATGTAAGTTTTCCTTAAAATATCTATATTCAGCGCTCAATTTTGGAATTCCAAAACCACCCCTGCGTTCCGTTTTACAAAAATGAAATCGCCCACCTCCAAACTGATGTTCTTCTTCTTTTTTTCATCGCTTATGTGTATGTTATTATTACCACTAAATTGGTTAATAGTTACTTGGTATCTACCGTATCCAAACTCTTGACTTACTTGGACAAGATGTCCAGTGGAATAAATTACCATTCATCAAAACAGTGTTAGTTAGTGTTAAATACCAAAAAAAAAGAAACCAAATATACTGTGTTTGCAGCAAAAATATAATCAATTGGCTGGCCCTGAAAAGGGCCTTTTTGGGGTAGTGAGTGCTTTATAATGGATATGCAGTTTTAATTTCTACATTAGAATGCCGAATTTTATCTAGTACAGAAAAAGAAAATCCAAGATGTATTATAACAACCCTGCATGTTTTTACAGGGATACCGTCAAGGCCGGTGCAAATTGGTTCCTTGTACGATTTTTCTATAATTAATGTTCTCCATGAACATTTGTCTATGCAATTTTTAATCTCACGGCTTTCAATTGTTTCCTTGACGAGATTTTCGACAGATTCTACTGTTCCATAAAACAAAGAAACTGGTTCATTACTCGAAAACATTTTCAGCGTTTAACAGATGCTTTCTAATATAATGCGGAAAATGTAAGTTTTCCTTAAAATATCTATATTCAGCGCTCAATTTTGGAATTCCAAAACCACCCCTGCGTTCCGTTTTACAAAAATGAAATCGCCCACCTCCAAACTGATGTTCTTCTTCTTTTTTTCATCGCTTATGTGTATGTTATTATTACCACTAAATTGGTTAATAGTTACTTGGTATCTACCGTATCCAAACTCTTGACTTACTTGGACAAGATGTCCAGTGGAATAAATTACCATTCATCAAAACAGTGTTAGTTAGTGTTAAATACCAAAAAAAAAGAAACCAAATATACTGTGTTTGCAGCAAAAATATAATCAATTGGCTGGCCCTGAAAAGGGCCTTTTTGGGGTAGTGAGTGCTTTATAATGGATATGCAGTTTTAATTTCTACATTAGAATGCCGAATTTTATCTAGTACAGAAAAAGAAAATCCAAGATGTATTATAACAACCCTGCATGTTTTTACAGGGATACCGTCAAGGCCGGTGCAAATTGGTTCCTTGTACGATTTTTCTATAATTAATGTTCTCCATGAACATTTGTCTATGCAATTTTTAATCTCACGGCTTTCAATTGTTTCCTTGACGAGATTTTCGACAGATTCTACTGTTCCATAAAACAAAGAAACTGGTTCATTACTCGAAAACATTTTCAGCGTTTAACAGATGCTTTCTAATATAATGCGGAAAATGTAAGTTTTCCTTAAAATATCTATATTCAGCGCTCAATTTTGGAATTCCAAAACCACCCCTGCGTTCCGTTTTACAAAAATGAAATCGCCCACCTCCAAACTGATGTTCTTCTTCTTTTTTTCATCGCTTATGTGTATGTTATTATTACCACTAAATTGGTTAATAGTTACTTGGTATCTACCGTATCCAAACTCTTGACTTACTTGGACAAGATGTCCAGTGGAATAAATTACCATTCATCAAAACAGTGTTAGTTAGTGTTAAATACCAAAAAAAAAGAAACCAAATATACTGTGTTTGCAGCAAAAATATAATCAATTGGCTGGCCCTGAAAAGGGCCTTTTTGGGGTAGTGAGTGCTTTATAATGGATATGCAGTTTTAATTTCTACATTAGAATGCCGAATTTTATCTAGTACAGAAAAAGAAAATCCAAGATGTATTATAACAACCCTGCATGTTTTTACAGGGATACCGTCAAGGCCGGTGCAAATTGGTTCCTTGTACGATTTTTCTATAATTAATGTTCTCCATGAACATTTGTCTATGCAATTTTTAATCTCACGGCTTTCAATTGTTTCCTTGACGAGATTTTCGACAGATTCTACTGTTCCATAAAACAAAGAAACTGGTTCATTACTCGAAAACATTTTCAGCGTTTAACAGATGCTTTCTAATATAATGCGGAAAATGTAAGTTTTCCTTAAAATATCTATATTCAGCGCTCAATTTTGGAATTCCAAAACCACCCCTGCGTTCCATTTTACAAAAATGAAATCGCCCACCTCCAAACTGATGTTCTTCTTCTTCTTTTCATTGCTAATGTGTATGTTATTATTACCACTAAATTGGTTAATAGTTACTCGGTATCTACCGTATCCAAACTCTTGACTTACTCGGACAAGATGTCCAGTGGAATAATCTACCATTCATCAAAACAGTGTTAGTTAGTGTTAAATACCATAAACAAAGAATCCAAATATACGGAAAAATTACCACAGCAGTTTCTCTCTTTGATGGGATACGCATTCCAAGATTTCCCATGTTCCTCTCTGCTTCAGACAGCTGCAGTTACTTTGGTACTATTCTTGAATGGTGGCCATAATGCACAGTTATTTCCTTCTAATCAGTTGCTTGGCAAAACCTCCACTTCGTCAGAATCAGTAAAATAAAAACTTTGAATTCTGCTGCTTTCTAACGATCTACTTCACACAGCGGACATTTTCTGTTTAACTCTTTTGACAAAAAACGGAGCCAGGGCAACTAAAGCTTCTGAAATCATCTGGACAGTGTTTGCAGCAAAAATATAATCAATTGGCTGGCCCTGAAAATGGCCTTTTTGGGGTAGTGAGTGCTTTATAATGGATATGCAGTTTTAATTTCTACATTAGAATGCCGAATTTTATCTAGTACAGAAAAAGAAAATCCAAGATGTATTATAACAACCCTGCATGTTTTTACAGGGATACCGTCAAGGCCGGTGCAAATTGGTTCCTTGTACGATTTTTCTATTATTAATGTTCTCCATGAACATTTGTCTATGCAATTTTTAATCTCACGGCTTTCAATTGTTTCCTTGACGAGTTTTTCCACAGATTCTACTGTTCCATAAAACAAAGAAGCTGGTTCATTACTCGAAAACATTTTCAGCGTTTAACAGATGCTTTCTCATATAATGCGGAAAATGTAAGTTTTCCTTAAAATATCTATATTCAGCGCTCAATTTTGGAATTCCAAAACCACCCCTGCGTTCCATTTTACAAAAATGAAATCGCCCACCTCCAAACTGATGTTCTTCTTCTTCTTTTCATTGCTTATGTGTATGTTATTATTACCACTAAATTGGTTAATAGTTACTCGGTATCTACCGTATCCAAACTCTTGACTTACTGGACAAGATGTCCAGTGGAATAATCTACCATTCATCAAAACAGTGTTAGTTAGTGTTAAATACCATAAAAAAAGAATCCAAATATACTGAAAAATTACCACAGCAGTTTCTCTCTTTGATGGGTTACGCATTCCAAGATTTCCCATGTTCCTCTCTGCTTCAGACAGCTGCAGTTACTTTGGTACTATTCTTGAATGGTGGTCATAATGCACAGTTATTTCCTTCTAATCAGTTGCTTGGCAAAACCTCCACTTCGTCAGAATCAGTAAAATAAAAACTTTGAATTCTGCTGCTTTCTAACGATCTACTTCACGCAAGCACTTCACGCAAGCGTACATTTTCTGTTTAACTCTTATGACAAAAAACGGAGCCAGGGCAACTTAAGCTTCTGAAATCATCTGGACAGTGTTTGCAGCAAAAATATAATCAATTGGCTGGCCCTGATTGGCATACATCATATGCGGACATGGCATACTGCAGATTACTATTGGAATAAATGCATTCATTGTTCAATTGTGTTTAATGATAGATTCACATTTTTAACGCATCTAAAACAAAGTTGTTCAGTGAAATTATGAACGTTGCTAGAAAGGTGCCCCCGATTGAACGGACCTCGTGTTTTGTGATTATTGTGTATTTGTAAAATAAAATTGTAGACATAGCATTCATTTCTTTGTTTTCTTTTACTCAAGTGTAAAAATAACTATACTCAACAAATAGAACACAAAAGTACAGTTCTATATTTTATTAACCCCGCTCAATACAGTACTCCAGGGATAAGGGCGGTCCCCCGAAGTACTTTACAATAGTGGTAGTTCGATAATTCATATTTATCCGGCTTCATCTGTTTGGGATAAGTTTCAAAGGTGAGTAACCTATTCTCGTAATATTCCATTCCACTAACAGCAAATGGGGCTGAATCTGTTTCCATTATTGCAATATTAGAAAGACATATTTTTTCTTCAACAAATGTCTTACAAAAACTCTACATGACTTTACAGGTATACCTTCAAGAATTGTGCCAATGGCGTTCTTGAAGTTTTTTTCAATCACTAAAGTTCTTCGCCACCCATTTTCTGTACATGTTTTAATATTTCCATTTTTAATAATTTCATTTACTAATTTTACCACAGAATCTACTGTTCCTTAGAACAAAGAAACTGGTCCATTATCAAAAATCTGCTCCGCATTAAAAACATGCTTCCTAATGTAATGAGGATCATTAAAATGCTCCTTAAAGTATTTCAGTTCAGCACTCATTGGTGGTGGAACTCAAAAACCACATCTACCTGTCATCTTATCAAAAAAATCTCACAATTTGTGGTAAATTTATAGGTCCTTCTACTTTGAACGAGGCGGATATGGTAGATACATCTATACGTCTTAACTGGACATCCCATCCCATCTTTTGTAATAGGCGAGCGTATCGTCTCATACAATGTCCTCCAATCTTCTTAGATTTCCATTGAGCTCCGGAAAATGTTCTAGGGTCATATATGATACAGGAGCATTGTAATGTTAGTTCTCTTAAGTTAATATCACAATGTAGGTCCGTAGTGAGGACAACGTTGTTAATCATCTTTCTCTAGAGGGTCCAAAATATAGATCTAATATTCGTGTAAACCTATTGGCCGCTTCCCTGGCTTCGCTTCTGAGTTGTCGTAATCTCAACCACCAACACACCTCATCTATAAACCAACAAACAGCGAGCACGAGTCCAAACATAATGAATGTATGACAGTCAAGTTCAGTTTTTATAGTAGAGTACACTGTTTATATAGTGCTCCTGTCTTCTGATTGGTCCAACACGATTTAGCCAATCACTGTCTCACACACATAGTTGGTTTTATTTTAGTTTCAAAGTGAAAGGGCTTTAGCAAACTCCGTTTAGGCACGCCCACCATCTTTAGATATTCACAGTTAGGAGACCATTTGTCGTGTTCGTTGGCGGCGTTGTCGTCCTTTTCCCAGTCTTTCAAATGTAGGTTACATCGGAAACACATGACCCTATCGGATTTTCCAGTGTAATAGAAACCGGCTTTAGCCAATTCATATTTATCCGGCTTCATCTGTTTGGGATAAGTTTCAAAGGTGAGTAACCTATTCTCGTAATATTCCATTCCACTAACAGCAAATGGGGCTGAATCTGTTTCCATTATTGCAATATTAGAAAGACATATTTTTTCTTCAACAAATGTCTTACAAAAACTCTACATGACTTTACAGGTATACCTTCAAGGTTTGTGCCAATGGCGTTCTTGAAGTTTTTTTCAATCACTAAAGTTCTTCGCCACCCATTTTCTGTACATGTTTTAATATTTCCATTTTTAATAATTTCATTTACTAATTTTACCACAGAATCTACTGTTCCGTAGAACAAAGAAACTGGTCCATTATCAAAAATCTGCTCCGCATTAAAAACATGCTTCCTAATGTAATGAGGATCATTAAAATGCTCCTTAAAGTATTTCAGTTCAGCACTCATTGGTGGTGGAACTCAAAAACCACATCTACCTGTCATCTTATCAAAAAAATCTCACAATCTGTGGTAAATTTATAGGTCCTTCTACTTTGAACGAGGCGGATATGGTAGATACATCTATACGTCTTAACTGGACATCCCATCCCATCTTTTGTAATAGGCGAGCGTATCATCTTGAAGTTTTTTTCAATCACTAAAGTTCTTCGCCACCCATTTTCTGTACATGTTTTAATATTTCCATTTTTAATAATTTCATTTACTAATTTTACCACAGAATCTACTGTTCTGTAGAACAAAGAAACTGGTCCATTATCAAAAATCTGCTCCGCATTAAAAACATGCTTCCTAATGTAATGAGGATCATTAAAATGCTCCTTAAAGTATTTCAGTTCAGCACTCATTGGTGGTGGAACTCAAAAACCACATCTACCTGTCATCTTATCAAAAAAATCTCACAATCTGTGGTAAATTTATAGGTCCTTCTACTTTGAACGAGGCGGATATGGTAGATACATCTATACGTCTTAACTGGACATCCCATCCCATCTTTTGTAATAGGCGAGCGTATCATCTTGAAGTTTTTTTCAATCACTAAAGTTCTTTGCCACCCATTTTCTGTACATGTTTTAATATTTCCATTTTTAATAATTTCATTTACTAATTTTACCACAGAATCTACTGTTCCGTAGAACAAAGAAACTGGTCCATTATCAAAAATCTGCTCCGCATTAAAAACATGCTTCCTAATGTAATGAGGATCATGAAAATGCTCCTTAAAGTATTTCAGTTCAGCACTCATTGGTGGTGGAACTCAAAAACCACATCTACCTGTCATCTTATCAAAAAAATCTCACAATCTGTGGTAAATTTATAGGTCCTTCTACTTTGAACGAGGCGGATATGGTAGATACATCTATACGTCTTAACTGGACATCCCATCCCATCTTTTGTAAAAGGCGGGCGTATCGTCTCAGGCGTCGCTTAGCTTCTTTAACAGAGTTGGCCTTCCCGTTCACGATCATTTTTCCATTAGGGAATAACATACAATGTCCTCCAATCTTCTTAGATTTCCATTGAGCTCCGGAAAATGTTCTAGGGTTATATATGATACAGGAGCATTGTAATGTTAGTTCTCTTAAGTTAATATCACAATGTAGGTCCGTAGTGAGGACAACGTTGTTAATCATCTTTCTCTAGAGGGTCCAAAATATAGATCTAATATTCGTGTAAACCTATTGGCCGCTTCCCTGGCTTTGCTTCTGAGTTGTCGTAATCTCAACCACCAACACACCTCATCTATAAACCAACAAACAGCGAGCACGAGTCCAAACATAATGAATGTATGACATTTCACATTAATTGGACACTAAAAATTTCATTTGTAGACTCTCTTTTATTCAGTCAAGTCCAGTTATAATTTAATAAAATTGATAAAAATGTTTCATTTGTGTTATAGTATGATTAGTGAAGTGCTATTCTTTTTGATGAGTGGTGGACATGGTGAACACAGGTTATGAAATGTTAAGACTAACATTATCTGGCAGGATGGAGAAAGAAAGGTTGTAAAAGAGAACTATGTACAAGTTGAAAATTGTTTAACATTAACAAAAGCTATAATAAGCACGGAGAATAACAACCTGGTAACTTTGGCTATAAATGAAATGAATATACAGCAAGCAGTAGAACTGACCCTAACGTGGCCTGATGAGGTCTATGTACATTGTATTTGTATTATTGTGTTGTAATAATGAATATTATTCACTCAGTGAAACCAGCACTTGGAGAATGGCAACCTGCCTATAGATCCATCCGTAAAGAAGAAGTTATAATTGCCCGATGCAGGATTGGGCACACACGTCTTACGCATTCCTGGCTGTTTGGCCAGGATGCTAGACTGGAATGCATTCCATGTGATACACCTTTCACAGTACAGCATTTTCTCGTCGACTGTGTTGACCTTCAGCCAGTCCGTTCCCAATTTTTTAATACTACTGACGTTAGAAGTCTATTTGAGACTGTACAAGTTGGAAAAATTATAAACTATATCAAAGAGATTGGTTTTTACAGCAAGTTATAATAATTTTAATCTATACACACATATATATTACATGTATCAGTGAATGAGGAAGCTATGATATTTATAATCTAAAATCTCATATTATACTATATTTACCCCAATTTAACATATACAAGTATATCACGTACCTTTTTTAGTTTCACATATTTTTAACATTTCTTGCGCGCTAAATGACCAAAGCTGTCGATGCGCCATAAAACAACATAATAATAATAAAAGTGAATGAGGATTGCCTCGCTCACTCTAATACATAAAATATATTCTTACATAATGATCCTTTTTACACGCTATATTTGCACAAGTTTAACATATTTACAAGAATATCACATAACCTTTTTTAGTTTCACATATTTTTAACATTTCTTGCGCGCTAAATGACCAAAGCTGTCGATGCGCCATAAAACAACATGATAATAATAATTAAACGATAAATACAGCTCAGTGGTTAAGGGCTTGATTCTTTGTCTGAGCGTTCCATACCTAACCCATTGTGAAATAATGTTAATTTCAGTAAAATGAATTTTTACTGTCATCAAGAAGAAACCATGCAGTTCTTGATAGCATTTTATTATACATTGATAACAAATAGTAAGTTGATATTAAAAACATATGTGTATTATCAAAATCTAGTACACACTACAACATGCATTATCGAAATCTGGTTCATACTACAACACACAATTATCACTGCCCATCAAACAGAGCATCCTCAATGTCTATCGAGTAAACTGCAGGTGATTCAAACAGATCAAATATGTTATCTCTGTCATAACGTTTTGGTGGAGTTACGGGTGAGTAATCTGGAGACAACACCCGAATTGGTTGTGATACATGCGGTATCATAGACGTTGCAGGTGTCTGTAGAACCTGTGCAGGAACCACGTTAGTAGAGCTTGATGATGATGAACGCAACACAGACGTTGTAGGTGTTGCCAGAAGCTTTCCCAGAATCGATTGTGCTGGTAGAGATGCTGACGTCCTGGTGGTGGCACAATCTGCGCAGGAGCTATGTGAGCAAAGCTTGTTGCGGGTGATGACACAATCTGCGCAGGAGCTACGCGAGCAGAGCTTGATGTCCACATGTTGTCTCCCGTTCTCACGAGCCTACATTTCAAGGCACCATTATCCACCCTGGTTTTCTTTGTAGGGGGTTGGTTCTCCATATCCATAACAAGGCTTCTTTTGTTTCCTTGCTTTTGTTCCTTAAAGTAAACAATTGTCAAATGTTATATTTATCAAATAATCATTTATTTATCTTCATACATAACTATACCTTCCAATTTAGACTGTACCGCAAATTGAAAACAGGCATCCTAATTCGTTGATCCAATTTCACTATTCATGTGCCTTCAGTGTCAATTGTAAACACGGTTATAATTGCGCCGATCACTAATTTAAACTGAAGTCAAACAGGCCTTTTAATCGTAAATACTTAACGAGATGAAGTCTGTTATATATTGTTTACCTCAATTGTACACGTTAGGAGCGGAAACACCTATTTTTCGGTTAAAACAATACCCATAATACATTTGAATACAGTTCCTCACATAAAATGAAGATCCTACGGTACCTATACGACATTGGCAGCATAAGTTAAATATAGCCTAGCCACAGATCTAGTGTATAATGCTATTTTTAATATAATATTATAGCTAATAACACAGTAATAGACTTACCTTCTTTCCTTTTGGAATGTTTTCACTTTCCTTCATCAAAGACAGGGAGATTCCCAAGAGTTCTTGGAAATCGCCCACCTCCAAACTGATCTTCTTCTTCTTTTCATCGCTAATGTGTATGTTATTATTACCACTAAATTGGTTAATAGTTACTCGGTATCTACCGTATCCAAACTCTTGACTTACTCGGACAAGATGTCCAGTGGAATAATCTACCATTCATCAAAACAGTGTAAGTTAGTGTTAAATACCATAAAAAAAAGAAACCAAATATACTGAAAAATTACCACAGCAGTTTCTCTCTTTGATGCGATACGCATTCCAAGATTTCCCATGTTCCTCTCTGCTTCAGACAGCTGCAGTTACTTTGGTACTATTCTTGAATGGTGGCCATAATGCACAGTTATTTCCTTCTAATCAGTTGCTTGGCAAAACCTCCACTTCGTCAGAATCAGTAAAATAAAAACTTTGAATTCTGCTGCTTTCTAACGATCTACTTCACGCAGCGGACATTTTCTGTTTAACTCTTTTGACAAAAAACGGAGCCAGGGCAACTAATTTAAACTTCTGAAATTCTCTGGACAGTGTTTGAATGAATGGTTAATCACCACAAACCAATTAATGTCCCTAATTACCGGTAATAATTATTAGGAATGTTTACCTGTCTTAGACAGTAAAAGACACAATCTTTGTGCTGTGTCCATTGGGCCTAATTTTTGTGACAATTTTGAAGACATTATTGTTGTTGTGTAATGTGATAGTATATAAATAAGTAACAAATGATAATAAATCCAAGATGTATTATAACCAACCCTGCATGTTTTTACAGGGATACCGTCAAGACTGGTGCAAATTGGACAGTGTTTGCAGCAATTCTGCATTTGTTGATCAAGGGACCCCTAATCCCCATCAACAACATGCACTGTACCACACCCAAACACACTTAATGCAAAAAGTTATTTGGGAATGGCGATACCATGCCAATTGGGAGCTGCTGAAATGGTGAAACACCAATTTGGTGATCAGGTTGTACTCCTGCTATGAGGTCCTGGTCTTTTCTAAGTCTAGCATCAGTGTCAGGGAAACTCATTTTGCCATGCCAAATACCTTTTTCATGTGTAGTGTTACAGACGATGTTTGAACTTCAGAACTTTCACTCATATCTGAAATGCACAAACAATCTACAACTTAAAGAAAATACCAATTAAATATGTTACATTATCAATTAGGAGTAACTAGGGACACCAAATAGTGTGACTTATACAGACAGTATCTTGTCTGCCTGAATATTAATTAGCAGTCATCATTTCCTGCTCTTAAGACCTTCTGCATGTACATGTATGTGCCCTTAACCCATTGACTACCCTATGTTGTATGCTATGGTGCACTGTAACATAACAGCAAGGTAGACAGATCTGTTAGTTTATGTGTAAGCATGTGTGATAAAACGTCCCTGCAGCCTCTTTAGAGCCAGACCAACATGAAACTTGATTAGAATATATATATATCTTTCTCAGGGCTTCATTAACTGACATGTGGAGGTTTAAGACCCTGATTAGACTGCCTGGATGCATATATCTGAGGAGACATTTTGTGAAGTTGTGACCCATATATGTTGCTAGTACTTGCTTGCACATGAACTAACCATGCACATTTCTGTATTGGGTTGGGGTATTTTCAGCATTTAGTATTTCCTGTAGCATTCTTTAGCAGAAATCAGAAAGCTTTAAAATGAACTAATGATTGTTTGCCATGTAAACTTACAAATGTATGTTTTATAATTTGACATTGAACATCTTTGTTACAATAGACATGAATGCTGAAAATACCCCCCAGTCAAATAATTGATTGGATAGCCAGGCAACCACAGTGCAAGTGGACCTGGGGGCTCACCATAGCAGTTCTTTTTAAGGTATCGTAATTTTATTGTATCTTTACGGATTCAGAACGTCTTCATTTTATTGTGACACTTTGATAATTAGTGAACATATTATGAAATTATACCATTTAGTAAAGTCATAACTGCAATTTTTTCAGCAGAAATCAAGGATTGCAATATTACCGCACAAACCTACGTCCAAGCTTGGAGTGTTCATCATCTGTCTGGGCCCCATATACAGGCTGCCTTATAGACCAACTTGAAATGGTTCAGCGTAGGGCATCTCATTTTGTCAAACACGACTACTCAAGGACTAGTAGTGTCAGTGACATGTTGACAGAGCTAGAATGGGAAATCCTCTTTATTTTCCAATTAGCAACGTAGATACTGTTAGAGCTGGATCTACATATATATTTTCTGTAAAAGCAATTTGCCTGAAGGACCATTTTGTCGTGACTTGCGCCATATAC
Source organism: Mactromeris polynyma (assembly GCA_032209605.1). Classification (NCBI taxonomy): domain Eukaryota; kingdom Metazoa; phylum Mollusca; class Bivalvia; order Venerida; family Mactridae; genus Mactromeris; species Mactromeris polynyma. Next base: position 1,022,011 of record JASFXZ010000065.1, read on the forward strand.
AGCACACACACCGTAGACATTAAATTCAAAATTTGTAGAAAAGTCTAGAACCGCACATGTTGTTTCAATATGTCTCCCACAAAACCAAATAATGTTTATCCTCTAACTTCCAGAAAGTCTTCTTGGTCTTCTTGAGAAACTGAACCCATAGTCCATGATCGTCTGTCGAACAATCTGAAATTTAACCAAAATTATTGTAATTTTTGAAAACATTTTATATACGTGTATATCAATAGTTATTTATCATACAAACCGATGTGGGAAAGCATTATTTCAGGAGGAATTTTTGTTTTAATTCACAACATTTATTCAGATTCATCTTATAATAGTTCACAGTAAGTATTATTCTTTCATTCAGAAAATACCAAATAAAACAATGGTAAAACAACAAATGCAACATTATGAACAAAACCTGTTAAAACAACAACTGCACCTTTTTGACATAATTAAAAGGAGATCTTTAATTCAACTGTAAACATTTATAATTAAGTTATTAGGCATTTTACAGGTTACACATCAATACAAATTAATGAGTTTAGATTTAGCACTATAGTCTGCATTTTGATACGCAATCATTTGATGAATACTTGATGTATCTGAAAAATGTCATTTTAACAATAACAAAACACAAACAAACAGAGAACTCTCAACAACACGTAGGACTGCACGAATCAATGACTTCCCGTGTTGTACCATAATGTAGTTCCCTGTCTGATACCTTAAGTCAACCACCAAACGAAAGAATAAAGGGATGGAATCAAATGCAAGTCTAAACCTACACGCAAAGTTCACCTATCTGAGATTTAAACCTGCGACCCTCTATACGAAAGTACCTATACAGAGATGGTCTTATATTCTCATTAAAGATAATTAATGGTCACACTACTGATATAAATCAAGTATCAAATTACGTGATCTGTTGGCTGTTATCACTCACTATATAACTTCATCTGGAACATCAAGGCCTGGCGTCAGTGTCGGTCATGATGGGCTCAGTAGGCTAGTGATCACTTCCATAGTCGGCGACACTGAATACAAAAGGTAAGTATACACGCATGGTCTTATTTAATCATTAATTGACACAATCCTTATATTCAAATCCTTATATTAATTAAGGCAATGGTCACAATACTGCTATTAATTATATATCAAATGATCTTGTCTGTTGGTTGTTTGGAACATCATGCATTGTCTTGCTGGAAGTCTGGAGTACTTCCATGCATGGGTTCAGAAGGCTGGTAATCCTGGTCTGGCATGTCATCCCCACACAGGCCACCTACTTTTAGAATGTTGTCATTGCTGTCTGGTGCCTTATATCTGTATTTTCAGTGCCAAAGCTTATATCTAGCAAACAATTCTCTCCAAAAGTATTGCTGGTTAGTGGCAAATTTGATATTCTTTTAGCTGATAATAATGATATTTTGATTAGGAATGTCACATTGTTCTTTTACAAAGCTTTTAAATATAGAAGTAGCTTCATCTCTACTATGACCTAGATTTTTAAACGCCCGTTTGAAAAACGGGACATATTATGGGAACACCTGTGGCAGGCGCCGTCCACATGTTGTCCGCTCTCTAAGTCAAAGAGTTTTCATCTGAAATTTACCAAACTTGGTGAAAATGTTTGTGGGCATAATATCTCGACCAAGTTCGATAACCAGCCACATCTCCCCATGCACTTTGGAATTATGGCCCTTGAATTATCCAAAATTGCCCAAATTAGCCTTGTCTGCTCTCTAAGTCAAACAGTTTTCATCTGATCTTCACCTAACTTGGTGAAAATGTTTGTGGGCATAATATCTCGGCCAAGATCGATAACCAGCAACATCGCCCCAGGCACTTCTGAATTATCCAAAATTGGCTAAATAAGCCTTGTCCGCTCTCAAAGTCAGAGTTTTCATCTGATCATGTGGGCATAATATCTCTGCCAAGTTCGATAACCAGCCATATCGCTCAAGTCACTCGGGAGTTATCACCTTTTGATTTTAGAAATTACCTAAAATATTTCCTGTTTTAACTCTGAGCTCTGACTAATGACGGATGTTTTTTTTGACAGTTTGCCACTATTGTTGAACATTGTTGAATGTTTTCAATGTTTGAAAGTTGTTAATTGTATAGTAATCCTATCTAAGTTTGTAAGTAACTATACTTATGTATATAGGTGGGTAAATGATCATAAATTGATTTATTGTTTTGTGTATTGTATATTTTTAGGTATGAACTGGAGGCCATTTATACAACAACTATTTGAATTGAGTTGCTTTTATTACATGAGAAACACAGGTGCGAAAGCAAATCCAATCCCAAGTTATCTGTCAATGCAAATTTTGGATAGCTAAACTTCGTATGTAAACTGGATGCCGAGTAATGCTGTCCAAAATTATGGTTTGAATGTAGACATACATATCTATGAGTGTGCTACAAATCCTGACAGACAGTAATTGTATTTTCAACTATTGACAAATTATTGTCGTAGTTTTATGTACTTCATACATCAAAATAAAACAAGATTGGTATGTAAATGGATTTGTTGATACATGAACGTCTTACAGTTAACAGTGTAGAAAAACCGCATCATGTACCAATATTTTAGGTATATTCATACCTTTGAAGTCTCTTTCTGAATGGTTACGGAAATTGTCAAGATGTTGCAATTGCAAATCAAAATGACGTTCCAATAAGTCGACTATTATAAAACAACGTTAACGTAGATGTGATAATCAATGGTGTGAAGACTGTAATTCTATGTATATCGATATGCAAGACTGTAAACGCATACAAATGTGATCGTATATTCTTTGTTACGTATCGTATTTTAATCGAGGTTAAATAATTATCCATTTTGGTTTTATAAAAAAATGTGTACATGTTATTGCTCTTGATTTTTATTGATTCATACATCAAGTCATGAATGTGTGTAGAGGTTGAACCCGCCAGGTGAAGGCCATGTTGTTGGAAACGTGCGGTTATTTTTAAATAAAATGAGCGGGAATCGATCTTCTTGTTAGCATTGCTATAGGTATGCGCGTTTGTACGACTCTTCGTTTCAAAAAGAGAGACAATCATCGGCAGATGATGAACTGTTTTCTGTGTTATATTACATGCTATGGTCGAGAAGATATTTTAGTATTCCTTCAGATGTTGGCTTTGATTTTATCTCCAATAGGTCTGAACATTGGGGGGGGGGGACGAGTTCTTTGAATTTACTGAGTGATCAGTATGTTGGCATATTTCTGCATACACATAGCCAGATAATTATCATGAAAATGTTGTCATATTATGTCGAAATATTTCAGTTGACGGCCATTTTGATTGGATATACTGTTAAATGGTAACATCAAAATAGATAAGTTTATTTTCAATATCTGTAGACCGGGAGGCCTGTGAGATAGTTTGGACATCTATTTTAACGGGTTCTGGTGATAGTAAACATAGCGTCAGTCTAAGGAAATGTCATTATATGATATTTGTTTGTTTTGCAGATGAGGTCATTGCCACTCTAGAAGTAGAGGGTAGTCCCTCGTGTCGATACTAGAACTGTCTGTCGAAGCAGTACAATTAAATACGTAGGCGGTCGTAAAAATTCACTCAGGGGACACCATGGGACTATACATACAGAACATATAGATCAAGGAAAATCTGTTTTCCTGACCCGTGTAGTAAGTTTTACAACCTTACGTGTCTATTTCTAATTGTAAATAAACATTTCTTTAAGATATGTATGTTTCAATATCTTTTGAGCAAATGTATATACATATAACATAATACTTAAAAAACTCATAGTGTGTTTTATTTCACTTGCGTTTATTTCCACAATTTGTCATGCATCAACGGCCTGTTTTGTTCTCTTTCCGATACATTTCTCATGCAAACCAATCTCTTGAAAAATGCTAATCACATGTTTGAAACAACCAAAGAAAAGTAAAGGTCTACTGTTACACGACTTATCAGTCACTATTTGATAATATGAAACAAAATGTGGATCATATTGAATTATTCAAAGGATTACAAACTAAGGAAAATTTGGATGTATAGGCAATTTGAATCAGGATAAAAGTTCTTAATTTTAGATGATTTAGCTCAAAAGTATTGCGATGGTGTGTTTATTGTGAATTTATTTACAGAGTACAGCCATCATCAATTGACATCGGTCGTTCATATTCGATAGATACAATAATACACCATGCCGTACAGGACAGAATTTTATATCCTAACAGCGGAGAGAAATTTGATTTATTATAACATGTTATGCTAATGTGAGACAGGATGTTGAAAATTTCTACACTCGAGATGACATCAAGCCTGAATAAAGTGGATGTGGACTTCATAAAAGACGTTCTAGATGGACCTCAATTATCAAAACATCATTTTAGAGGTAGAACGTACTCAACATTGAACTCGAAATCGTTGGATGATGACTTAAACAAAATTTTCCACAAAATGTTTGAGAATTTTGAAAAGTACATCACCGAAAGCTCTGGATGGGTATTGAAGTGAAAAGGAATATTCATTAAAGCATGTGTCTTTTGCGAGAAATAAAGTGCTCTGTATTAATAATTATAACAGACGAAATGACGTTCATATTGGTGACACAAATTGTTTAGCAAGCGGTACGTTTGATGGTACCAAGTGGAAGAACGTATCGTTAAATATGAAGTAGGCTCTTATTTTGAGGGGTGTTTTACCACAAATTGAGCTGTATGATGCTACATCATTAGATCAGGTTTCCATATAGACATAAAATCTGTTTATAAACTTCGACGTTACATACTACATGTTTCATTAATTGACTCGGTAATGCAACAATACCATACATATTTTTTATTGTTGTTTAAAAACGGAATATCTAACATTACAATAACTATGAAAAGAAGGCAAATCGTGTATGGTACTTACCTCACCGCCTAGAAATAAATCCGAACAAGCCTGGTAAGTGCGTAGTGTGTTTGATTAGTACTAAGCATTATCAATATACAGTAAGCTCTTACAAGGTGTCAATTTCATAAACAGAGTAGTTGGCGTGGTTATATAAGGTTCAGACAGGAATGAGTGGCTCTTGCAGCTGACATTGAAGCTGTATTTCACCTAGCTAATCCACTTGCAGCCATTTTGTCTGTTGGAGCTGGTGGAGTCATTGGTTTAGGTCAATAAGCGTTAATAACGACCCTCTGACTCTTGTAGAGGTTGAACGAGACCACTGGCTCCACCAAGTTAAGGTCTAGGCAGATGGGGTTCTACCGCCATCTTTCTGAATACGAAATGAGCGGATTATAAATCGACGTTAGTGTTGCAGTTAATGATCAATATTTTTGTTAACATGGCTATGTGTGCGCGTATGCACGACTCCCTTAGGTTGAATGAAGAAGAGACAATCGTGGGCAGATGATGAACTGTTTACTGTGTTATACAGTGAAACTTCCGAATAGCGAACGACCTCCGGACCAGCCATAATGTTCGGTATTTGGAAGTTTCCGGTATTCAGAAGTTTGGAAGTTTGCAGGCAAAGTGGATGTGGTGTACTGAGTTATGTTTTCTTAACACGTAGAATGAAGGGATTTATTTCCCTTTATAATTGCATAAGTTTGTAAAAGCAATCAATTAATTAATCATGTAATTAAATGATTGATTAGATATTTTAAACATTAAAGATAATTAAGTATGTGTAATAAATAAATAAATAACTAACACATGTATGAAATACATATTTTATTCAATCATAAAAAGTTTTTCACTAGTTATTGTACTCGCCGATTGATTCCTTACTCAAGCATCACATGATCATTGTGATTTTCAAGCGTGTCAAAAAAAACGCCACTGCTAATTGATAAACAAAAGAAAACTTTTGACAGTTTGCCGCAGGGGTTTTACAACCTGTTTAAGCTAGGTGACACTTTTAATTTGACAAATATTTTGCTGTTCGGTTTTCGGAAGTCAATTTTTGTGTAAAATATATAAACTGACCTTCAAAAATCGTCCGGTATTCGGAATTCAGAGGTTCCGGTTTTCAGAAGTGAAAAATATAGTAAAAAGGACGAAAAAAAACGGGACTTTGAGATTCGTGCGGTTTTCAAAGGTTTCCGGTTTTTAGAGGGTCCGGTATTTGGAAGTTTCACTGTACATGTATTACATGATATGGTTGAGTAGATATTTTAATATTCCTTCAGATGTTGGATTTGTTTTCTACTGCATTTCCAGGACTGTATGTGACAATGGCTGGCGAGGCACTGTTACTGCATACATGTTTGCACGTACGATAGTCAAAGATGCTCTGAGAGATCATTATCTTGATACCAGAACAGAATGATGAACCTTGGGTATTCTCTATGGCTCTCATTCACAGCAAAGCATTTGTCTTTTTCCTCAAAACATTTTGTAAAGCATGTGTTAAAACTACTTCTTTGCATATAACTCCAAGTATGTATAATAATTGCTGAGATGTTTTAAATGTTTACATGAATATATTATTTTATTTGCAGTTTTCAAAACTGTTATTTATCCATCTTTTGTGGACACTGATTATTTATACAATGTGTATTGATTATTTTTGTAAGACTAATATGTATTAAATGTATAACTTATATGCTTGCCTCAACTTGTATCTAGTCTGGTTTGTTAGGATGGCAAATCCTTAAGATAGGCAAGTACCAATGTTCAGTACCCTTGGATAGTTCAGGTGCTGACTCTGCATGACAAGTTGGCCACAAACTCTGTGAAATGCTGCTTCTAAACAGAATGTAGCTTAAGATTGACCTCCTATGCTAGGTAATTTAAGTTTGGTAGACAAAGAAAGCGGAGCAGTCCATCTTCCACGTGTCTAAGAGACAGGGGCGTAGATTCCTAAAGGCCGTGTTTTTGATGTTATTGTAAGTATATTGAATTTTGATAGAAAAAGGGACTATCTACCTTTGAATAGCTATAATATTAAGACAAATTACAATTATAAGACATAGACATTTTATTTATATTCCAATTAGGCTATAAAGCCCACAAGGACATACAATTAGGATACATAAAAGACAGACGAACAGTGTACAACACGATCACATACATTTTTTCATCAGGTCTGACATTTTAGTTTGAATAATACATGGTTTGGAAAAAAACATTTCTATTTCAATTTGACGTAAATAGGAAGATACATCAGGACATGATATTTATTTTGGATGATACCAAGTATTCGGATAGAAGGTTGTCGAATAAATGAGGTCTGACTGTATATTGGTAATCCAGAATTACCATTTCTAAAAATTGATTAAGAAGTGACATAAGGCCTTCAAATACAAGATGAGATATCATAACAATGTTTTTTAAGTACTTGAAGTACTTGTTTCATCACTGAGAAGTCTGTAAATATGAGGTAGTTCTGGGTGTTTGGGGTAAATTATGAGCCATGAGTTCTGAAGAGGGAGTGTTCAAACACAAGTAACCAGTATTTAACAGATAATATTTAAATAACAACTCCCATTCATACATGATATAAGTTAAATGTTGAAGCAAAGGACTAAAATACATGTACAGTAAAACCTTATTCAAAGTCCACCTCTATAATAAGACCACCTCGAAATTAAGAACACAATTTTCAAGTCCATTTTCACAGTTTTGCTCTTTATTCAACCACAATATTAAGACAACCTCAATATTAAGATCAGTTTTCAAGGGTCCCAATGGTGGTCTTATTATGGAGGTTTAACATGTACATAGAGCAGTTAAACTTGGCCTAGCCACGATTTAAATATATTTTTCTCGCTCTCACGAGCATCTTTAACAGATTCTGGGTCCAATGGGTTTGATGCCCTTAAATCTAGATGATGAGCCCCATCAGAGATGAGTATAGGAACGATTGTTGCTGTCGTACTCTGCGTTACTCCACCAGACATCCAAGGATCTAATGCACCATTGCTGCAAACACATACACAGAATATAACAAAAAGACCAAGACTTTGATTTTATGACCTTATAACACTGGTTTTTAATCTGTGCTGATTATATTTTGGTGTCCTTAAAACTTCTACATGAATAATTAAATATCATCAGATAAATATTGTAAAAAAATGATGATAAAGAGAATAAAGTTATAACAATGTGTTACTTGTCATCAATGTCATGACAAGTATTAAACAAATAACTCATGGTATAGTGTAAGACTGTAAGAAATTCATAAACTGTTGCAAAAATACAGTCAGAAGTAATCAGATTACTTATTTCATGCCATTTGCTACGTTTTAACCTCTCCTTGTGAGTTGATGATCACAGACATTATTGTCACAATTCTCTAGAAATAAAATTCCTATTGACGGCATCACTGGGACAATAATCTAGCCATTCATTTGTAATAGCCCGAAACATTGCCCGAGCAAAACAAGATGCAAAATGCATTTATTAGCCTATCGTGGTTTTAGGTACAAATACATTTTGTAAATCAGCAAACCAATTTTTTCTTAATTAGAAACGGAATTTTGATTTGACATTAAATGAGATGATAAATATACCTGAAGATGATGTTACTAGCAGTTTGTAAACTTTTGCCCCAATATTCAGTAGATATCCAATCTTGTCGAGGAATAGTTTTCCATTTACGGTAACATGCTTCGCTAAAAGCAGTGAAGTTCCATGGTGACGGTTCAAATATATCCTGAATGCCATCTGAACATATCGGCATAACCATCTCTGTACAGCTCTGTTGAGTAATAAATAAAATGAAGAAATGCTAAAGGCATTATTATCACGACATGCCACAATTTCATGAAATAGCTCAATTGAGCATTGTCTCAAACATGATTTTGATGGCAAAATCTACAGTCTGACCAAGTCTGTTTATAGTATTTTAACTGGTCTTGTTGTATCAATGAAGGGGGCCTCTGTGTACGGTGGAGTTTGACCATTTGAACGAACATGACAATTTTGTTCAGGAAGGGATGGGGAAAAACTTGGATATGTATAGAATAGATAACGAGTGTCATTGTCTGTGAAACATACATGAGCAAACGAGACAAGTTATCTATCTGACTATGACCACATGACCTTCATAGACCATTCATCGCCAATACAATATAGACGATGGAAATGAAAGCTGCCTGATTGGATGGATTGGTGTGAGTATGGTCTAAGAACAAGATTGAGACTTACTAACATACTTTCACCATTATCAATGATGCGATTATTTGGTGCACAGTTTATATCACAAGAGAGTTCACGAGTTCTCTCCCTTTATCCCCTATATGTATATATAGTACTATATATTTATATCAGTTACTCATTTATCTTACATCAATTGTGAAACAATTCCTTACAACTCATGATGACTGCTTCCTGGGTTGCTAACCAGTACTCGCACCTAATTCAGGGATTGAGAAGTTAGTGGTTCTACATCGACCAAGGCAGGACTAGCACCCACAACCTTGACATCAGGAGTCAGACATTCTACCCACATCCTCGGTACCCAGGTTATTCATAACATATGATACCCTGGGCAAACTGACTGTAAAAATCTCATACTCATGAATAATTAATGAGGTGAAATTCAGCCGCTTGATTGACTGCATGACACACACCTCATGTGATACAGAAATTGTCGAGGAGTTACGGATGAAATCACGCTTCTGAGCAATAGTTCTTCACAAAGGAGATCCCCTGTTTCTTGCTATTGTCCGTTTTATTGGTCGAGAATTGCTTGTGAATATTCATGCATTACGATGTTTTGCTAGCCAATTTGCCCAGGGTATCATATATGTTATAAATAGCTTGGGTACCAAGGATACTGTAACCATTGACCTCTATGTCTCTGTTATAAACACTTTCCTACATGTACAAATAAAACATATCGACACAAATCATAGTGTAAGATCATTGAGACATTTGGTGGAAACTGGGCGTAGGAATTATGACCGATCCTCACCAATAAGCACTTGAATGTCAAAATAGATTCTGCTAAGGGGACATAATTTTAAAAAATCCTACCTACCCATGAAAATGGCCCCTACTCAAAAAATAGTAAAGGGTCTGAGTGGGATTTTTCCAGCAGTGTATTAATAGTTAAGGTTCATGTTAAGTGTTTTTGGACCAAAACTGTTATCTAGTTTTTTTATGTAAAAAAACAACAAATTCCAATAAGTTTTACACCAATTTGTTCGTCTGAATTAGGAGAGTATTTCACATATTAAAAAACATCAAAAAAATTATAACTTTGATAATAAAATACAAAAATGATGTTGTTTACAAAATGACACATAAAATTTATAAGATATTAACAAATCTCATTTTCTTTCTGTATTACATTTATCATGTCCTGTTTTAGGTAGTAGGACCTAAAAATCCTGAAAATAGTATACAATAAGCTTAACATACTGACATAAAGAAGTGACATTTAAAAAAAAAATCAACCTTGCCATGTGGTCACTAAATATTTTCTGTTTGGCAATAACATGTTAGATTTTAATGCTCGTACTACCTTAATATTAGTCATACCTATGTGTTTACTGTTCAATATTATCTTAAATTGTATTTGGTAAAAAGTTCTTTGTCGTGAGCATTTGATGGATTTTTTATTGTTCAAAGTCAAATATACAAGTATTTGTTCACTTATTCCATTATTTTGCACTTGATATATGTGTTGGAGGGGGGTCTTTTTTAATTAGGACCTTGACTTTTTTGTTATCTCTTCTAGTAACAACAGAATTAGACTGCACTTTTACCCTTTGAAACACTTAACATGAACCTTAACACAAGTATGACCGAATGTATTTCACCTCACCATCAGTGATACTGATCAGATAATCTCACCTGATAATCCCAGCCAAGGTCACCCAGGTTGCTGGTAGCTTGTTGTGTTGTGTTCAGACATTGGGATTGTCCTGTGTAGTTGAAATATATCTTAACTGCTTCTGCTAAACTTGATACCAGTTGCTTCCCTTCCAGTGGGAGTGATAACTTACTGCAAACTGCCTGAAAAAATAATATAATATTAATCTTTCACTGACTTCTGGTACGGATAAGAAATATGCTGCTTGAGGGTTACTCTTTTGTCGTAAACAACGCTCTGCCAAGTTACCGCATAAACAGTTACATGAGTGCCAGACATTTCTAATATAAAATATAAGGGGAGAGAACTAGTGAAATCTTCTGTGGTTTATGCAAAACTCGGGTAATTTTTTGATAATTTGACAGTGATCATGAGCATGAAACTAAAGTAAGAGTTTATATATTGATGCTATTGATCACTGAGAAACAATGAACCAAGTTGCTTCAATCTTTCCTATTTTGCTTTGTTTTATTATGTATATCACAATTTAAAAAAAGCTTCCAAACTAAAGCATTGGACCCTTGGAATAACAGTAGTCAAAGACCACAGATCCCTGATGTTTCCTACCTTAACTGGCCAACCAGGAAGAGGTTCAAGAAAGTTTGTCGGGTATGGGTAATTCACCATAGCCAGGTCTGTCCATGCGTTGGTAAGCCACGACTTGAAGTCAATCATATCCCCATGACCCAGTGGCCCGCAGAGTTGAAATGTTGTGCTAATAAAATCTCTTCCTTCACCTACACACAAAAGAAATATACAATGTACTTCCAAAAGATTGATGTTATGAATTTGACTTACCCAAAATGTTGTTGTTGCCATGCCTAGTGGAAGACAGACCCAGTAAATGGTGTCCCACTGTTCTAAATGGCCCAATTATTTGGATTAAAACAATTGTAAATTTATGTTCAATGATTATGTACCGGCATACTGTTTCATGATTTTGTGTAACAGTAACAGAGAAATGTAAGGTCAGTCATTCAGCTGAACTTGGGACCATTGTCGTACAGGAACACTGCTCTGCTGACTGAGTCAACTAAACTGCTTACAAACCCTCCATTTCACAGGAGATTGTTACAAGTTATTTCCCTTTATCCTTTCTAGAGTTCTCTCCCTTTATCCCTTCTATAGTATATGCATATATACATGTTCGGTACTATATATACAACTACTATAGAAGGGATAAATGGAGAGAACTTGTGACAATCTCCTGTGCTCCATTCTATAAATGTAAACCAGAGAATAGTGAAGTTGCTTTTCATTCATGAAATAATGTCATTCAAACAAACACTTCTGCTTGTGAAATGTTTAAAGCACTGATTCCTGAACATTTTAACTGGTCAAATTATCCACATATACAATACAAAGGAATAAACATTTTATTCTGATGGTAGAAATGATCACAGGTAATTGTCACAAGTTCTCACCCTTCAGCCTTTCTGTAGTTTTCTCCCTTATTAGTATTATGTATTTATATAGAACAATATAAACATATACTATAGATGGGATAAAGGGAGAGAACTCTAGAATGGAAAAAGGGAAATAATTCATAACAATTTCCTGTGGTAATGATCTGTAGATATACCTGTTCCAGCTATGGTATCAATAACTTGCCAGGATTTACGTATATTATCTGCACATTCCGGTACATCCCGAGAGAAGGCTGTATTAATTACTTTGTTGAAGTTTTCACATGGAGTTAGCCCTGTGAACTGCCAGATTGGTGCTGATGCTGCCAAAGCCCTATAAGGTCACAAACCAACAAATTAAAATTTAGTAGAGGTATGCCATAATCATGTTGACACTAGTTACTTTGTCACAATGACTTCGTCAAAACTAAAATATTAGAAAGTAATGTCATCAATTTATGACACCTGGCTGATCGTTCTAACGATTCTTCTGATCAATCAATGCAACAAGATGCCAAAGACAGCATGCTCAACAAAGGCATTCCAAAATAATGTTTGCCGAAACAATCATTTAAGTTCTTAAGCAAATGTCCTTTCCAATTTCACGAAACATTTCATTACGTATTTAACAAATCAGAACACATTTCAATGATGTTATTGAAGTATACATCACAATGTTCAACTGAGTAGGTAGTGGGCGATACTTTTGATGGTAATACTGAGTGAATGAAATTCCTCCCTAATATAAGAAAAAAATGATTGTAAAATTATAAAATCAACAGGTGCATGCAAAACTAATTAATCTACATGTAAAAAAGAAGCAGATAGGCTAGTTTAGCTTTCAACAGAAAATGAAATACAACACACACCCAACAACAACATTAGGATATTTTATTCTCAGCCAGGCTGACAACATTCCACCATAGGAACCACCAATCGCAACAACACTACTGTTCTGTGCTCCAGGTATTGTCTGCTTCAAATATTTTATCAATACAGAAAAGTCAGCCAATGCTTGTTCTGAGGTCAAGAAATTCATGTGTTTGTGTGACTGAAAGGAAATACAACATAGTTTAAGTAAAACATCTTTACAAAAGTAATACTCAATACTGCAAACCTATGAATATTCACCAATGTTGTTCATGACACAGACAATTAGCAGTTATCATAATATGATAAATGACATCATCCACATAACATGACAACAAGAATGCCAGATCTTTGCAGCTGTTTAATTTCAAAGAAAGATATCAATCCTAGAAAATGCTGACATAGGGCGAAATGTTTTTCAAGTTTTCAATATATTGTTATATAACACCTTGCATAAACTACACATATATTTACACCATACATTTATACGGCAATCTGCTAACCAGACATGCATGCCTAATGTTAAAACTGAGGTTTTCTGTTGTTGCGTTTGTATTGTTGCTACTGCGTGTATCAATGTACATGTATATGTTATGTATAGTCGTTTCTTTTTTGTAATGTGACACTCTGTATTCAATGTATGTAAAATGTTTTGTTGCTAATGCTGCCCTGTTTGGGCCTTATGCAGAATCTGTAAACAAAATTCATTAATGAGAGGTATCTGAGCCATATACACTGATAAAATGAATAACTGTGTACATGTATATGAAATGTTCTATTACTACGACAAAGCTTCTAAATGATTCTGAATGCATATCAGCTGTCTGATACTTGTTGATATACTTACGACATTAAAGGTTGAAGACAGAGTCTAAGCACCAATGTAAAAATACATTCTACTTTCACACCTCAAAATGTTTGCCCCATATTTCGATATTTAACATATTATTCAACAGACACAATATGTGTCGTACCTTATAAGCATCAGGACCATATGGTATAGATGTACCATAATATCTGTGCTCAGCGAACACTAGCATTGCTTTGAACTCGTCAGCAATCTCCCACATAAATCCCTGAAATATAAAAGAGAAAATTAATTGCATAGAAAGTATTAAAAGTTGATCAATTTCAAACCTAAGAACGGTTAGGTAAATTTAAAGCAATATCAGGAAAAAGGTTTTCAACCACCGACACAGGTATTTTTTTCAAATTATTATACTTCTGTACGAAGATGAAGAAGTGGGTGTTTACAATCTTTAACTTACAAGTATCCTAATTTACAATATTTTATTCAACCTCTACACTTAAACATAGTAATTCTTTCTTTCTGTGAGACAGTGCAGCACAGTTTTTACAACTCCATCAACGATACTCAACATACTAAAAATGATTTCCAGATGTGTTTGACCACCTAATATGTCAATTTATTATATTACCATGCACAAATAGACTTTAGGGTCTGGTGAAGAATTAAGCTCTATTTGGTGAACTCTGGGATTATTCACAAACACTTTAAGCCTGAAATTCAGACTCTGACTTAAAACTTGAAAAATTATTTTTACCATCATATTTTGTTTTCATTAGATATAAACAAATGAAATTCTGTCTGAAATACTAGGCCCTCTCAACTCTTTTGCAAAGTTTTATTAAAATCTATATTGTCATAACAACAAAGAACATGGAACATTTTAAAGTCTAAGTCCGAGTTTTAGATTTATTATGTTTATGAATAAGGCCACTGGCTTTAGTTGTTGCATGTGATGGCAACCAAAATGTAACAAAGACTTATAATATCTACATAAACAGCTGAAATAACCGTCATATGACAAAAATAATGTTGCCGCATTTTTCACTATTTGAAACAAAAATAAAAATATACAAACTGTATTGTTGCAAAACCATGCGATGTCTCCTTCATTTCCCGTATAGAAGAACATAGGGCCTCCATCTTTATTCCAATACTGATCAGCAATCAGGTAACGCTGTTTGTATGTATCTTCATTATCAAATCCAAAATGATCAACCTATAATTCATGTATGAGAATAAAAGCCTATAAACAATCTTTGGCATAAGTTTGTTCGTCATTAAATGCACTATAGCTTGATTTTAATGTCAGGGATGTTCTTGTTTATTTCAATCCAGCACAAACAAATTTATAGGTAATATTTACATACTGCTCATATTTGGTATTTTAACAAAACTCAATGATTATTCTAATCCATAAACAATCCCCCAAAACCAAATTGTATAGAAAGCTACGTACTGTATTAAGCGTTCTAGTGAATATAGCTCAATTTTAGCTCACAACAAAGAATAATTATGTTAAGTATCCAATACCATTGCCTAATGAAGTATAACAAAAATATATGAAACACGTAGCAGGCAAACAGTGAGTTTGCAGTTTGCCTTCTTTTTTAAAAAAAAACAAAGAAATATAGGAAATTGAATCACTCTTCTTCTATATGAGCAGGCATAACTGAGATGGGATTAAAGTTGTTACTATATGACAACAAAACTGATTAATGGAGTAGGAAATTTATAACATATAAAATTTGACCGTCTCTCTGCGTCTGGAATAATCCGAAATAATAAAACATTTAGGACAGCTTTTTCATTTTTTGTTGACATATCATTGTTTCCACATCAGACCATAAAATGAGCTATACTGATAAGCCAAATGAACAGTGACTTATAATTTCTGTTATTTTAAGGCTTATTATAATGGCTGGAGCTATAAATATACTAATCCAAGCCTTCTCTGTCCCTAAACCAGCCCCTTTTACGATTTTTGATATTTCATGTTGCTGGTTAGGGTCAGAGGGGTATACGGACGTTTCGCGACCTGGACGTTTCGCCCGTGTCGTTTCGCGCCCAAAATGGGCGCGAAACGTCCTCATGAAATGGGTGCGAAACGTCCTCAGACCCCATTTGATATAATAGATATATAATGAACAAATAATCAATTTTCTAACAAATTATTCATGTATAAATGAATATTGAGTATATTTAATATGTTTGCTGTACGTAATTGATGATAATAAAAAAATGTGTGATGTTGTATGTAGTTAGGCAAATGTTTCATGTACGTAATTTATGACAGAAATATGTTGATTGTTTTGATTATCTTTCGTGATGTTGTATATATATTTGAGTTGTTGATAACTGTTGGAAATTGTTTGTAAATAAATTTTAATGTATAATAAAGATTAAAAAAATGTAATGTTGTTTGTTGTAAAATACCAACAAAATAACGGTTGGTCTACATCAAACGGTAAGTTAATTATTTAATTAAAAGTTAGTTTGCCATCATTATTATCAACTGTCTTTAATGTTAAACATTAAAGAGAAGCTTTTCACACTTTGAAGCAACATTGGTATTCTGAAATGAATGATTAAATAATTGCCGGCCCAAATTATATACAATTAAAATGGAATGTGGTACAAACAAGCATACATTTTTGTATATAATTCATTATTTTTTAATGCAACCTCAAACTAAAGTGTTTATTTAAAGTGTCTTGTGCTTATTTATGTGATAATATTTTTGATAATTGACTGGATTTTACTGGTGTAATATTATGACTTTTGAGTGCATTGAGTGTGGGCTTGAGGTACGTCATCGTCAGGAAGCCGTATCCTGTGATTGGTGTGAGAAATGGAATCACAGAACATGCGGAACAGGTAAGACACATTTTTATAGACGAATACTTTACTCAGAACATAAAAAAACATCACATTGTCTATTGATCTTAATAGTTTGGTATATATTTACCTACTTTCTGACTAATAATAAAGCTTATTTCGAGTACCAATGGCCAATGTAGGGATTGTGAACATCTCGTAAAGCATACATTTGATACACAGTGACCCTTAAAGGAAATGAAAATCAATTCCCTGGTACGATGTTATGTTATGTTCAGTTCGAATTGTTATTGTATCATTGTTGTCTTGAATGTACATTAATTGAATAATCTTGATATGCTGGATGTTATCCGTAATACTTTAGAATTATATATCTTCAAGTTCATTCTAATAAATATTCCGGCGTTCGAGTCGCACTTATGTTTAATGTTGTGCAGACAAAACAAAACAATATGTAGATAATCTTTTATTCCTCCTTTCGAAGGGACATACAGTTTTACAAACATTTACATTTTAGCTAAGCAGAATTAGGTTCATCTAAATGGTCAGAGAAGTCTCGGATTATAAATATACCTAGAAGAAACATTGAATGACTGTCAGTAGAATAGAAAACAAAACATAACTTATACCGCATCATTCATGCACCCTATAACTGTTCATGCCAAGTAGCATACAACATAATTAAATAAATTAATTTATCAAATCTTCAGGAAATGAGGAATATAGATTTCCTGTATTTTATAAGTCTATTCCGGTCAGTGTTTCAAATGTTGATAACTTAATACGACTTACTTGCTGAACAAAATACTCTGTTCTATAAGTGTAGTTATTTTCTGTCACTCCGTGCTGTTTGTTTATCAATCGTGTTGGTATTTTACACGTTGAAAATTGTATAAAATACAAAAAGGCAAACGTAAACATTAGCAGTCGCTCCATTTTTGTCACATGACACTCACGTGATATAACCGGCCAAAACCCAAGCGCCCATGTAACAATGATTTAGACTGGTTACTAAAATGTTCACAAATTACCAATATTACGGCAAAATAATTTTGAATACGGAACACCGTCACGGACACGTTTACTTCCTGTTAAAATTGGAAAGCAGGCAACATGAATACAGTTCTTTCAAGACTAAATACTATATTCGCCTTCACGCTTAGCGTGATGGCGGGATTAACATTCCTCTGCTTTTTATCAACCTTCTTCAATGACCATAAAGCTGTCGTTGCCATTGATACAGGAAAAGTCATTGTGTAAGTAAAAAAGCATAGCCGGCATATGGTGAAAATGTTTTCCAGCTCTTGTCAGTTGTCTACCCATTGCATTTAATGATTTATGTTTTTCTCTCGAGAAATCAACGTGCAATACGTTAATTTCTAACGTATGCTCATTTGGTACAGAAAGCAGTGTAGTGGTGTGGGGTTAGACAGCCGTCTGGTTAGCTCAGTCGGTAGAGCGCTGTACAAGTGTTTAGTCACTTTAGGGGGTCGTTGGTTTGAGCCCCACATCGGGCACACTTAAGCCCTTGAATTACTTTAATTCAATCATTTGTTGCTATTTTAAAGAAATACAGCATAGCAGTAGGCTATTGTACTATCATTAATTTATTGGCAACAGTGACATCTTAATAAATATCACTGCTAGAGGTAAACAATAATGTTTTTCACATTGGCATAACAAAAATGATTGGATTTCAGTGAAATTTCATGGAAGAAGTTCTGCTTGTGCCTATTTTTGAACAATTGTTTTTGGCAGAGTTATATCGCTTCAATGATAACAAAATTTCCTTGCTTTTCATCTTTAATAGCTGGTAGTTAGCAGAAGTAAATTAAAAAAATCATCATAATATATGTTTCATTAGATGGGGATGTTGATTCAGGGTCAACTCGGCCCATTAACAGTCTCGGCCTGGTCCTACTCGGCCCACTTACCAACTGCCTGGTCCAACTCGGCCCAATAATTGAGGCGATATATATATGAACGTTTAAGTGTTGAATTTTGATACATTGATCATTAATATTTAAGTTAAAACCAATTAAATGTAAGTTGAAAACATTATTGAAGATTCGCGGTTCATTGGAAATTTCCCTTTGAAATGTATTTTGATATCTGTTATAATTTGAACATGTTTGGCACGCAGATTTTACTCAAAAACAATTATGAGAGGTATTTCTTTCACATTCTTTCATTATTTTATTCTTTATAAATTTGAAACAAAGTAGACCATACTAAACCTTTAGTATTCATTTCATAATATTGGTATATAACTAATGAATACAGATAAAGACTCAACCACCTTCAGTGTGAATATCTTTGCCTTTTCATTGCTCTTAAAAAGATGACTACTATCACCTTTTTTAGTATTCCGAAGGTGTGCACAACTTTGCCTTTTCATTGCGCTTCAATAGTGGGCCGAGTTAGACCGGGCCGAAACTAAGTGGGCCGAGTTGACCCTTTACCGGGATGTTGGGGTGACATTCATTTTTTCCAAAAACCAAGCTCTAGTTTAATATATATAAAATCTGTTTATATTGATATTTCATTATTTATTTGTACCATCCTATTTCTATTGCAGGAAAAATGTACCTGACTACAGTGCCTCAAGAGAGAAGAATGATCTTGGCTTTATTGTTTTTGATCTTCAAACTGATATCCTTTTACATAATTCAAATTGGATTTTCAAATTGAAATATTTATATCAATTCAAAGTAAATATATAGAGCTTGTCTAAAAATCTGTTATTTTCATTGCTGAATATTAACAAATACAGGTAAACTTTAAAACTAGTTATTGTTTAAAAACATGATTGCAAATGAAAGAGCTCATCAATAGCTCAATAGGACTGTGTTTCTTATTGCAATTTGCAGTATCTCAAAACAAAAATTAAAAAAAATACGTCTGTTTAAAGTATGTTACTTAATTAGAACTGGAACTGAATAAGTCTGACACCTTTGGTTTTCTGTTAGAACTTCTGGTTGTGGTTGGATAAAGTTTCCAAATTTATATCTTCAAGTATGGTTGTTGCGATAGTACTAAGCTTTAGAAACATGAGTTACAAGATATGGTAAATTGTTGTTATTTTTATAGTACAGTAAAACCTCAACAAGATATGGTAAATTGTTGTTATTTGTATGGTATAACTCAAATTTGCTATTTCTTTCATTATCATGTTTACCTAAATATCGATTATAGGGGGTGTTGTATACAACCTATTCAACCGTTCATAATTGAAAATATTATTTAATAAACCTTCCCACCCTATACCCAATATAATGGATAAATCGATAATGAAAGCTTTATCGAATTGGGTTTATACAGTAAAACCTCAACAATAATAAGACCAAACTTGGGACCCTTGAAAAGTGGTCTTCTTAAATTTATTGAGGTGGTCTTAATATTGAGGTTGAATAAAGAGCAAAACAGTTAAAATGGACATGAAAATTGTGTTTTTAATTTTGAGAGGATCTTATTATATAAATTGCCGTAGTCTTTTGAGTGAGGTTTTACTGTAACAGATAATGATTTAATTAGTTCTTCCATCCTTAACTCCTATATACATTTGTCAAGTATATTCAACTGGAATGTGAAGCAGCTATTTTTATACCTGACGGCAGAATATGAAACTAAGGACCATGTAAGTGTATACCTTCATTGAACTTTGATTACATTATTCCTATCTATTTTTAAGATGGTTTAACAAGACAAATGTCACTTTCATAGTTGGTTTCTCTGGTATCCTTTGTAAGTTCTTATGTGTAAATTTCTGTCTACTGTATTTGCTTAAAAACCTCTTCTTATAGTACAACCTATAGCTGATGTCTGGGTATCTTAATATCTTCGCATGTACAAACTATATGTGATTTTAAAAAATTTCAGAGCTCATTGATACAATAATTACTTGTCTGATGAGCAAGTCATCATATGAAGGCAGACATCTGTTTTCATTTATACTTGGCACATTCAAATTGATTTTTTGTTTATTTGTAGAAACTTAATCAGGTTGTTGTGTGGGACAAGATTATCAAGAGAGGAGAGAATCCTATAATGGACTATAGAAAAGCTAACACAAAGTACTACTTCTGGGATTATGGTAATGGATTAAGGTAAGTTGTTTTATAATTTCTGTTTACTAGTAATCAGATATCTCATATTTTATGTTGGGTTTATAATGGTAATATTCTGATCTTCCTCCTACAAATTGCACAATGAAAATTAATTTATCTCGTTTTTCAGTTCCAAGGCCTTTTGCATAGTTTTGTGTTCTTTGGTCAGTTTTGAAAAAAAATGGAGAGTGTCAACATATTCGTGAAGTGAAATACAGTCGGACCTCGTTCATTCGAATTCATTGGGTCCGAAATTTTATTTTGAATAATA
The DNA here is from genome assembly GCA_032209605.1 of Mactromeris polynyma. Taxonomy (NCBI): domain Eukaryota; kingdom Metazoa; phylum Mollusca; class Bivalvia; order Venerida; family Mactridae; genus Mactromeris; species Mactromeris polynyma. The sequence continues at coordinate 1,043,108 of JASFXZ010000065.1, forward strand.
CATGGTTCGAATAGCCCATTTCAGTTTGACATGCATAAGAAGATACATCCAGACCTGATATTTATTTTGTATGTTTCCGAGTATTGGAATAGAAGGTTCTCAAATAAACAAGGTCCGACTGTATTGCATTTAGCTCAGTTTCTGAGAAAGTACGATGACCTAACCAGCAGAAGATCAACTGCATCAGGTCACAACGTTCTTGTTAGATCCAATGCTTACCCAGCATACTGTCATGAATCTCATCACGATTGAAAGTTCATGGACTTTCATAGAATCGCAGTCTTATTTTTGAGTTTATAAAATTCAACAATGCTTTAAGACTCTTATAACTGGCTGCTTTAACACATGGTATGTATTGCACTTACTTTTATGTGATTGTTTAAAATTATTGATGTTATTAACATCCTGTTATTCTCTGCTTTGGTTTTATTGCAGGGCTAACAAAAATGTGACATTATCTTTATCATGGAACGTTATACCAAACGCTGGCACTCTGCCAAAAATCATGGGAGAAGGTCATCATAGATTCCAATTTCCCGAGGAGTACAGTCCGAATCGGTTCCAGTGATTCTTGCTCACACAACTACTAGGATTTTTCAATTGGTTCAATCAAAACATTTGGTGGAGGGAATCTGGCCGACCAAGGGTTCATAAGAAACGAGAAGGCCAGTTTTCTGCTCCGAATAATTTCTTATTCCTGCAAAAGACTTGTTGTTTATTTTATATTCGAGTTCAATACATGAGTTTCTGTTAAATAACTTATAAATAACTATGTATGGGTATTACCCTCCTCGTCATAACAGCGGATGAGTCTCTTTATAAAGATATATTGTAATTTTAGTTCCTTGTTAACAGATTAAAAGCAGACTTTAATAATTTATATCTGGAAACATTAGTGGTACTATTCTTGTTAAATGCAGGGTGCCCTTACCTCATTATGTATGGTCATATCAGTTTAACTGCCACTTTGAAATTTAATGACTACATCTTTGCCATATTTTTTTCTGTTTTGCCATTCACCTGTTTTGAACAGTTGAAGGGCTTTTAAAGTCGCCTCATGTCCAGTCTTTGTAGTAAGCACTTTTGCCTAATGGAGCATGATTTGCTTTCAATCATATGAAAGATTAAGAAATTACACAATAAATGTACTATTACTGATACTGTCATTCCATGCTGTTTAAACGAAATTTGATTCTTGGTCACAAATGTATAAGTAAAAAAAGATTCAACAAACATTAATTCTAATGTATTTCCTGAAGTGCCTGATTAAACCCTTGTTGTGTTTGGTTTAGATATGGGAGTTTGTCCATCTCAAGGGATGTTGCAAACAAAGTCTATCTGCTTCTTTATTCATAAGCAGATAGACAAGTTTGCTTCCATTCCTCTGTCTGGATGTTTTCTGTAATTCCATTATTTGATTTCTCAATGAGTCGGTATTGCATGGTGTTAGATGTATGTTCAGACTATGTTTCTGTGTTGCATTGAATATTTATAAATTAAGGAAATGACTACAATCTCAGTCATTTTTTTCAGTTTTAGGGGAAGTATGGCGGGTCCCTTTTGATAGGGAAAATTTGCATCATGTATCACCAAGTTTGGGTATTTATAAGACTAAAAGTTTAAATAGTTTTACTGAAGGGACATTTTCTTTCTAAGTAGGGGGAAAATATATTCTTTTTTCTTTGGGAAATGGGGCCCCAAATTTGCCATAAAAAAGGGCTGTAAATGATCCAGAGAACATGAAGTTGGAATCAGAATAAACATTTATTTAGATTTCAAAGTAATATAAGTCCATAATATATCGTTCATTTAGAGTACTTGTTGGTAGAATTCAGGATGTTGTATGTTAGAATTTAACTCTTTGTATTGTTGTTTCTGAAGGTTTTCATCCCTATTTTAATGGAAATAGTTTGTTTTGATCCTACCGTTGTTGCATTTAAGATATAATGCTATTTGTGGCAAATATTCATGAAATACATTATTATGAAGATATTTATATGGTTTCATGCGTGGAAATTGTTCAGTTTAATATAATTGGATAGCATTATTTGATGTAAGAGAATTGACAGTGAGGATTGTAAGTCAGGGGTGTAACTTCTACTCAATTTGAGCTTTATAAATTCGGAGTATGTTAATTTAAAAAGAAATCTTTTATAATACTCAAATTTCATTGAGAACAAGATTGAAGAGTAAATAAGGTAGATTATTGACCTCGTTGCACACTTACTGTGTTAAATGAAGTGTTTTGTTTATGTCAACTGAATGTATGAAGCATCCAATGTACTGACCATGTTGTTATAGATCTGTATTGTAATCTTAACTCTGGAATGAAAGTGAACTTCTTTGGTTTTGTGGTTTGAAGCCCATGATTAGGTTAATTTTGTTTGTAAATGTTGTGTATTTATGCCATTTTGTGTGTATTTTGTCTCAGTATAAAGTCATTTAAAAGTGTAAGTGGTGTTTCTATCATATAGGTTCTGAAAACTTGCCACTTCCTGTTTTTTCATTATGATACTATGGATTCATCCCCTCTGTATGTCCTCGTCTACCTTTGAGGTAGATGGTGGCACTTGCCTCAATCGTAACGTCTTCATAATAATGCAAGAAGTTATAAAATCATTTTATTTTTGGGCAAGAATGTCCCTGAAACCTTGTTTACCTCTGTTACATTGCAACCCTAGCTACAGTTCTATTCTGTGTAACATGTTTTTGCAATACTCCTAGTCAAGTGCTTGTATGTGGTGCTCATGAAGAATATAGTAGTTTCTTGTTGTAGATTTTATATCAATTCACTAAAGAACTTGCACATATATATCAGAATTATGACGCACTGAAAGCTCCGTCTGAAGTCCAGAAACTTTATCTTTCACAATGATTAATGTGTTTGACTATATGATAAAATTGAGTTATAAGGCTTTCTGTACGACAGCTTAGGGGTGACATGTAAGATGTTTTTAGTTTAGCATGAGCACGCAAACGCTTCCACACAAGTACACAATACCTTTCTCGCAAGTGTTGAGCGCTCTAATGTGAAATTTAAAAAAATCATGTCGCCTCTATGCTTCCATTTGTGTATGAATATTAAGATGCATGCCTAGTGGTTAACAAGACGGTGATGTCTGAAAGTGAAATAATGTTTCTGTAGTTGTTGTGAGTCCCTTTCTAAGTCTGTGTTCAGTGATTACATAGAATATATGGATTATATTTCTGTAACAGAGGCCTTATGTGCGTATTTCCCTTTTGAATGTTTCAATGTCGAAGAAGATGTTTTAGTATTCTTGAATCCACATACTTGCAGCTACACATATAATTTCAAAATCAAACTATTGTAAATTGTTGTCATGGTGAAGGCTTAAAATGAGTTGAATAATAGCTTATATATATGTAGATGGAGTAAAATGTTACTAAGTATGTATGTGTGTCTATATGTCTGCGTTTGCAATTATACAGTAAATTTGCTCTTGATTGGTTAGTATTATATGTTTTTTTTTGTCAATTTGGTTGTTGTGAGTGTAAAAATGCAGCCCAGTAATGTTCAGCATTTGCAATTTTGCATAATGGCATAATTTTAACATGACATTTTCATTCATTTACATTGAATAATTACTGAGATTTCAATGATTTTGGTCGCTCACATTTCGATGTAGCAAGGCAATGATTATCTATCTAATAGTATCTATCTAAGATGCCTGTAAAAAGTAAGAGTTGTGTTTTAAGTGCATTCTATGAATTTGCTGTGGAGACATCGTCAAATTCGTGTCTGTCTGACGTATCTGTTAAAATAAATGGTAGAAGATTTGGAGGTTTACAAGACAAATGCAAGAAGTTTTTGCTCAGTTCGATGTAGTCTCTTTCAAATCAATTCATACCTCCCATTACCAACTATATTTGTACAGTACCTCATGCATATTGTTCCATTGTCCATACGTATGTGTATGTATATATATATGAGTGAATTGTTTATAAAAACCTCATACATGATGCTTCTTGTGTTAATGTCTCTATTTATATGCTGATGCATTGATCTGTAATAAATATGGAATAGTGCTTTCTTGTTCTTTATTTCTAGCGGTGCTGTTTCTTAAACATGGGACAGGGGTATTCCCCGTCTTTAGACAGGAAGCGTGGCTTTGCAAAACAAAATGGCGTCATTGTAAAACAATATCCTCGGGTCTGTTCTGGTGGAGGCTAGCAAAGCGTTCAAACATTTTTAGGCAGCTACCTCTTCTACCTCGGCTAAATTTTCTCGCTTACTTCCCCTATTTACTTGCCGGGTATTGGATTCCGGTGAAATTTTCTATGAATAAATCACAGAAAATTTATTTAATGAAAATTTGAATGTTTTAAAGTTTGTACTTATTGCTCTCTACACATCCACAGGAGATTTCATGATTTCTCTCCCTTTATACCTTCTCTAGTCTATGTATGTCTAGTACTATATACGAGTATATACTAGGGATAAAGGGAGAGAACTTGTGAAATCTCCTGTGCCAACATTAAGTGGACATTAAGAAATACGGTTCAGTGTATACACAATGTATACAAAGGAAAGACAAATAAAATTTCATGTTTACATCTTTAATTTTTTCATCGTATTTTTTCATGAAAATAAAGTCAATATTACATCAAAATGCATGTTCAGAAATAATATAAAAACAATCAGATCTTGAAAATAAAATAAACCACTACAACATATAGTGACACTTTCTTGCACGTAATATGGTGTAATAAAACAAGACAGATCTTTTTTCTAACAATATACAATATAGGTTCTGTTTAACAGAACAATAATATTTCAATATAAACAACACATTGACGTGACATCATATATAATGTACAGAAATAACATCCAAAATACAGTTCAAGATTGCTTTCTGAATCAATTATTAATGAGAAAAATAAAGGTTCCATATGAAGTGCTTTGTTTAGCTGAAAGTTATCATCACGCTAATGAAATGCTGAAAACAGTATGATGGGATAGCAATTTTGAAAATAGAATGAAATTGATAGGAACAAAAATAATGATATTAATTTAATTAATTGATATTTAATTGATCAAACCTTTGGTAATCATTTATGAATTCAAAATTTCAAAAAACAGAAAAGATAAAATTTCACCAAAATTGTTCGAGAGCAAGAATTACGGAGACGACATCGAAGCCTGAGGATATTATACACATGCAAACAACAGGTGAACAATAATTGACACGAAATGTGGAAGTTTTACTCCGAAAACATTTCTCGATACATTAGTACAAAAAATACACCTGGAAGGAACACATAATTCATACATAGGTTGATGGAAATATTATATCTGAAGACAGGTAACAGGAAATATATCATAAAATATGGAACAGAGACAGAATATGGAATGTATCTCAGACATATGAAATATTTGCAGGATAAATCACACACAGACATTAGAAACAATTTCATTGAACCGGAACAGAACATATGCCACAAATTTGTAAATACAATATATATTGGAACAAAAATGTGGTCAATTCTTTTGCATGATATTATAAAAAACTATAAAAAAAATCAAAAATGATCTCGGGAAAATTGAAACACATAATCTTGCCTCCCAGATTTATTTAAGATTTTAATCAGCCACGTTTAGCTACAAGACTCAAAATGATGAATACAATTTAATAATTCAACTATCTCAACATCATAAAAAAATGAGGAAAATTTGACTGGCATAATTTTGTTTGTTTGCTTAGAATCATTTTTTACTGTTTCTACACTATCTCTCATGTATCGTATTTACAAAATCAAGCTTTTAATACAACCACAATCATTTATATTTTTAAAAAGTCAAATACTCAAAACTTGGATAAGTCTGCAAACTATTATGTAATGCTTGAAAGGATTATGAACCTAGGAGATTTATTATTTTTCAGTTTTAATAAAAATGTTGTCAACAGTACTCAAATGAGGTTTACATTCTAAATCTAGATATGCAATATATACACATTGTTAACATAATACTGTAGTGAACAATAATACAATCTTTCATGCAGATAGAAACACAGATACAATACACCAATTAACAGTTTCAAAAGGCCCTACATTTCCCCCATTTTCAGCCAGTAAATATTACTGAATGCTTATCTCTTCATATTAATCGTTTCGAAAATTCCCATCATGTGGACAGGTTTAACAATTGATTCACCGTTTGTGTTTACATCAAATTTATGAAATTGTATGTATTTTCCACTTTCTGGAAAATAGATCGTACAGTATTTTCTATAAATTGTTAGGCTTTACTCGCAATTCATGTTAGGTAATTCTTTGTTTCACTCGATACGCTTCCGATATTTACGTTGTACAGTATCGAAACGGTTAACAGGTGTATGAAACAACAATCAACTTGATAACATCTATACTACAAATTAACACAGTGACTGTATAACTTGATGATAAATAAATGACAAAATCAATGAAATACAACACTTTATAGAGAGCACCATGCAGATGTGGTTTATATGAGTTGATATAAAGGGCTTGTCCAAAATTTTCAATTCAATTTGAAAAAAAAAAATGATAAAGGTTTATTTCAAATCTGCTTCCCATTGCTATGAACTAATATCATGCGCATATTGCAGTTATATGTATTGATGAGTCCAATCTTCCAGAAAGTTTTAAGCGTGTGATTGATTCGAAAAACACACATTGTGTATGTCTGTTTGGCATGATACCTGTCAGATGCTGTATTTTGAAGTAACTGCATAAAAACACAGGTTCAAAAAAGTTTCAAATTTATCATCGAAAAATATTTTTTTACTTTTATTCATAAATAAAAACTAGTTAACTTAAGTATTACAAAATCCGGCAACAAAATTCAATTATAAAATATATGTACAACATTTCATTTTGTTGACTTTTACAAATTAAATACTTTTATTTACAATTTTCATAATAAAACATATTGCATAAACGATAACAGTCACACTAGTGCAAAAATAGGCTAACTGCCACAGAAAATGCACACTTATCACCTTTTTGCGCTAATGTGAAATAGATAATATGATATGCACCCAAATTATCAAGACTGGACACTTTTGAGACATATCTTGAATATTTTAACATCGATTGAACGCATCACAAAAATAAAAGCATACAGAAATTTACAGAACTATGTATTGATATTATGACTGTTTACACAAATGGAATTCGGTAGAAAATCTTAAACAGTTACATAAGTATTTCATCTAGTTGTAGTGATAGATTGACTGTTTATAAAACTACAAAGAAATTATAGAATAAATTTATCATATTACCAAGTATGAAACGACATTCAAGGTTTTCAACATACACATACTTTTCTCAAAATGTAAGCCACAAGTTAAATAAATATTGCAGTAAATTGACATAAAAACTGACTTTTTTTTGGAAATTGATTTCTAAAAACATATTTTACCATGAAAAATACTGATAGATCAGAGAGAATTCGACTTGATACACAATTAGTTTGAAATGGTCATGACTTTTTGTTTGAATCGCTGAGCACCAATTATAGGGATATTTACTTACATAACGTTTTTGTACTACTATACATGTAACATGTATACTGTATATATTGAACATCACAATATGAAGATATTATTACTTTTTTCAGTTGCTTAGATAAGAGATTTTCCTATGAAAAAATATAATATGTTACAATTACTGGTACATCTAAATGATTTATATCAAAATAGTTCCATGATTGCAGGGGAACACTTACAAAAACTGAGTATTAAGAATGGCTAAACACACAAAGATCTATCACACATACTCCTCTCTATCGGTCGTCTTCCCATCGACCTCCACAAAGTCTACACTATCTGCATCAGGCAGAAGAGCTATATCCGTAAACACCCCAACAAGTTTTTCAAACTTGGGTCCCCAGTTCAATAAATCGTCCCAATCAAATGCATTGTTTGGTATTTTTGATTGTCCATGTTGCTCTTCAGAAGATCTTTCGGTGCTTGAAAATGAATTCCCCCCTGAATCAAGTCCGTCTGCTTTGAAGTTTTTATTATGATATGCACCATCTTCATTTTCATTGTCAACTTCAGTCAAATTGGAAAATATCCTACTATTTGGATCAAAGTCATTTCTAGGTTTGTCATTTTCATATTCAAACTCTGAACAAGTAAAGGAATCATTTGCACTATCATCCGAACTAGACTCCGGTGGTTCTAACAAGACACTTGTATCTTGATAATTCTGAAATGGTTTTTGCATTTTTCTTGTGTTATTTTCACTGGAAGTTGAAAATGCTTCCATAAGACTAGCAGGACTTTCACGAGGTCGTGCATTAAGTCTGTCCACTTCTTCAAGAGTCAAAAATTTACTATTTTCGTAATTATGATTCACTGGTTTCTTTGAATTTAGCGGCTGCCCATTTGGCAGCATCTGTCTCTTCGGCTTATTGGGCGTTGAGCATGAATGTTTACTTCTCTGACTGGCAAGACTATGGTCTGATGTGGCCCTACTGCTGCCACCATTCAAATCAGTGACTGGCATATTGTGACCATGCATATTCACATGTGTGAGCGGACTCTGCCGCACGTTCGGACTCTGTCTCGATAACTGATTTATCGGACTATTTCTTACATTATTGGGACTACTTCTGGCAAGATCGTTCAAATATGGAACACTAGTTAAATTAGGACTGTCTCTTACAGCGTGCGAGTGTTGACTACCAAGATTACTCTGGTAATGTCTCGAAGAATGCTTAGAATTACGGGAATGATCTGAATGCGTCTTATTCTTACGCCTATTTCTCCCACCATCGGGGAAGTGTCTATAATAATCAACTACATCTATATCTGACGGGGCTATGCTGCTAGCATTTTCTAAATCATAATGTTCAGCCATTTCACCATTCAAATCACGTAAATGAGTCACATCACTGGCATTATCGATAATCACAGTACCATCTTCCATCTCTAAAGGCATCTGCGACCGCCCAACCTCGGATTTAATTATATCTGGCTTCATTAAATGACCATTTTGACGATTGTATGTACTTCCTGCTAATTCTTGAGCAATATGATTTCGAATGATCAATTTATCGATATTACCGGTATTCTCCCCATACCCAGAATCTTGGTTACTGTTACCACTGTTGTTAGCAGTATTAGTGAAAGTCGCTCCATTTTCTTTCTGTTGTTTATTTTTCATGCACAACGCACGTCTTTGTCGAAGAACTACGAACACAACTACGATCACAATTAGAAGAATCACGAAGAATACTATCATCACAATAATCCCTATACTGAGTGCAGACGCGCTTGCGGCAATGGCAGCACATTTAACTACCTCGCCATTTAATGAGCATTCTTTACCTCCACACGCATTGTTGGCACAGAGGCTGGTGCATCCACTTGACACCCCACCCACTGCTTGTATGTTATACACAGAAGTAGTTCCATTCATTGGTAATTCCGCGCCATCCAACTTAAACAACGATATACAACCATTGAAATCTTTCAAGCTTTCATTATCGATCGTTATGGAGTTTACTGATGATGAAATGCCACCAAGCGTCAATTCCTGTACATCGTGTGAATTGAACAGGAAAGATGGAATATTTTCTGTTTTTGACTCGGAGTCGAGTTGAAGTGTCACGTCTGATGCTGAAAGTGAGAAATGAATAATGTTATAAAGATAGATATGAAGGTTTATAAGCAACAATGGTAAATAATCCATAAAAAGAACCCGATACGCACAAATAAGGAGACAGTGGATTCAAATTCTGTCATAGGCAAGATTCCTCCTCGTTCTTCACAATTAGGTGCAAGTACTGGTGAGCGGCCATTTTTTCCAGTTTTTGGGGAAGTATGGCGGGTCCTTTTGATAGGGGAAATTTGGGTATTTATAAGGCTAAAATGTTAAATAATTTTACTGAAGGGAATTTTCTTGTTAAGTAGGGGAAAAATATATACTTTTTTCATTGGGGAATGGGGCCCAATATCGGCCCAAATTTGCCATAAAAAGGGCTGGGTAAGAGACCAAGGACGAAATCATTGAGAATTATTAATAAAGGGCTGGTAAGAACTTGCTCCATAACCTTGAAACAAGTCTAAGCTTCTATCAGATTGTGACTAATATCAAATTGAATACCTTAAGAAATACATTGAGGTATATCTTATCCAATTTAGGTCACAAATAGATACATTCATGTATAATATTCATAGCCTATAACAACCATTTCCAAATATATTAAAATATTTGTAAGACTTATCCTTTTCATCATGTTTATATATCATTATCCACATGTGACAAATAAGGTACATACCTGTAACAGTAATGGTGGAATTGTGCCATTTTCCATCCGACACGGATGATGTTGTCAAGGTAACCGACTGAGATCCACCATATTGTTTCACTGTAAACTTCAATTTCCCATCATACACCTGATATACCGAAAAACATTAATCAGTCATTGAAATGTAATACATGAACAAGTAAATATATAAACACAATAGAATGAGAATGCTGTACTTGTATTTCATTTCATGCTGTCATTTTACATTTGACAGAATTTATGCAACATTTGACATAACAAAACTACGTGTCAAAACTATAATAGAATTGCATTATAAGAAAGTCTTGTAAATTATGATGTTAATGATTGTTTTAAATTCATAACACCAAATATATATGTATATATACATACAGACATCCACACCAATCATTATTCAGAGTGAAGTCCAGTGAATTTAGCATAATATAATGTAACAAATAAGAAATAGAGAGTTGTATACTTTAAAATACAAAAAATGTGACACAAAACAGGAACTTACCGACAAAACGCTAAACCTGCTGCCTTTGTATGAAGCAAAGAAGATCACGCCCATATTTTCTGTAGTTCTAAACCTAACAAGGACGCTAGAGACACTGGTAGCTCGGCGACGACGTGACTGCGAGGCAGACTCTAGTTGGGCATCACGACGAACATCCTCTTTCATTGTAATCTTTACAAACGAGTCAGGGCTAAACTCAAATGGCTTCAATTCTGTAATACAAACAATGTTTGAAAATTTTGTTACAGTGAAAACTACAGCAAATGATCTGTACTGAAAAAGTCAGAAAATTCATAAACTCGAAATGAACGACCAGGTCCGTACATTACAGGTAAATACAGGTACATGTATGTGGTATTTCCAGTTACAACTTAATTTCTCTTCCACTAAAGACTTACTCTTAGAACAACTTATGAGACTTATCAATGGGGTCAGGTCTTGTTAAAAGGGCTGGTAGTGTAGGGGTTTTAGTACATTGTATAATGCATTTATTCAGCATGTCCAATTCCTCATAAAATGACAAGTAAAGGCAAAGAACTGACTGGGTAGTTTTTACTTCGACCATGTACTGTCATAGCCTGCATAGTAAATTAAAGTTTCTCATACCTTGCTCACAATGGGGTCCACTGAACTTGGCTGTACAGTAACAGACAGGACGTGACCATTCACGTACGCACACGCCTCCATTAAGACAATCGTAGTTGCGACAGACATCATCACCACTCTTCCTCGGACATTCGTTTAAGATGCCGACTTTCTCGGTAGGTGCTACTTGAAGTTTATCTTGTCCATTGATCAAGAAACTACGAATACAGCCAACAAAATCATGTGATTCGACTTGATCGGAATGATTTAAAATCGTCTCAATGTTCCTCACACCGCCGATCAACAATGGGTGACTCCCAACTTCCAGCCTGCTGAAAATCAAAGAAATTTTAAAATAAAATGATATCAGGCAGAAATTTACACATGTCATTATCAAATAAAAAATTGACACCGTAACTAAGGAAAATAACTAAATCATACCACATAATTGCTTATTTCAAGAAGACAATCCTATTATCTGTGAATGAGCATGATCCGTCCATTAAAATTAAGGCAAAAAAATAACCCAAATGCAATACAATTTCTAACATGAAACTGTTAACTTTGCGGAAATCAAATCTAGTTGGTCACCAATACATTTTATTTTCCTTCTTGCATACCATACATAAGAAAATGCATGTCATCAGTAAAAAATATAAATTAGAAAATTATCGATGATGATTCAGCTTGTAAATATTGAGACATTTGTTTGTGATAAAAACGCTAAATATTTAATAAACATTGTTTTTGGAATCATAACAAAATAGGCAGGGGTCTGTCTGATAAACGAGTAGTTATGATTTTGAAAGATAAATCATTATACACAATTGCGCTTTGTTTAAATTTTCGACATTGTGTCTCTAATTAGGAAAACACATTCCTTCATTGAGAGTGTATTTTAAGTGTTGCAAGCAAACTATATCAACATAACTATCAATATTTATGTTAACAAATTGTTTATCAAATTGAAAATGATATCTAATTTATTTTTGCCATATTTTAAACATAAACGCAGACATTCCCAAACCCTATTTTTACTGAATGATAATTCAAAGCACCAAGATTAAAATGAATGTTGGAAATTTCAAAAAAATACTTGAATTTAAAAAAACAACAGACCTTCGGAAAAAACTACAATAATTTGTTGTGGTTTGTTTACATCAAATTTCCAACTAAAACAATTAAATAATTGTACCCCATGCGAGGATCTCTGGTTAAGGACCAATGCAGATAACAGTTATGAATGATAATATCCATAATTAATGTCCTCCATTTTCATCTTTGATCTAAAGATCTAAGCTAAACAGCAGTTTATAATATAAACCTAACATACTTTGCTAGAGACAATGGTAGCTCAGCAACAACCTGACTCTATTTTCAGAGCCCATAACTACGCTGCTACGTAAGGTCTGTTAATGTAGTATCTGGCTTAACTTACTTAATTATACTAAATTATTACATAATCATGACACGAGTTAAGAACACAGGGGCAGTAACTCTGCAACACATATCCAAAATAAAACTTCAACCAAATATAAAAAAAAAAAATTATCATTATATAAAATCATACACCAAGAAATGCTTAACAGTAATTGTCGTCGCTGGCAATTTTTTATTTCTTTTTTTTGTGAATACCAAGACAGGTAATCATATTTTGCAAACACAGGTCAATTTATTATTAAATTCATGTTCAAACAATTGCTTCACTGTAATTGTCAGCAAAAGAATTCAATATGATTTGCAGCAAAGTGACACAGTGGAATTACATGATTTCATTCCTGTCAAAATGATTACAGCAGGCAAGCTGTTTTCATTAAAATATTATTTGACATCCCCAAAAAGCAAAACATTTCAATTTTATTAATTGAACACTTGTGTGAAATATAGACAACAAGATTATTGTAAAAACATTATCGAACGGAACAATGACATTCCATAAAATGTACATGGTAAACAGGTTTTACTGAGCAGTCCACCTCAGACAAACAATTCATTTAACTGTAAGTCTGTTGATAATTTTATATCTTTATAACCCAGTGCAAGATTTAGCATTTCATTTACTTTATGATGATTGAGGAAAGGGTCATGTAGGAATTAACATTCCTGGCTTGACAGAAACACCCGATCGCAGAGAAAGATACGACCAAGTCATTTAGATCTCGAAAGGTGATTTTTGACGACCTTTATAGAGACGTAAGTTTACCATCTTAAATATGTAATGTCTATTTAAAGTCAAATTAGGATTAAAAGATTAATGTCACATGATAAATTTCCATGACAACGAGAATGTCATATTTCTGGAGATCAAAGGTTTTGTTTTTCGAAAGATTTAAAACCAAATCCCGACGATCATGCTTTAACTTCAAGTTTCTTTATACAACACAAATATGTCAAAGCAGACGGATTTTTCATGTATTAAATTAGATGAGAAATGTGCTAGTATTTTGGACTTGAACACTGATGGAAAATATTTTTCAATGCGTTATCTTTTGAACAGTTTTAAAATTCATTAATTTCAATGATAAACCAGTTCAGTTCATTAAATTCATATTTATCATTTGGCTGCCATTTTATAAGAAAATGAATAAAAAATTAGTACATTATCACAGAACAGGGCTGAGCCCACTGTTGGGTAAACAAATAATCTAATAGTTCAAGGCAAACTTATGAGGACTATATTGTTCAATTTTTCCAAAGTATAGCTAGAAATCTGAAAGTCATAAATAGCCACCATATTTTTTTACTTCCAGCTAAAAATACAGTTGGCCAACTATGACAAACAGCTAGACAGGTCTGGTAAAAACTCATTCAGTCTGGAAAAAAAATGGAAATTTGAATGTAAACAAATCAGGAAATATCCTTTAGGTCTGGCAAAAGATTAGCTCTATTTAGCGAACCATGGAAGTATTGTGATAACTTACTCCGAGTTCTGTGTTTGATTCTGTCCATAGCAAGCTGTACCAATCTGACACTCCTGACAGGGTCCACCATTATCTGGGCAACTTTCAACCCACACTCTAGACATCTGACAATGAAAAAGACACATGGTATATTGATCTGTTTCTATCAAAACTTATTCGGTACAGAGAATCAGAGCAAACTTTATCATTTTTGCATTGCTAGTACATGTATAAAATTATCCTAACTCGTAAAATAAAACATAAAATTTACATTTAAACCAAGAAGGAAATATATTTTTGGTCTTATCTACAAGAAACAGACCATTTTTTGCATAAAATAACAAAATATCATGAATAGAGACTTTGTTTGGGTTATTCTCTTGACTAAAATAAGTAACAGACTATATGGTTAAATGAAAAGTCTGCAGGAATTTAGTTAAAATGTTTATTATAGAAGTTTTAAGAAGATTATTTACCTCTCTGTTCCTGTTAACTTTGACCTTGAACCATGACCCAGTGTTGACCATCTTGTTGATTGTGACACGTTTGACTTCCTGAGATCCAAGGGCGACAGAGAATCGTATTCTTCCATCCAGTATTTCCAAGGCGATGAAAGAGCTAGAACCAGACTGTGAGGAGGGATTATACAACAGGAGTGCCCGACTCTTCTCAGTGGCAAAGATAACTTCAATTTCGTTGTTTAAAGCTGCAAGCTGTGGGAACATCATATAAGACATTTCACTGAAACCCAGGCTGGTAGACTGGCACAATTCTCCCCAGTATCCGTAAGGACATTCACACTGGAACTTATCTACAAGATTCTTGCAGGTACCCCGCATGCATGGGTCTGTCCTACAAAAGTTATCTCCGTCTTGGCAGGTTTTCCCAACAAAACCTTCTGGACAATGACACTTGAATGAACCAGCAGTGTTCTGACATGAGCCACCATTTTGGCAAATGCTTGTTTCGCACTCATCGACGTCAGTCTCGCAGCTGGTTCCCTGCCACTCTGGAGGGCATTGGCATCTCTGCTGGTTCCCACATGTGCCCCCATTCTGACAATAGGTATTGCCACATGGGCTTGCTTCCTCACTGCAATCTGGTCCAGTATACTGAGCGGGACAATCACATACTGACATTAAATCTAAGCTTGGATTTGAAAATGCTTGGTTCAAAGAGTCAGCATTCTGATTGGTGAAACCTACAGTCACATGATTGACACATTTCCCACCATTCCTACAACCGGAATTAATGCATTCGGTGAAATCAACGTCCAGGATAAATATACTAGCAGCAGACTCAAGTTGACTTTTTGCATTTGAAATATGTTGTATGATACTATCCTTGGAATAATATTCAGCACTTGCAGCTTTTTGCACAGCCAAATACAGAAGCAGGTTACCAGATGGCTGATCATTCATAGCATACAACATTATATTGTCCTGTTCATCAAAAGCATTCTTCAATTCTCTAACAAACGGAGTATAAGCTGTGGCCATAAACTGAGCAGACGTCCTACGAGTTATCTCCAGAACTGAGGTTTTCGCCAGGGTTGTATTATCGAAGACATTCACTTTAACAGATATGTCATATTTCACGGTATTTGCATGTGAAGAACTTCCATCTGATCCTTGGACCTCCATTGTGTACGTGTCTGCTGATGGGATGCTATCTACATGCAGACGACAACTGTCAGTAGCTATGCTGAATGGTGTATTACTGCTAAGCAGACTGCATGTGGGATTTCCGCTGATGTCAGCATCAACTGGTCTAACGTCTGCAATTCGATCACTGGGTATTCTTCCATTGAAAAGATTCAAAAATACTGTTAAGTATCTTGGGGTTGGAGGTGTGTCATTGATGTCAGAAACTAAGACTTTGAAGGTCAATGTTGATGACATTTTTTTGGAGCCACCATCTTTGACAATGATTGGCACATTGAACTCTGGGACAGACTCTCTATCTAGAATTACTTTCGTCTTAACTACTCCAGTATTTTCAGTAATGTCAAAATAGTCATATTCCATATGTGTTCCACTCAATTTAATATACGTGTAAGGATCACGATTTCCAATATCATCTGGATCAGTAGTAAACTGTGTCAAGGTCGTGACCTGAATACCAGCTGACTGACCTTCAGTGACACTTGCTGTGAAGTTAATAAATCTTGGACCATTATCATTGACATCATCTAAATGTATTCTAACAACAGCAGTGCCTGAAACAGAAATGTCGCACATATTAGCCCAACTAATGATATATTACATCAAACATTAAAGCAATGAATACACAGAAGTTATCAATAAGAGCGCAAGCTAAATGAAACTTCATTGGTGCATTTTAATTTATTCCTTGCTCAATATCAAATGAACTATTCAATAACATTAAATAGGGCAAAGAAAAAATTGAGCAAAAAAGATACATAAACATAAATGGTTCAACTGTATATAAAATTTGAAGACGAAACTTACCAGTTTCTGGAGGAGAGCCGGTGTCAACAGCCCCTACTGTAATGTTGTAAATGGGGACAGCCTCCCTGTCTAAGGTTCCTTTACCAGTTGTAGAAATATAACCAGTCTGGGTGTTGATTTTAAATAACTTCTTTTGGTTGCCATCAAGAATTATGTAGCTGAATGAGCGATCAGATACTTCAAAGTCATTGTCTTCTGCTACTACGGAGATAACGCTGACATCACTTCCAGAGTTTTCTAGAATATGGGCTTGATAAATGTCCTGGGTAAATCTTGGGGCATCGTTGGCATCCTGGACTGAGATGTGCACCAGACAGGTGCCGGTGTCATTCCCTTTTATGCTACCCCAATTTTTCGCCAAAACTTCCAGAGTGATTTTTGGTGACGACTCATAATCAGGTTGACCTGACACAAGAATCACACCAGTTCTTGGGTCAATCTTGAATCCTTTAGCATTGCTTTCACCAACAAGGAAATAATTGATGATGCCATCCTGTCCTGCATCATTGTCAGTGGCCGTAACTTGACCAACTGACGTTTTCGTTGCAGCTGATTCACTGATGCTAAAGTAGTAAATATCCTTTGCAAACTTCGGCACAAATTCATTCACACCTTCAACATAAACTGTCAGAGACATAGCACTCTTTTTAGAAGCATCTGGATTATTCAAGGCCATGATAGTTAGTGAATATTTGTCCTTTGTCTCCAAGTCAAGGTCACTTTTCGTAGTTACAATACCAGTGTTTTCATTGATGCTAAATTTACTGGCATCCGAACCATCACCTACAATGGCATACTTAATGACTGCATTATCACCAGAGTCATTATCAACTGCAACAGCGTGGTACACTGAGGTGCCATGGGGAGAATTTTCATCCACAAAAACCGTGTCGATAGTCTGACCAAAAATTGGATCGTTGTCATTCAAATCCCTCAGTCTTACAGTGTATGAAGTTGTTGTCTGCTTATAATTCAGAGCCTTGTCACGAGCTATGACATTTAACGTGTACTGCTTAGTTAGTTCATAATCAAGAGTTCCTTTCACGATTAATTTTCCACTGCTACGTCCAATTTCAAAAGTATCATCAAGATTTCCTCCTGTGATTTCATACATAATTTCAGCATTCAAACTATTGTCATTATCATTAGCAACAAACGTTTCGATCAACGAGCCAACGGCCAAGTTCTCGTTGATTGTGATCTGCTTGGAAGCAGGAGCCACAAAGTTTGGAGCATACAGGTTGTCCCCGGTAACCGTAAGTTTAACATTCACAAATGATGATTGAGGTTGTGTCCCTTTGTCTTCAGCCTTGACGTTGACAAGGAAAATTTTATTGCGATATCCAAGCAGGGTTTGAGAGACTGATATAATGCCTGAAATGAAGAAGAAAGAATGTTCACTGTTCACATAAAATGTGCAAGTCCCACTCAAGCATTCAATATTAAGCTAATTATGATTCCCTTTCTACTAGAAACAACTTTTGATGAACATAAACAATTTTTACATATGATTAATGAAAATGGTTCAACTAACTTGCAACATAAAAGATGCATCAGCATGAAGCTTTATTTTACAAGTTTTAACATTTCCTTTTCAATAGATCTGACTAGAAACACCTGACTAGTACTTTAGTCACATGACTCAACCAAGAGAACAAATGTGACTTTATGATAGCTTCCATTGATACAGAGACAAAAACAGACCTGGACCTGTTCAAGACTTAAGCTTTTATTTCCATCAACTTAGATCAAAATTCAAATTCACGAGAATTGTTGCGTCAAAGAAACTGGTATGAATGGTTCAGTAGCAATAGTAGCGACTTGGGAGTGATTTCTTGTTCAACCACTTTGAAACATATTTCAGACTAAGTCCCAAATCAGACTTAAAACGTTAGTGAATACAGGCCCTGGCTTTTTAATTAAATATTTAGTTATTTAGCTGGTATCAAAATATGAACATTAGTGAAATTAATAGAATACAGTATTTGATAAACATACCTGAAAATCTATCGACATTGAAGAACAATGAACCATTTCCACTAGTGAGGAAATATTCCACTTTAGCATTGTCACCAAAGTCATTGGAATCCCTGTAGAAAAAAAACACAATATTGTAAACATAAATAATAAGTTAGAACATTTTTGTAACAATCGTACTGTTGAAACCTCAGCAAAATACATGTAGATAAGTTATTACATAGACGCTCATGTTTGGAGGGAAAGAACTTTGAATGATAACAATAATCTATTATAAATCGTATTAACGCTTTCCTAACGATCAACACAGCCTCAAAAAATACTGTTGTGTTTAATTCATGTATTAGGAATACTTCAAATGTGATGTACAAACTGCAAAACACTTTATATTGTCAATACTTTGATAAACAAGCATGTAAATGCACTGCCTTAAGGTTTATAAGCAATTAAGACTACTTCCAAGAGCACTCTACCACAGTCTTATTTATTTTGCTATAACTATGCACATCATAGGTTCATAATGAGAAAGCACATCAATCAGTTCAATGATTTAATGTCGAAGTTAAACAATCTGTATTTCATACTTACACAGCATGTACTGAGATGATACTGTTCCCAACTGGTGTCGAGTCTGGTACGGCACTTTCATATTCACTTCGATCAAACACTGGCGCATGATCATTGTAGTCAACAACATTGATGTAGATTGTCTTTTCTGAGGACCGAACTGGGGTACCTAAATTCTTGGCAATGACAACTAGCTCGTGTCGATTTGGGAGTGAGGTCAGTTCCATACTGGGGTCGAAGGTCAGCTCATCAAGGGAAGTAATTCTGCCAGTTTTACTGTCAAGCTTAAAATAACTGGATGCTAACTTGAGTGAAAAGTACACCTGATTGTTGGGGCCGCTAACGTCAGCATCTGTGGCACTTAGAGAACCAATAAGCGTTCCGACTGGCATCATTTCTTCAAAATCAAATGCTAGAGGTTCCGTAAGCACTGGACTGTTGTCATTAACATCACTGACGTAGACTTCGACATTTCCCCAAACATCATGAGCTTTGTCTGTAACAGCGACTTTCAACCTGTAGCTTTGCTGCATTTCAGCATTCAACGGTTTCAACAAAGTGATGTTACCACTAACCGATTCAATACCAAAAACACCTTCAGTGTCTTCAGCCAGGGAGTAGGTAGCGACGGCATTTTCTCCAATATCTTTATCCGATGATGTTACTCGCAATACAAAGCTACCAACTGCTGTATTTTCAGGAATTTTGACTGTGAACTGGCGTGTAAATGCCGGGGACTCATCATTGATGTCTGTAATGGTTATTCCCACAGATGCTGTGGATGACAGTGTTGGAGTACCCTGAAAACATACATCAATTATCAAAATGTATAAAAAATTATAAATCCCAGACTTGATTAAAACAGTCTGACTATTTTTTTCATACTAATTTTCAGTGTAATGCTCTATTCACAACACATTCCATAAAAGATAATTGAAAACTAGAAATGTGTCCATAGGAAACAGGTGCCCCTACTTTACTCAATCAAGGGGCAAAACTATGCTCTTCCTAATTAAATCCATTCGAAAAAAACAACAGGTGTGCAATTTCATGGGATGACGGATATTCCTGTTAAGTTTTGTTACTTTAAGTAAAATACTTTTAAGATATGAATGACACAATTTTTGTGGCACAGACGGGCAAGGGTTAATCAAAGTCCGCCCACAGTAATGAGGGTACAATATATTTGCACAAAGTCTAGATATTCTATTTACAGACCTAACTGCATAATCCAAACAGCATTATTTAACTTTATGCATGTATGTTCAAATTGTCTCTTTTTCATTTAGCAGAAAATAATTTTAAGAGATAAAAAAATATTTGGACAGCATATACATAAGGACTATGATAATTTCTCATAAAAGTAAAACCATTACATTATGCATGTACTGTATTTACCAGTAAAAATAATCTTCTGTTTGTTTCATTATAGATTCATCCCAATATAAAACTATTGATGTATAAGCATCTATAATTCACAAATCAAACAACAAAGACAACAACAGGAAACTTACGGCATCAGAGGCGATAACAGTCAAGCTGTAAGAATCAATATGTTCACGATCAAGAGTAGTTAACGTTGTTATCTTTCCGTTTCTGGGATTGATAAGAAACTTTGCCGCGTCTGGTCCTGATAACTTGTAACTCACATTACCATTGCTTCCAGAATCTGCATCAAGGGCAGTAACTCTAGCAATTGAATATCCAACATTTTCATCTTCTGCTACGGACACCTCGTACAAGGTTTTCGAAAATTTGGGAGCATTATCATTCACATCTTCCACGGCAATCACAACTTCAACGTAACTGGATACTTGTAATGAGCCAGTCTCTACAGCTTCAATCCACAAGTGAAACTGCTCCAAGACCTCGTAGTCAATCGAACCATTGACAAAGATTCTACCCGAGTTTGCGTCAATTCCAAAAGCGCTAGCAAGGTTTCCGCCGGCTATTCTGTATCTTATTGCAGCATTGCTGGAAGATGTTGCAGAAACTGTGATGATGTCATGTTGCACTGCTAAGTTTTCAACAACTTTGAGGTCATTAGGAACTGGGGCAAAGGTGGGTGGGGTACCTGAACTTCCAGTAGTTGTCACAGACACAGGCACACTAGATGACATAATCGGGTTTCCCTGCAAACAAAACAAAATTGTTGACATACATATTAGTAACAACCAGTGTTTAAAGACCATAACAGATTCAGTTATTGTAATGCCCAGTATACAATCTTTTACAATTTCTTTCAGAAAGTCTAATCACAAAAACATGGATACACTTGCTCCATTCACCGATTCTGATTTCTCGAAGAATAGAACGGGAAATTGTCTCTAACATATAATTCAAATATTTCCTCAGAATACTTCATGAATAAGAAAGAATTCAATTATATAACCTAATACTTCAGACAGAAACAATTGAAACCAATACACCACGTACCTTGTCAGTAGCTGTCACTTGGAAGTTGTAGGTTTTGCCCTGAACAAGCAATTGTTTAACTGTAATCACACCAGTGCTCTTGTGCACAGTGAAATGCACAGCATCTTGTTGACTAATACTGTACTCGACTAGACGATTAGCACCGCTATCATTGTCGGAGGCAGTAACTCCTAGAACAAAAGTACCTACAAAGAGAAACATAGAATTTAAATTGTAAGAAAAACCTTTTATGTTTATCAGATATCAAGTGCACAATCAACTAAGGAACAAGATATAAGGATACGTTAGCTGAGAAATGGTAAAAAGGTTGGAATTTTTAAAAATAAAATGACTTGGCAAGTTAAAGAAGGATAATTTTACCTGTGGGTGCCGGTAGTCTCAGATCACGAAGGTAACTAGAGCTGCTGAACTGTGGCGCATTGTCATTAACATCGTCGACATCCACAACAACAGTGGCGGTTACAGTCAGTGGTAGGAGACTGGTATCCATAGCGATGACCTCTAGAGTGTACTGGCTGACCTCTTCTCTGTCTAACTGCACTTTGGTTGCTATGCGTCCTGAGTCTGGATATATCACAAATTTTCCGCCATTGTCGTCTTTCAAGGAATAACTGCAAAATAAACAAAATGACACATGATTTTGAGCTGTGCAATGGATTTGTATTTGAATAAGTTTTGACCAATTAACACAAAATCTGAATTTTAACTGCTTGAAGTTCAATAACCTATATCAAAGAAGAATAGTCAGAAGAAAGAATTTGGTACAAAGAGAATCTTCACTATGACAATAACACTGACAGTACAATCAATAGGTGTACTACAAAAGTATAAATAAAAGGCCTGTTTGACTTCCGTCCGAATTCGTGAACAGCGCAATTCTAACCGGGCTTACGTGAATACGCCACTTGGCGCATTTATACATCTTATGTTAGACTGACGTGGCAAAAAGTAGATCTTTTGATGCTCGAATATGATTTGCGGTACTAGGGCCGACAGTCTCAAAAGAGCGACACAAAGTGAACCCAGGTATAGGACACTTGTCTGAGTTCCACTATACACAGGCAGAAATGGGAATGAGGGTGTAGCAATTATTTCTTCAAAATATTTTCACTATTTATAGATCAAAGCTGACAATCATGCTTAACAATTACACTTATGCAGGAATATAAACACTTCACAGAGTAATTTGAACTAGATAATGAAAGATGTGAATGAGATTCAAATAGCAATTGAATGCACAATATACACCATGACTATGCAATATAAAGTTTGCCATTTCTCATATGTTGACTCAGTGTCTATACAGAACGCTTTGATGTTTCCTAATAACCCAATAACAAAGCAATTTGATTAAATATCAGTTAAACAAAATATAGGTGCAGTTATTTCACTCGCCATTAAAATTGATATAATTATCGTCACTTCAGTAAAACACCACTTCAAGCTAACTGCATAATTTGTTGAAGGTTCATAGCGAAACTAATGTAAGTGCTTCCTTACAAAACCTTAGTTACCGGTAAATAGTACCAGATCCTTAATATCTTAACAAGACTTTAGTGTTATTGTCTTTGCATAAATTGTACATAATAATGACACATTTGTTTAGAGATGAGACAATGTAGCCATTATCGATACTGTACCGATATATTCGGATGCCAATACTTACTTATACACAAGCGCGGCGTATGGATATGAGTAGGTCGAACATTGCAACAAAATAGTTTGATACAGTTTTATACACACTTTATACAGATCAATTATGAATTTATCATTGTTAAAACGACATCAGAATGTTTGATTGTTTCAGGTAACCATTAGTATGTAGTAAGTATGTAGTGTATTAGAAACATTCTTACAATTTATTGACAAACAAACAAAGTGTGACCAACTTCATATTCTTAATTTTACTCTTGTTAACAAAATTTAATGAATGTATGCCGATCTCAGTAACTGCTAAAAATCTATTGAAACCAAAGGATGTATACTCCTTCCGTTACATAACATGTAAAATTTACACCAACTGATGTTCTGTGGATTTTGCAAAATAACTGCTTAACTTCTTAATCGAAACTAAATTACGACATTTTTTGTACTAAACCATCAATGTATTGTAATGAGTATCTGTGATTTTCTGCTTAATTTGTAAAAATAGAATGTGATGGTTGTACATGAAATTTATCTATGTAACTACATTGTATAATTCTGTTAATCAAATACTTTCAGTGTTATACATGTCAATCACATCGCAATCGAAGAATTATTCACAGTTTTTCAACTTTTCATTAAATCGCCTTCACAATATTTGTATTTATTCATACTGATCTGAATCACGTTCTTGTACCCGGCTCGACCATTGAAACGTATAATTCGAAAATTAACAAATCTTTTGAACGAAATGTTTGCTTAGATCCAAGGTATACAGTTCTCGTTTAAATCAAACCATGGATTTAATACACACATTATGGTGCAAAAAATTAGTGCTTATTATTTGAACAGTTTCGAAGCAGCCGTATATTATCAACTCCTGTATTTGTAAATCACTTCAAATATAATTTGACAATGTAGAGTTCCCTACTTGATACTAAAGTGAGAAAACTTCAATATCTTCCTAAATAACATTTAACAAACAAAAAAATATCCTATCAGTAAAACTAACGAAGAATATTGAAAATTGTGTCTGGTCGGGACTTATCTTATATTCAACAAATAGAAAAATATCTGCAAGCAGACAAGCATTGAAATTATAGATTTAAATGTAAATAATAAAACTTACATAATCTGGGCATTTGTTCCTTCGTCTTTGTCTGTTGCCTTGACAACAATGACTTCAGTGTCAGCAGGAGCATTTTCTGGAACATGAGCAATGTAGTTACCAACATGCTCGAACACAGGTGGATTGTCGTTGATGTCCTCTACATACACCCACACTGTACCAGTGCCTGTTAATCCACTGCCGGAATCTGTAATAACGAAAAGAATAATAAATTTAAAACGTCACTCTGTAAAGTAATTGTTCAAATGCAACAGAAATGTAGGTAAAACACGGACTTTGGGACAAGAAGTAAATCCTTGTTGGAAGGTGGTTTTCAAAAACAGGTTATGTGCATGTGTGCAAGGTAAAAAGGAATAAAATTGCATCAAATGGAAGATTTGGTTAACTTAACACATTTATATAAGGAGATTGTCCATCAGGAAGGTTTGACTAAAAGTAAACAAGAAGTATTTCACTTGATTTGTTTCTATCATAACATCTCATAATCACGAAAGTAGAATACTAAGTGAATTTTTTATGCTTATTATATTAGGCCATGCCAAATTGGAATTTTGTTAAGCGTCAACCTAAGTTCGCGAAACCTAGCTACCTATTAAAAAAAAAACACAAACTCATAACGAAAAAACAAATATCCTCAGATAATAAGTGATGCACAATTTTAGATATTTTAATGAAAGAAACATCATAAAAACAAAACAAAGTGGTTTTTTACAAAACTAGATCTATACATGAATAAATCTAATTTAAAACTGACCTCGTTTTCACACAAATTGACTAGTTTTCACACAATAATCACATCGTTGTCGGATCTCAACTAAAACTGCAGTTGTCGAATCATGGACATCGAAAATATTTGAGAATTTTTAGATTAGAAAAAATGTTGTTTTTTTGGCTCGAGGAGCACAAAACCTAGGCGGACGCGGACGCTTAACCAAATTCCAATTTGGCATGGCCTTAGTTATCAAATATTAGGACTTAAAACATGTATGGTCATAAACTTAACAGAATTGTGAGAGTATAATCTTCAGTTTAACAACAACATGTATGCAAGAAAAAAATATCTAATCATTTTCATTTAGCTTAGAAATATGTATAGAATAAAATGTACAGAAATTAATGGACATCTAAAGAAAGTGTATGAAACTATGAGAGAATGTCTATATATACACAAATTCCACAACCATAGTGTTATATTTCAAAAGATATTTTTTGTAAGACAGAGAGTTACAGTCTATGTACCAGGAAAATGAAAAATAGTACAAGACTACATTGATGTTCATAAAAACAGTTGAAAAGACATAAAAAAATGGCTGCAGCCATATCTCCATAGCAACCATGAAAACTATTTTACCTGATGAAATTTCAGTTCACTTTCAAAAGAATTTTTACCGAAAAAGATCCGATTTTGACTTTCATGAGCTTTTCTAATTTACATGAACAAACAGAATGATCAAGGGGTCAGTTAGTTTGAGACTTGACCGGTATTACATATCACAGGGCAAGAGGTACAAATCTTGTTGTTAAGGTAAAAAAAGGACATTGGAAGTTCAATTATTACAGACTAAACATTTAAAAGCGCATGCTATTTATTAAGTTCAAATAATACTAAACATTTCAAATATTTCAATGTTTTATTATCATAAATAATTAACACTTACAGTGGGTAAATTTACAGCGAATTATCAAGGAACAATCAATCTGTCAAAAGTGGCGTGTTTAAATTTAAACAACTAAAACTTGATGAATGGTATCAAGTAGGCCTCCCTCGCAGCTTAATGAACTCCCATCAATTTTAACAATGAAGATTACAAAAATAAATATTTTTTGTAAACAAAATACTAAGTCAAAACATTTGCACCAAAATATTGAAAGTTTCGTACGAAATGCAACAGAAGGAAAAATTGTTAATAAGCAGAGGACAATTAATAAGAGGACCGAAGTAGCCAGGATGGAATTCAATAAGTTTATGTAAATATCGCAGGATTTATTTATCAATAGAAATGATCATCTTTAATCCACATACTAGATTGGCTGCGACACACAGTAAAATATTTCATTCTAGTTCTACTAAATTATAATCAAACAAACTAGATCATAGAGAGAAATTAAGCAGACGGAATTGTGCGTACTTAATGACACCCGAGTAAAATGACACATTTCACAATGCAAATTAAAAATTACAAAGTTGAAACATGAAAAACATGTGCTATTATATACAGATTCAATAAACTACATTCATTGAACAGCTAAATAAAACAGCTACCAGAAATATTACAGTTAGGAGAAGAGTCAAGCCCGTAGTTAGGCAATTGGAAAGTTCTGGGGGTCATCTCAAAATAATCAGAACTAGTTAATAGACAGTCATATTTTCAACTACTCAGAAAGAAACTCTAGCTGATTGTAAAAATCTTTGTAGACAAAAATTAGTATTTAATCTTACCAGCTGTACATGAAATATTCAAAAACACATATTAAATCTTCAAATCAACATATTGGAAAACAAACTAGATCTCAACACATGCATAACATAGATCACAAGTGGGAGTTTGACTTTTCTGGACAGACTTTTCACAACCTTTCTTGTTAAAAAAAAACGTTGAAAAGTTTGAAGATTCATGAATGTAGTTCGGACATAGCAAGCATTGAACTCAGCAAGTTAAATCCAAACTTACATAATTTACAAAAAGCATAAACAGCCGAAAGCTGCGTGTTGATCATGAAAATACAGGTTCAGTTGAGTATGGTCAAGTGAGAATGATATTAAAAATCCTGTTTGATTAATTAAACATTTTATTAAACCAGTCTCAAACACATATGTCACTAGGATTGTATATATAAACAATTAAATGCCAATCAGGAACGACTTGCCCTCAGTGCACAGACATTGTTAAATAGCCAAAATGTAGAATTTATATTGTGGTAATAAAATATTTACAAAGTAAATAAATTGTTTAGAAAACCAACAATCGGATCATTAAAGTGGCTAATATTTATCAGGAACACCATAAAACTATGTCTGATAGTTGTGATTGTTTCAATAGACACTCTTATATAATTGACAAGTATCTGAGAAAGATAATCATGCTCGAGATAAGGACATTATAGCTATAAATAATGTGATAACAAGCAGAATTATCACATATAGTGAATTGGTGAGCATTGGTGATAGCAGCAAAGCAAATATGTGCACTTTGTGACCTCTGAATCTAAAAGTAAAGATAGTTGAGTATGATTTCAAATCTCAACAAAAAATTAGTTCACTTTGCTGCTTACACATCTAAGTTAAAAACATTATAGTATCAAAACATGCTTATATCAAAGAAAAAAAACTTTTTTTTTAATAACATTCATTCCTTATACCAAAACATTCTGTTCATCAAATATGTATATATGCAGATAAAATTAAAACCTAGCTTAATACACAGATAGCAATATTTTCACTTAAACAAAGTACCGGTAGTCAAACCTTAACTGCATTTTTTCTCATTTGTTTAATGTTGTCAGTGGCACTATTACCTATTATTTATAACAGCCTCCATTCTCGAAGTCCACTGATCACATGACAAAGTCAATACTAACAATAGTACGGCGATAAACAGAAAGGTTTTTTAACAGCATTAGTTTAGTGACCTAACAGTCATAGCCGATATTTAACTTGCAATATGGGTAACATGGACTACAAAAATATGATATTTTCAACCATAAATCAATATGTGGATCATCTGCGGATTATATTCATAAACTTCAAGTATCGTAATGTTTGACAGTTTGGCTACATCAAGCCCTCTCGTAGATACTTAATATCATACAAAAAGTATCCTAAGAGGCAATATTTCATTTATATAACCCTTATTTATGTAATATTCAATAAAGCCATGTAGTAAATATAGATTATTTACTAAGATTAAAGGATTTGAGTTAATGACAAGTATGAAAGTGCAACCCACACTTACGACAAATAAGATAAAACTGGGTATCCAAGATGACAAAATCTATTTTAATGCAATTGCAACTTTATTTTCAGCACACCAATCTAAAATCTACGTTGAAATAAAACAAACTTCATAACTCAGGGCACACCTGAATGCCAAAGTTGATAGATATTAAAATATACAATTTAACATTTTTCAAAATATAAACTCCCTCAAAGTATGATACAGCAAAATAGACTCAAGATTAAGGCACATTTTATCACAAACTTGATTGCTAACATAATTATGATATGTTGGTATTTTGTTGTCCAAATCTCACCCACACACATTCACTAAAACAGCAAGACAGCCATAAATACAACCTATCAGAGAATAATACCTGAATATCTTGTTCTAAACAAGTAATTCATTGTTAAGACAAAGACCAGACATTACAAAGTAATACTTGTCAAGATTTATACTGGTCAATTATTTATCAATAAAGGCATCAGGGCGATATAATGTAAGATTACACAGATTATCATTGCTGTATATATTATAATACCCACTGATAAAACACTGATATCAAAGTTTTACAGCAATAAATTGGGGTATAATTGCAATTGTGCTGTCAAAAGTTCTACTAGATCCAGACAGGGGAACAACAGTGCATGCCTTTCTACAAGCGCAGATTCCTGATTTAACTTCCAACATGTATTGATATATCACAGATGTGGTCGAATTACAATTACAAGAAGGAGGGATCCAGTTCTCAATGTATCATCTATACACAACAATTGGGTTATTTCATGGGAATAAAAGTGATATCTAGGGTCTAACACGTGGCATTGCAACTCAATTTTGGTGAAGAAGCAGTTTTGTGCAAAATCCTCGATATGATATGTCATTTGACGAAAAGGCTTTGACTAGACTATAGCTCAGTAAGATTATGTTCGAGTATTTAGTACTTATTTGAATCACACTTGAGCCTCCTTCCGCACACTGGGCTAGCCAGGGAGGAGGGTGAATCAGGACCTTCCGCATATTAGGCCAGCCAGGGAGGAGGGGGAATCAAGACCTTCCACAAGGTTCAAACCCACAACCTCTATATAGAGCAGACGTCACCTTAACCACAATAGATACAACGGATATCTACCACTGGCACTCACCCAAACCATGTCATATTCAAACTTATAATGCAAAAATAAATTCTCATTTATAAAGATTCTCCAGGTATAAAGTTACAATAGTACTTGATGAGAGATTTTGAATTAAATTCTCCAAGCCTATACACAAGATCACCTTACAGCTTTCATGGCACATAAATGATGTGTCAACATAGTTTATCATGTTATATGATGCCCGAATACCCAGACAGACATGCTGCTTAGGAAGTTGTATTGAGGAAATTAATTGGGGGGGGGGGGGGGGGTGGATGGAAGATTTAGTACTTAATAAAGCAAGTCAAAGATGATTAATTCATCAACAAAAATATGCCTATGCAACCCAAAGGATGGAAGACAGTGGATCGAACCCTAAAAGAGATTTTGCATTGTACATAATATTTAACTTGACACAAACACATAATAACCAAAGCAGAGTTTTGCTGACGGCCAATAATGGCTTACCTGAAATACAGCGAAACCTCAGTAATAAGACCACCATTAGTTCTAAAGACAGTTGGTCCTAGTGGAGGGGTGTTCTGATTATCACATTAAAGTATGGAAGAATAATTAAATTAATAATGAGGTATGTGGTCTTAATTAAAAGGTGAACTATAAGTGAGGTTTTAATGTATTCACCAACTGTACTTGAAACAACACTAAACTCATTCATTAAAATACAAGGAGTCAGAATAATACCCCAAAAAAACTAGGAACCAGTAAACTGTCACTGCACATGTTCTCTGGTTCCAGGCTCCGACAATGCCCTTAAAAATAGATTACAACTGAAGCAGTTTTATTAATGGTTAATTACTAGTTTATAATTACTTAAAAGAGTGTATTTCGCTGCGAGGTACTGGGTTTAATCAGCCAGTTGTAGTAATAAGACAGACAGACCACTGTGCATTCAGTTTTTGTCAGAAGAAAAATGTAAAACTAAAGACATGTTATTTGGCAATTTCTGCCATTTTTATTCCCAGAACAGTTCCCCGGCGTTACTGCCAAGTGATCCCCAAGGCAAAATACCGCACCAAGAGAGATACAAAACAATTGATTGTAACAAATGAGTTAAAACGCAAGCTCCTCTACTAGAATACATTAATTAATGAAACTCAGTACGACCAAATAGTGATCATCTTCGACAGAAGCAGGAAATTATTAAGATTGATTTGCATGTTTAATACCCAAGAACCGCCCTAATGACATGACGGAGCAAGAATTAAGTAATCAGGAAAAGTCCCTGTTCAGCGTCATGGAAATATAAATGCCAGCATACACCGTCAATGACAGATATTGGGAGAAATTCTACCCCTAACTCAATCTTAAACACGTCAATAACTTGGTTTAGAACAATACCATAATTCTGTTTTACGATCGAGAGGTCCGAAGTGCTAAAATTGGACCGAGGCCAGTGAATAACAATTCATTAACGTTAATGTTTTTACCCAGTTTTTTTATCACAGTAAGGAGTCTTAAAAATACAAGTTTGTCTTCGCAATAAAAAGCACTTTAATTTATTTTTTTAACATTTTATAACGATCGCTGCCCCTAAAAGTCATATTAAACTTCCAGCAGGAGGTTTTTAGTATAATGTTGACCCATCTTAAATGTCCCCTTTAATTTGGTGCACAGATTGTGACAGGCTCGATTGAATGACGACTAAAAACGGCGGTTACAATGCCTTCCCCCTACAGTCTTCGCCTGACAAGTCATCATTAGATCGTCTTATGAGGTCTTTATTCTGTTTCAAGCATCAGTAATGGCTGCAGCAGGTAATTGGACACATAGTAACGAGGACCCAATGTTCGCTGGACACGAACCAACGGGAAGCCATTATAGTTTTAAATGACATTGATGTGACTATTGAAAACAGTAAAATTGGTGAGGGGAGAAATTTTCAGTTGACTTGTTTTCAATGTAATAGAATCTATGCCTCGTCTCCAAACAAGTGCTTATGTCCTACACATGGTATAACAGTGTCTGTCAGTTGTGGATGCCCCACAGTGTGCCATAACCTTAATTATATGGGAGTCACTGTAAATGTGAACGAAAAGGTCACCATGAAAATGCACAACAGCCTACATGTAACCTGACAAAAATTGGTCCACAAATTTTATTTTTTTAAATTCCTACATTTCTGTCGGCTAATACAGTAGATATGTTTTAGCACTAAATCTTAAAGATATTTTTTTAAACATCAAACACTCTGATACATAGCAACAGTTGAGCATAAACTTTATATAACTGTAATCAATCAAAACCTTGAAAAGTGACTATATAAATATATATATATATAATCAGAACGTATGAGTCACTGTGCAAAAATTTTGACAGGCAATTCTCAACAGGTGTTATGCAAATCAATTAATTCTAATTAATAACAAGAAGCTGAATTAACCAATAAAATAAAATTTATAAAGACAATTTTACTACCACCAGATATGAAGTAGATTTTTATTGGTCACTGCAGGTTCTGACAATACGCATTAAAACCAAATCGTGAAATGCCCGAAAATTCTGTTAAGTAGTACAAATATTTTATCTGGTATGAATTGATCTTGCTCTCTTATCATACAAAACATCCGCCATGTCGAAATATTTTGTCAACCACAAAACCCAACGAGTCATGTTTTGTTTTCATTATTCCACCTCAAAATCTGGTCTTTCGTATATTATTCTTTTCAGCAATTTACCTAGGATTGTCTGAAATTGACCATTGAATTGAACCATTCATGCATTAGAACAACTTAGATTTATACTACACCAGTATACACTTTTGTATTAAGTGTTACAGATTCACACAAAGGCGCTAAGACTCTTTCAAAAAGAATTACATTGTCGAAGAAGAAAGAAAGTTCATGTCATTAACCAGAATTTGAACTCACTCATGCAGCACATCAGATATTCATTTTCTATTTTTCCGAAATTGAAATACTTTCGTTACACACTCATAAAAGTATTACATTCAATTTGACAAAAATAATCGGGCAAAGCCTCCTAGCGATCAAGGAGGCCGATCAAGGAGACCATGAAATTTTCGCAGTTAGTTTGATATAATCTCATACCGTAATGTCATTCACTGATCCCACAGGCTACAATTTCACTTTTACTGAATACATTAGAGCGAATACACTCATCTGTGAAATAGTGATGTTTACGCAACTGTATTGAGACAAAATCAATCAAAAACGCAGTCTTTTTATGGTGACATGAAACTGTACCGCCAGAGAGTCACAAATACAATTCTCCAAACCGATGAATTATCACATTTTATGTAATTATCAACAAGTTTTGAGGTTTATATAATCAAAGTGTTGATTGAAGGAAAAACATCAGACAAATTTATTTCACAAAACTTAAATTTTAACGCCTACGTCCTTTGTTTAGTCTCTTATAAGGAGCCAGAATTGGTGTCTTTTTACCATCACAGATTTTGGCGGAATTCAATTACAAAGCAATTACCATTACTAATCGAACAACCTAATGGTGGCTAAAGATTGGTGAGTAATTACAAGTAAAAAAAATCAAACTTTCAGAAAAGAATACTTTAAAAAAATCTCAAATAATTATGTATTGACCATAAGAAGTCGAGAGTATTTAACGTGTCGAGCATGTTGAACTCCCATTCAATATGTAAACTGGTAATTTATTTCATAAAATCTATTAAAAGTAGTATGAAAGTTTTGTGAATGCGTAAAAATTACTTTAACTAAATAATGTCGCCATAAATATAAATCTGTGTGTGGCCATGCTTGTATCGTATTGCATGTGGATTAACTCACACAAACATATTGACTAAAATGTGTCTTGCATATAGATTAGATTTGTACATACAGTGAAATAGTACCCAGTCAACTTCGGTATTGATTACGATACAGAGTCAGTCTGGATTTTGCATTTTAAGACCTTAATTAACATTAATGATACACTTGGTATGTATACATGTATTTATCTATCTCAGATAATCTATAACTACATTTCAAAGATACTCCTTTGTAGGATTTTGAATTGATATCAACCCGAGGTAATGGTAAAGAATTATTTTGTAGCAATTTACGATTTTACATCTTTTTCTTCAGCTTGCACAAATTAAAAAATCCTCATTCAATTAGTGATTAAATATTTCATAAATTTACACATTATTAGTCTATATTATAGAATGATTAAAACATTGCTTATTTGTTCATAATGGTTGGGTCGTTTTGTGATGATAAAATATGTGATTGTGTGACAACACTTTTTACACAGTCATGAATGCTTAAAAATGATTCAGAAAAAATTCACATTTTCTCATTGAGATCAAATCTATCATTTAAAGAGAGTACATTCAAGGAACTAGAAAATAATTGAACCAGTCTGTGTAGGAAGTTCAAGAAGCAATTAAAAACTGAGAACCAGACTGTGACAGAAGATCTGACATTGAACTGAACAATAGAATGACTAGAGAAAGTATCGAATTGTTCTGTAACCAAGTTTTCAAGCCTCATTATAAAATCACCGCATTGACAACACAAATTGCAATTTATGTGCACAAGTTGATGATAAACAAACTACGTCCTTATTGATCGTTCAATTGTTCGTATTAAGCATCATTGTTCTTTAAAAAAAATGGCGAGGAAACATTCCGAGAAAGGCAGAGGAGCAATAAATAACATCTGTTCAAGCATGCGACATAAAAAATCACAGTAAAATTTTTAATACTAACCTGAATCAGTAACAACAACCGTTAATATGTATTCTGACTTTGCTTCTCTATCAAGCGTCTGGAGGACCATGATTTCTCCTGTCGAGGCGCTCATATTAAATATATCCTGTTCACCATCTCTGATGGCGTAACTGAGCTGATTAAAGGGAGCAGAATCTTCATCGTGCGCTGAAACCTGTAACACGTGCAATGGTACCCTGTCCATGTTCTCTCGTACGAATGCTACGTATGGTGAATCGAGGAACGTGGGTTCATAATCATTCACATCCTGAACAGATATAGAAACGGTAGCTGTGGAATAACGAGTATCATCGCCGCTGTCTGCTGCTTGAATTATCAGATTGTACTCCGAAACACGCTCGTAATCCATTTTTTTTTGCACACGTAATACGCCATTACTTTGATCTAAACTGAAATCATAATTATCATCACCACCGATAATAAAATATTTCAAAATTCCGTTTAATCCAAAATCCAAGTCAGTAGCCGATACTTGTAGAAGCGTTGTTCCTATGGCAACATTCTCAGGAACAGATTTATCATAAAATTCAGGACTAAACACAGGACTATGATCGTTCTCGTCTTCAATCATAATCATGAGAAATTGTGTCGATGACAACGAAGGATAGCCTAGATCTTGCACTGTTATCGTCATCGTGTAATTCTGTACCAGCTCTCGGTCGATGTCGGTATTCACACGTAATTTGCCATCATTCTGGCCGATTGTGAAAGGACTTCCACCTGACTTCGATGAAATACTGAATTCCACCTTACTATTCGTTCCTTCATCTAGGTCTCGTACTAGCACAGTGTGTACAACAGTATTCAATGGTAGATTCTCACGCACACTTATCATTGGTGAGGAAATGATCTCCGGAGTGAAGTCGTTGACATCTAAGATGGTCACCAAGATCTATAGAATACAAACAAGACCATTAAATTGATAAGCCTATATTATTTACTTTCCTGGGAAATATATATGTTATGTAGTAAAATATAGAAAAATTGGTAACTCTGAGGTCAACTTGTTCAAATGAAGGACAACCAAAGTTTATGCAATATAGCATAATGCACCATTTGTTACTAGAATCGCAGCGAATATTTTGGAATAAGAATTTTTATAACATAAATGGTAATAATACCCATGTATCAATTTCCATAATTCACTAGTGAAATAACAACTCACATGCGTGTCGTCACAACGAAAGTCTCAATGTAGAAAACGTATCAATTAGATTGATAGGATTCAGAGAAATTTTCAAATTAATTTAAACTTATAGCGTCAAGTAGTATATTGACATGCTTTTTTACACTGTTTATGCATTGCATAAGGTCATGAGGAGTGACATTGTTAACTGTATGATGTAGTTGTGCTCAAATGATTTTGAAATTGTTAAATCTTTTTTTGTACCAAGTATAACATTATATTTTATTGAAAATTATTGTCTTGCTAATTTGAATATGATCTGTGATATAATCATTTGCAAGTCATATCTTGTGGTTGAAAAATGAAAAGAAATTGTCTGAACTGTTTTTTTCTGCGTCAGCTTTTGTTTACAAACGATCAAATTACACATGCCATTCTTTGCTCGCATATAGGAGGGTAAGGTAATGTTTTGACGAAAATAAGCTGTTTCTGTAGCCATGTCATAAATAAAATCTTAGATTTGTGGTCATTTTTTTTAATTTATCAAACACGTCATAAAGCCTGTTTTTACCTGTTTTACATGATGAGTCTAATTAACCAATAAACAATGACCACTATGTAAGATCCTCTATGTATCAAAATGTACACAACTGTTACTTATGAACGACTTTGCAAATGCGAAAAACTTTACGTTCATATTTTGGTTTACCATGATGCCACTTCTATGAAAGAAGAAATGCTAAACATCATTGACTCGACTAAAAATACCAAAACAACTTCCAGGCCATACCTCAGCAGTTGCTGTTTTCCTGTCAGTAAGCACATCAGCCATATCTGTTGCCCAGACAACCAGGTTGTAAGACAAAGTTGTCTCCCTGTCCAGTTTAGAGTTTGTGTAGATGGCGCCACTGCTGCGATCCATCCTAAACTGGTCTTCATTGTCACCATCAATAATTGCATAACTAATATCACCATTTACACCTGAAAAGATAAAATGAATTGTTGCAAAAAGGTGTACCATATATGCATGGCTGAATCACTAGAGTGCGCTTATGTTTGGAGCCCTACTACCAGCAATATGGGACAATGACAACAACTTTGGTTGCCTGCCTATATGACAGGCTTTGTACTAATTCAAATGATAATAAAGTGGCAGTAGTCTTTGTATCAAGTTTTTCTTTTTTTCTGATAAGCAAGGACATAGTTAGATCAAGAAACAACATCATACTGACTTATATTTGTCTACACTGGCAATTCAAAGCATCATGACCATTCACAGTATCACATGAAATTGTATGGTCAATAAAAAAATAAGAATTGAGTATGCATCCAACAAAATTGATCAGAGACCAAAATAAATTAATGTCTAGCCCAGATTTATTTATCAATAACATTTGTACTGAAATCAAGAATATTTTCCCACCAATAATCTGTCATTTGCATATGCTAACAGACAAAACATTTACTCATAACCCATGGGTATACTACTATGAGCCACAAAGAAAGTATAAGGTGATGATTTGCATATTTTATGGAATTCTTTCGTTAATCAAGCTCATTTAATGCTTGTTTTCCCTTCAACACACAGAATTTTGCCTCCAAGACAATTTCACCTCTGGAAGGAACAGAGCAATGATCATCGACTATGTTGCATCTTTCTAATGATACTATAAAAAATTCTGTTTAATTTGGTCTGTCTCGATGACTCCATTTAAGGAGGGGATTCTTATTTGAAAACAATGAAAATATGACTGAATTATTTTAGCTGATTTACAAGGAATAAAATGTTTATTGGGAAATGAGTATGAAGCCAGACAGTGCTGGAGCAAACTGTATCCAGGATTTCTGGGTGTCTGCAATGCCAACAACCGCCCAACATCAAATCTTCTGACTAATTAAATATCATTACTTTTGGACAGAAGAAGGAAGGTTGTGAGGGATGAATATTGGGCAAACTGTGTCAAAAGGTGTAAAATTTCACTTCATTTTTGACAATCAGTATGCACCTTAATAAGATACTCAGCTGTTCAAGGACTAATATTAATCATGTGGTCAATGTCAGGGGTGTAAGGGACCAAAATGGTCAATTAAATGGCAATGGTTAAAGTTAAACTGAATTTCTAACAAAGCCTCAACCAGTTGTTGATAAAAATCATCAAAGAATCAAATAAAATCGAGTCAGACAATATAGATGAAGAAAGAACTGTGCTCAAACAAATGAAAAGTAAACCCATAAAGTATAAAATGAAAGGCCTAATATGTAATTAATGGACCATAGACAGACACGAAAATGATTGATGAGAAAACATGTTTTAGTATCATCCGCACTATCTCTTTATAACTTATGAACTGTCTTTTCACCAATTACCGTAATAGCCATAAGTGAACAAAAGATTTCGAGCAAAATCATAAAATACAAGACAACACAAATGTATTCATAAATTACAAATAATTGTAAATAATGGGGGTCGAAAGGGAGAGGCTGAACGCTCTCAGCTTTAGTGAAGCTGTTATGGCAATATTTCTTCAATGAATGTCAAATAAATGATATGAAACATAAAAAATTTAAACATTCAAATCATCAACGATAGCCAAGACTTTGATCAGTCACGTGTGAATGACTGGATCACACTTCAGTAGTAATATATCACAAATCTTTCAACAATAGCGATATGTCTTCTTTTTTTGTCTAATGTAACAAAAGGACCAACAAAAGTCAAAGAGCAGGAGTCAATCCCAATTTAATTATATTATATCTTTGAATCTGATTATGAAAAAACATATACACAGACCTGGGACCATTCATACTACACTTATACTTACACTGAATGTGATCGAAGTTCAACGGTAATGCATTATAACGTTTGTTTTTTTCATTGAATCAGACTGACAAAGACGATTAAACATTTGGCAATAGATCATCTTACAATTGTTTTGAAAGTCACTTTCAAAGCATATACAATGATCATACAATTATTCTTATTTAATACTTATTTAAAAAATCATCGGCAACACAAAGAAAGTAACACAGACAGAAACAACCCATATGTGAAAAAGATTGTATAGTATATATTAGTTAAAAAGAGGCTTTAAACTCTTAACATCTTTGGTATCAATTATATCTGGCTTATGCAAGATTTTTTCAACAGTATTGCAGTCATAGATCAGTGGTTTGAGCTGTTGTCAAGAAGACATTATCAAAGCATTGGCGTTTATGACAAGCAATAATGCAACAACAAATATTTCTTTAATAAAACTTCTGTTCCCGTTTCTACAATTTCTAGTGGTGAGTCAATTCTTTATTTCTCCTCCCTCGCTAAAAAACTATCTAAAAATGTGTCAAAGACGGAGTGAACACTAATCATCATGGAGGGGACATCTTGTAAAATGGAACACTCAAAACCAAACCAATTAACTTTACTGTGGCCACAAATTTCAGAATTTGTCCAAACGTGAGAAAGATACCACTCCATAAATAGCCAATTATCTTCGGTCTGGCAACTCACTTTCACATTTGTTCTAACACCTTTTTTTTTAAAACAGAAAATTCAGGACTTATGGGAAGACACTGATCAAGTGTTATGCCAATTTAGGGGTCTTAAGGTGTAAAGACATGTTGATTAATGCAAGATTTCAGAGCCATTCCAGAAAAAGGCTTAATCGAATATTTTGAAAGCCATCAAGATCTAATTGAAGACCTAGATAATGAAATGCAAGTATTCACTAATGTAGAAATAACTCTGAAGTGTCAATTAAATGGCCTCTCTGGTATTCAGAAATTCCTACAAGGATGCCAAAATTTCCGAAGAAGATCTAAAAAAATTGAAGTTTTAAGATATTTACAAAATTAATATTTAATGGCAATTGCAAAGGAGTATAATGATTTCGATCATTAACCTAAAGTGACCTAGCTGAGTGAATTGATTCTGGACCTGCAAGTGAAATAAGAGGTGTTTGATACGGAACTCTTTGTCAAATGTTCATCGGACTTTTATACCATACATATTACAGACAATGAAATACTTTGAAACTTTAACTTTAATCAGAGGTAGATAATGCCAGCATAATGAAAAAAAATCGTAATAAGTACGGAATTTGATAAAATAAATGGTAATAAAAAATCTTATTATCTAACCAATACACTGGTTTAACAATAAAATTAAACTCAAGTTAAACCTAGTAATCAAGCGCAATTTATCCTCACAAGGGAGACTAAGGTCTGCAATCACAGCTAAATACCTGATGTTTTTGTCAATAAAACAATTTAAATCATGAATCTGAGCTCATATATTAAGCAATCATCCTTACATAGGACATTTAATTTTCATCAGTGTATGTGACATAAAATATACAGAGGGGGATTATTTGTTGACAGAAAAGATTAACGTATTTGTAAGTTTTTAAACAATTCACAGGCTGGCAACCTACCCAGCACAACAGCTCTTGTAAACAAAACCTGGTCTATTATGAGGTAATTTGAACAAATGTGATCATTAAATTTCAATTAATCCATCTGAATTTGATAATAAATTTTGATTACTTTTCAAATTACTCTGGAATTTCTACCATTATGTTTTAATAGTTTTTAAATGTTAAAAAAAAACACCATATTTTTTTAACTAAAAACACAGGTACAATGCTAAAAGGAGGTGACTTATTGCACATGAACGATTATATAAGCACTAAAAATGTTGAACAAATTTTACCATAAAAAATTACCAAACTATTTACAAGTAATATTAATTTGGAGGAAAAGTTACAAACGATTAACCACATTTTGAACTTATGAGTAAATAAATAGTACTATCATTAACAATGCATTCCATCTCAATATACCTAGACATAAGTCAATATTAAGGCAATTAGATGTCAATGATGACCGATACAATGGTATAAAGATAGATGATACAATACACTATATATAGATCAAAAATCCATGAACAGTGACCTCATTTGTAAAATATTTATTGACAGGTATATCAATGCCGAAAGGAATTTAAGTCAACTGAGATACATTTGGAATCTGGCTCCAAACACAATGTCTGAATAGCTTGGAGCATTCTGCCCAGCCATACCTGAATTCTTATTCTACTGCAATAAGGTAACTGTTATCTGAATAAATCTGGACACCAATCAGTACAGGCCAATGCCATTAGCCATAAATAAATTGTTCACCTGATATCTATATATTCACAACTCCAGTTCATGCTACAATGTAGATGTAATATTGACTTAAAACATTGCCAACAGTAATTGAAAGATGTAGAATGCTTGCCAAGAAAAATAATTGGTGGTCATAAGACACAACAGTTGTTATTCTGTACCATACTGTCATAGCCGGCATAAAAATATATAACCGGATAAATAAATGAATACTGGTAGACTCGTTCATTGACTGGAGACTGCTTCCGTTTACTGCTGCATCAGTTAATACTATTTACAAAAGGTTTGTCATTTAACCCTGAGCCCTTATTCCAGCGACATCCCGACCTTCCCTCTCCAGTAACTGTATTGCCCTTTACATGATAAAGCAAATTAGGATTAGGGCTCCAGAAATCCACTAGCCCGACGTCCCGGACAAGTCTAACTGCCGATTCGGGCTACCAACAGTTGAGTTGGACTTAGTCCAGGACAAGTCTGTTATGCATACCTACTTAACTGTTAAATCCATACCCTATTCTATGCTTGTACAACTAGCCTCCCATGTCGGACAAGTCAAAATTAACATGTACAGTAGTCCGGGAATTAACTGTATATAAGATAATTTCTAGAGCCCTGAGGACATTCAATCGAGACACACTATCATTGAAATTTGCACATCAGTCACTGAGCATATAAGCAATACTGGTAAGCATTAATGACCAGGTAAAACACACAGACATAGTACATGACTGTACTGTATAAATGTATACATATTGCTATAATGTCTAGCTGAACAACATGGGACCCAAAATAACAGCGGATGAAACAGAAGAACAAACATTCCGCATGAAAACATTCCATTGCCAAAAACTCTTATATGCATATCATTCAATTTCCAGCTCCTTTCCAAAATCTTCTCATTCACACAAAGAAGATTTTGTTTTCGTCTTGTTAACGTTATCTTGTTCTTTCAGGAATGTTTGACAACATTATGACATAAACTCAGTATTGCATAACTATCATAATTCACAGTATGTTCAGACATATACATGTTGTTAACAGAAGGGGTTATTTTTACATTCCGTAGATAAAGAAAATACCAAATAAATATCTCGAATTCACAGCTTGAAATAATACCACAGAAAAAAACTTCAATGAATCATAACAATTTTGACATCGGAGCTGACATCACAGAAGAAACCATACTAGAAAATATTATACAACTCCAAATTGTGGCTGTTGTACACACATTGTAACATCAAATTCCAACATATCGTGAATGTTTACATCAGGAA
The DNA here is from genome assembly GCA_032209605.1 of Mactromeris polynyma. NCBI lineage: Eukaryota > Metazoa > Mollusca > Bivalvia > Venerida > Mactridae > Mactromeris > Mactromeris polynyma. The sequence goes on from JASFXZ010000065.1 coordinate 1,084,979, forward strand.
TCCCTTAGATAAACATATGGGCCCAGATTTTTAGGGATCTGGTACATAACTTTCAACAGACTGAGATATTATAGGGTAGCTTACTTAAAGAGACTGGTGATAGAAGACCTGACAGATAAAGTGTGGAATTAGTCAGTCACATAATGCACAGGGAACACTCAAGACAAAAGGATGACTGAAAGAATATTACTGAACCTTTGCTAACAGAGCAATTTGAAACATTGAGCACGACTGATGCAATTAGAACAATCTCTGATACTAGGCTTACTGTCATTACTTCACAGATTTCCCGACATTTGGTCAGAGAAGCATACAATTAATGTCAGACCAAAATAAACTTTGTCAATCATTTACTAGTTTTCAATGCATGGTAAGCTTGTTAAACTTGCCAGACATATGGTCCTGGACCTTGCAAAGATCTACACGGCCCATTTGAAATTTGTCTGACGTGTCCGACAGTCCTGAAACGTTTGCAGAGCCTGAGAAGCATAAACATATAGCTTTAACCAATGAACATGAAACAATATAAGCAAGACATTATATAAGATAAAACTTTATTTTGGTGATGTTACATCAAAATGATAGTTACAGCCGGGAATATTTATCTGCAATCATTTTCATTGTATATAAAGAGGAGATATGATAATCAACCTCAACACTAACATTTATACGAGCCATCAGTATGTATATATAACTAAACATTATTTACAGCCCTGACTTAAATACCTCAGGCCTCCTGTCTTCATACAATATCATATAGTTTACATTATCATATCATATATTTGCGAGCAGTAGTGTAAATAACAGGCAAGAATTATTGGCTTAGGTCTTTGCGGGGCTTATCAACAACATTAAATGGGAAAACCATGTAGCAAGATAGAAAGAATTAAATTTTTGATAAGAATAATAAACAGACTGGTGACCAGTTTTCAACAAGACTGACACTCCTGCGGTGACGGCTCACCATGAAATGCTCAACCAGTCTGGTATTTGCTAAGGGCAGTTATTTGTAGGATAGGATTGAATTATTCATAGTTACAGTACAAGTACAATAACATTTACAACCAGAATGACATCTTTCAAGAGAATCAACACCCCTAACTCAGAGACTGTCAAATTTTCATTCATAACAAATTGTTCCTATCCCATGGTTAGAGAACCAATGTAGAATATAAGCCTACAGTGCCTACAGTGCCTTCAGCTTAAATTCTCCTGAAGTGGGCATACTTGAGAATGAAAGAACTGCATGGTGACATACAACTTGAAAACATTCCCAGTATAAACTCATCGAAGACACTCTCAATTTCGCATGTCCCTCTACAATGACTCAGCGCCACAAATTTCATGGACACAATTAACCTGACTGAACCATTTCACTAATTAGAGAACTGGACTCTCTTCAAATGTCACTTTGGTTGACAAAGTGCCTGACAACACTGGACAATTATCAACAAGTACTGACAATTAAATTGTCCAGTATTTGATACTAGAAGTAGCTATACATGACATAGAACGTGGACACAAACAGGGAACCAATACGAGACTCTATTCGAGTAATAGCATGTTTGTTACTTTCTATCTAGCGCATTAGGTCTGTTAGTTCAATGTAACAGAATCCATGCAGTTAGCAATTACAATAAAGAAAATAGCAAAAATTGGAAAATGTCCGGGGGGGGGGGGAAACAAAACAGACAATAGCAATAGCAGACTAATTAAAAGATCAAGGGAAATGTGCAGTATGACATAAACCACACAGACAATAGTTGACAAAAATCTGAGAGACAGCTAGCACCTGTGAACTTATCCAGAACTCCCAGGCGTACCCCACCCCTTACAGATTGTAAACAACCCAAGTTAATCATGCATTTTGTTGTTTTATTTTCCCACCTATTTTCACAGAATATGTGTTACAGTACGCCTATATATTTCTTCAACAGCTCGTTAACATAATTAAGAAAATATTCTTCTAATTAACATCCAAAGCAGCTGCAGAGCTTTGGCTTATGGCTGTATACCACATACTAAAATATACACATTCAAACAAGTGGGTTTTTTCAACAACATTCTAAATCAGCCACAAACTAACCAACTAAGCCAAACCAGCTGTATTAAAGGCAGTAAAATCAAAGTACATTTTACAATAATTTAGCCTCAGTCAGAGTTTTACGATTTCATGTTCAAATTATTGACAGAAAATAGAATGGTCAACATACATAGATTACATGTAGAAAAAACAACACAAACCATAAAATATGAAATGTTAATTAAGTCAAGCATGACTAATTGCCTAATTAAACCCTCGTTAAGCGTGCAACAATGTGTCAGTCATTTCCTAATGCAAATACATTAATAGATTGATGTTAATAATAATGTACAGACTTTACAATAATCTGTGATGTATCAGCAACTTTGAAAAATTTCTCTAACACCAATCTTTTAATTGTGTCATGCTTCAATATCATAAAGATCTAGTACAGGTAATATCACCATGAATTGTGTATTTAACTCTATACACTGAATCCTCAAATATTAGTCTAATATTGAGATAATTTATTTTACATCATGCTGACCAGTTTATGCTCATCGCTTTGAGAATAATGATACGACTGCAACTTTGTATGTAAAATGTATCAAAAAACAAGATTACAGTATTCATATTCCCATAGATTCTTACATGTCTCTCAGGAGCGTATATTCAAACACCACAGGATATACTTGGGATACAGATGTCATTTAATGCACGCCAATTTATTTTCCGTAGGGGGGTAGCTGCAAATGAGATATGCAGATCGTGTGATGAGACACACTTAGAAAGCCTCATACAAACACATTAATAACTTTTTTCCACGCATTGCCAACGCGCATTAAAAGTTGAAATAAACTTGCTGCATGGTATTTGTGATTGCGCAATCAGTCACTTGTCCTCCACCCAGACTCCCCTCGGGGGAAAATTCTCAAACTCACAGCGTAATGAATTAAAAAACTCTTCAAAAGATTATGTTGTAGTGCATGTTGACATGCATTTTGTACAAATTCTTGACTTAAACTTTAATACTTGTTGAAACAAAGATAGTTTGTGATTAATGACTAGTTACGAACAAGTTACTTTGATTAATTATCATGGGTATAATTAAAACATGACAAAAACCCTACAACAATAATGTTACAGACAAGGAAATCTATTAGTTTTAATCTTTACAACAACACTTAATTGATAACTGAGCCTTGAGATTAAACATTTTAAGTCAAAACAGCAAAAATGCACGGAATATCAAATTAATTAAGTCAAAATATTATGGCACGACATCAAATTCCAATTGACTGCTTAACAATCTATTATTATTTAACATGAGTATTATTAAGTTATCTAAATGTTAAATTTATAATGAAACAATGATTGAAAGCTTGTATATCAATAGAGTCAAATACACATTTTTTTCTTCCTCCTCAACGAAGAGCCAAATACCGACGAGACACCGATACAGAAGCTGCATGAGAAGATCTAATGTTCTGGACACCCCATTTAGCAAACAATTAACATTTCAAGCACGTTTGTTCATAAAATTAAGATATCAGCCATCAGTTAGACAATAAACACAACAATTAAGATAGTACCAGGACATAAACATGGGATTTTATGGCAAAAATTGTATGAATATCTCACGGATAGGCCGCCGAAGATAGCAACACGCAACTTCTAGGGTATGAAATGATATCAATTTAGCTCACGAGGGCTTTGTATAGTCCCCTAAAGGGAATTTATGTACTAAAACCGTGTTGTCTAGCAAATATATGGGGGCAAACAAAATGGAGGCCAATGAGGAAGGTGGAAAAAGGCCTAATTACATTTATAAAGTGGATAATTATAATTTAAGCCATCGAAAAACTGTTTATCCTTCTATACCATGGTACATGGATTATTTTCTCCATTAAACCCCATGGGACGAAAGATAAACATGAAATAAATTAAAAGAAAATATGGTATTTTTCTAAATGGAACAGGAATGACTGATTAAAATGTCAAGTAAAATATAAATGATTCAGTTATCATTGCTTAAAATAACCTCGTATCTCAGAAACAGTATAACATCAAACCACGAGTTACACAAACAGAACAGCACAACACACAAATATCCTGCAAAAACATCAAGTTTTTTCACTGCACTTTCTCACATATATACCCTCTTTGTAACATAGCATTAGTTTCGTACATAAAGCATATGTGACGTATTATCACAATTTCTCATCAACATTTCTCAGTCTACCAGAACGTGCAACCAACAAGCACAAACACTCTGATGAACAAAAATACAACTCCTATCGTGATTCTGTTGGAACGATTCACATTTTCATACAGTGTATCTATTAATCCCAAAACATTTTTTCTTCAACAAAGGAGACAAGAACAGTTCCACAGCAATTGATAAAGAAGGGTAGGATCCCCCTGTGACAAGTTCCCCCTGTGACCTTCCCCCTGTGACCTATTATTAACAACTTTTTACATTCAAGTTTGAATTGTAAAAAATGAGACACTGTTAATGAAACAATTACCTATTTTTACGAGCAATCATTTGATTTCACTGCAAACTACAGGCAGCCAATATTAAGGGCAGCTATATGTTTGAGCGGTAAAGTGTCCCTGACCTGAAGGTAATGGCTTTGCAGTCCCACTGTGAGCGGGATTTTATCACAAACTTTGCAATCCCAGAATTTGGTGAGTCAAGACTGGATATATATAAACAACCTTGCTGAGGAAGGAGTCATCAAGAATGATTTGTATAAGTTGTAAGAACTTTTTTCAAAATCAATGTAAAATACAAAAGTACAAACTTAGTTCAAGCAAATAATACTTAGACAAGCATTTTTTAAAGGACACTTTATTGATAGATTATAAACAGTCACCTGTTACATAATATAATAAATTAAAGAGCAATTACTTAATCATACATAATCAACCTTCTGTAGCAACACTCATAACTGTAACATAACTGCTGTGTTCTAATTGAGACATTAACCAAAGATCCAAAGCACACATCCACCTAAGAAAGCCATGCTCAATATTTACTGGTGCTTTAAAATGATTGTGGAACCAAATTGTGTCTCTCCAGACAATCGAATTTTATCCTGATCTGCAAACTGGATTAGGAAATCTATGATTACATGATTCGCATGCAGAAATCTCATCATGGAACTGCTTGTCTAAGACGAGATTTTATCGAACAAAATTCCTTTTTTGCTACGGTTACAATTTGTTTCATGTTCTCTACCCACCAGACATGTTGTTTACTTAATTTCTATATCAACAACTTTGTATAATAAGATTGTCAGCACACATCCATGCAGCAACAAATGTGTTTTTTCCCTCACAAATTTCGATCAACAAACATGGGATACCAATCCACGGGACGGTTACATCTCGTGGCACGGTAGGTTATCTGAGGAGAACATTCGGCGAAATCCAGCCATAATTGCATTAGCAGACTATGTTGCGATGTTGCATGTACGAAACATCTGTATGAACATTTATCGAGATAGTAAATACATTCGGAACATAATCTACCCAGCATGGATAAATAAACATTACACTAGTCCATAATGGAACTGTATAGTGCTCCCAACATGTATATGTAATGATTCATAATGTCTTTACAACTGTGTGGCTATCTGGTTTTCTCGTTATTCTAAAACTTATAAGCAAGTGTAGATGAAGACAATCTTAAACATCATCTGTATTGAAGCAAGTGTAGATTCATTGTATCATTCAAGTGAAAATTCATCATATCATAATATAGTCAGTGTTTTATGGGAAAGCAATCAGAAATATAGTTATGCTGGTAATAAACAGATTAATTTTGATGAACTAAAGTAAGTGCATTTGTGCCAGACGCTAACTTAAATCCTGTTTCCATAGTCACAAATAACTTGAAATAAGAATAAGAATTGTCAGTATATTAATTCAAAACAAATGTGTCAATACAGATGTACGTATCTGTTAAAAGCAAGTGACCGTTTAAATGAAGTGAACACTAGAAACAGTTTGGACCATCAATAGAAGTGCAGTCATTCGTTATGCAACCATACCTAAGCAATTTCAGAAATTTTATCAAGTCGTCTACAGATGCATTACAAAAACAAAATTATGGGGAAGTCCAGGGAGAAATAAACACAAAATAATCACTCTCATCAGTCATACATTCAACATTCATGGGTTAGAATCATAAGACAACAATAATATGCTCCCCAATGTCAAGACTGGAGCATCAAAAGCCAATCTGACAAATAACATACCCTGGTAGTTAAGATTATATTGCCCGGCTGCTGAATGTGCCCGTCTGCTGCACATACTGTGTACATACTTAAATTTAACAGCCTCTGCCGCAAAATGCTGCATTGTTTGGGAATAAAATATAAACCGCAAATTTCTTTTAAAACCTTAGACCTTTTCAACTTACAGGCAACCCCCTGGTGTGACCCTGACATTCCTTATGTCTCATCCTGTCACATGATCACTAAAGTCAATATTACCCATCATGCCCCAGACACACCAAATCATACCCCAATTTGTCAACGTCAATTCAGGTAACATTAATTTCCAATTAGTTTGGTGAAACTATTCATAGAATCTTAACATCAAGATTTCCTTGTCATCTAACTTGTTAATTGATGTTTCAATGAAAGCACATTAGGAGTCTGTGGCGTGGTTGCTATCAAATCCCTGGAATGCAGGATTATCAAAATCTGATTCATTCAAATCAATTCCATATCAGTGATTTCAATCACATGCAGGCATCCTTTTTTTGTTCAGCAATTTCCACATACTTCATAATTATACACAGTACAACTTCTACAAAGCAGATCTTCCTTGAGCAACAACCCATTGTAAACAAACAGTATCAATTTTAATGTCAAGATTTACTACCAATTCAACCTCTCCACAGCAACAACCTGTCAAAAATCAATCGAAATCTGCCTCTCTGTGTTGCTCGGGAGAGGTTTCACTTTACTGTAAAATCGTGGTTTTTCGGTCACCTTGGTTGAGCAGCCACCTTCAGACTGAAGATACAACAACTTATGTTTCTGCATTAGCTGTGGGCAAAAGATTAACAAAGAACTCATGGTTACAAGTATAATATAAGGTCATAAAATAATGCCTTTGTATTTCACTTTGACTTTTCAATAGCTGATTGTTTTAAGTATTTTATACGCTAGGATCCCTCCCTACTACTTGTTTTAGTTAAAATAAGTTTAATTGTATGAGTTTTCACACTTAAAACATATTCACAAAGGTAAATTGAATAATCTCCTGCATTAAAAACTTGAGTTTATCAGTTTTTTGCGTTGAATTCACAATGTATTTGTTGTCAAGGGTGTTATTGCATTAATGCACCAATTATGCGCAATATTTACACGAGCTTTTTTGGCTTCCACCTTTTCGGCTTTCAAACATCTTTACATTTTACTTGACACAAAAAGCGTCTCGGGCTAAGCTCATACGCCGGTACTTTTGTAACCTTTCAAAACATTTACCTTTCAACATGTACGAATGTTTCATTCTTTTCAACTTTTGCAACTGGGAGTTTTTGTACAAGTGCAAAGTATTCGTATGAATCAAGGTGATTTTATTTATTCAAGATGGTTTTGAATATAATGTTTGATATTACATTTTGATATTTTATCTTACATTAATTCAACAAGATCAGCAAATAACTTTGATGCATGCATAATGATAAAGTACTTTTTACAAGTAAGAGACGTCTGCAATTTAATTTGGTTTCAAAGCATATGACATTGCACGATTAATTAAATATTAATTAAAAACATATTCCACCTGCACAATACTTGAATTATTTATGTTACTAAATGTATAACAACCATGCGATATTTATGCAGCAAACACTTACCAATGTACAGATAGGACCATTCTTAAAAAGTTTGTTTGAGGACCGGAGGCTTTAACCCACATTTGTTAGGGCAGGAAGGCATGTCGCATTAATTTTTGAGATGTTTGTAAAATATAACGCCCCCTTGTGACCTTGACCGTTGACCCCAAAATCAATAGGGTTCCTCTGCTAATGATCGAAAACGAAAAGGTTACGGACAGACATACCGACCTACTGACATGAGCAAACCAATATGCCATCTCTTCTTAGAAGGGGGGCATAAAAAGTGAAACAAACTGAGTGTTGGCCAATTTGGGTTGGTCAGTTCGAGAACCGCAAACAATATTTAAGGATGACCTTCACATTAAAGATAAAGGTAACCAGAAATCAGCAATGTTACAGGAGCACAGCTTGAAACAATCCAGACTTCTTAGGAAAAATGGGAGAAAAAACCACGTAAATTACTAATTACCCAAAATTGTTGACATTAACTTTTAATGCATTTTACATGTAAGTGACATTATATGAATGTCAAACTTCAAAATAAATACAGAGCTGTTTGTGAATGGACTTTTTACAATTAAACAAAAGATTGTCTTCATAAATTGTATGTTTGGAGGAATGTGTGATAAACTAGATATGAAATAATCAATCATATATTGCAGGAGTTGCTGCCCGCCCTATCATTTCCTGCCGACATACGAAACTGCCGTTTTTTCCTATTTTTGAAGAACTTTTTTTTTGAAATAAATAATTGCAACATGAATGCCAAACAGTTATACTTCATCAAGCCATTACCATTGCCAAGCACTTATAATGTAGACAGTTATATTAGTGAATTAAACAAGGACAATTTAGTTCTATATGAATTCATTGATAGGTAGAATTTTATGTCTTTTACCTCAGAAATGGAAAACATACATAAATTTCAGGAGAAATAAAAATTGACATCAAATTACACTTAACTGGGGAAACTTTTGAATGCATATTATTGGAGGGTGGTCTTTGAGATAGGTCGTCAGAGGGTAAATGTGATTTCAATAATACCATATTACACTACATCACTCTGGGAGAAGTTTCAGCCAAAAGATCTGATGTTATGAAGATACCACAGATAATAATACCCAGCTTACATACTGGATGATAACTGGAGGCAGTCTTATGATAAAACAGAACATAATTTGTTGCTGATATTCATCTCAATGCATTGGTAACTTGACTGCCTCAAAGCACTTAATAGCAACAACTTATGTATTTTGTCTTGTACCTGGCAACCATTGTACGATAAAACAGAAAGTGTGGGCATACAAAACGTCTCTACTTTTCGCAAGATTTTTGCTTCATTCACAATCTGAATGCTAGCTAACAATGTATCCAGAACAAATGTAAAAACTCGGCTGAAAAGTATTTACCAAACATGAAATAGTTCAACAACACTAACCAAAGTTGTTTAATATCATCAAACACCCAACTATTTTTACCAATAAGACAGACAGACAGACAGACAGACACCAATACATTACTGGCAAATGGCTTTAGTGCTGAAGATCATGTCATTTTTCATGAAGCACTTTTAAGTCAACATTTTGCAAGCAGTACATTAAAACACATCAGTTTGTAAGTAATAGTTTCCGGGACAGATTCACACCGATGATAAATTAAAACAGATGCATACCGTATACTCATAAAAGTTACTAAGGACGGTACAAGAACGAGTTATCATGAAGTCAATTCACATTCGAGATATCACCTTAACACAATAACCTCATTCATTCAATCACTTAGATTTCAATTGTTGCATACTTAACTAAAAACTCCCCTCCCTCAATGATTAATTAATACGCGGGCAAGACGGTAATTATGTTGAATCTGGTTTGTCATCTAGAAATAATCCAATACATATTCATCCATCTCTTCATTTCCAACCCCTAAAGGCATACGTATGACACACACTTGCTGAATAGAAAGTAACGCTACACACTTTTAAACTTCTTTCAAATTTAATATGAGAATATGAATAGCCGAAACATTTCTTCAATTTATAATCTACGGTTATAGGCAATGAAATATTGTACAACATTTTAATAAAGAAGAACATGATACTATAGTTCTGATCCAAATATTGCAGAATTCAGAGTTGCGCTCGTGCAGATTCACAATACTATGAAGAAAGACTTATAATCGTTGCTGCCATCCTAATATGGTATATTATATTTATGGTACATCACACATGTGCAGTGAAACCATTAATTCAATATTACATATTCCAGAATGTGCATAATTATATACGTTTTATTTTCATTTTTTTCATTTTTTTCATGTCACAGCACAGAAAACCAAGAACTTAAGTAATAATTACATGTATTTAAACAATACTAATTAACATTGTTTGTCCAAACATGAGATTGGTTAACAACATGTTTATATTATGTATTATATAATTATTAAGTTCTGTGCAGGGAATTGATATAGATGATTGCTGAGACATTTCACAGTCATATTTCACAGCCTAAAATGCCAACTTCAACACCTGATTGTCAGATTTGTAATTGACAATTACTTAATTTATTCTGAATGCAAGACAACAGGCCATGGACCAATAGAATAATAGGACACAACAGTATAATGCAACACAAAATGCTTTAATTCCTTGTCAAAAATACTTAATTTGGTCTAAACTAAAAATTCACCAATGCAAGTTTTGAATTATTACACCAATACACAAAAGAACACAACCTTATAGTCTTTAAACAATTACATACCATCAATGCTCATACAATAGATATACACAGGTTGAGAACAAAAGCCGATTGTATAAAAAGCGAATTCTGGAATTTCCTGTTCAAGGTGTTATCAAAATATTGTGTCTCTATCGGGAGCAAAAACTAGGGCAAGACAGGCCAAGAACGTTTGACAACAATTGAATCATTCATAGTTCCAATAAAAACTAACCCTGCATAAATATTGTCTTCAAACAAATAAATAACTCATTACATATGCAGAGAGTGAGACATGCTTTCATACACTCTTTGACATTTATTGCAATCACCTACTTATCAATTGTGGAGTCTGACATAACTGTATGCGAAAATGTTTGAAATTTTGTTTCGAAGAACTTTTAGATTGAAACCAGATGTTTATAGCACTTACAATCTCAGCAGTTAAAGCCCTTTTCTATGTCCCTGACATTTAGCATCAAAAGTCGTTAAAGTTACCATGACCTTGGCAGCTGATACCAAGTATTTTTTAATGGCTGTTTAAAAATGTGTGAAATATGAAAAATATTCCGAGACTTTTTTTCTATACTTCATTATATTGACATAAGTCAAAGCTAACTAACATGTTGAAATATTAATGAGAATATATATGAAAACCGTCATTCCCCAGTCATAAAAGTAATGATTCTAATAACTTCCACCTCGTAAAAACTCTTTATAATGTACTGCATGTTACTTCTATGAATTCTATAGCATTTGTTTTATATATATCCTAAGTTGAAGTAAAAAACACATCTCAACTAAGGTGGACCTTATATAGTTTAAAGAAAACTTATAACGTAGGTAAAAGAGAAACCTATCGTCTATGTTGAAGAGATGAATCCATACCAAGAAGGTAGAAGAGAAACCTACAATTTCAGCTGAAGTGAAACCTATAACAGTAGGTTGAAGAAACATCTTTAACCTAGAATGAATAGAAACCTAAATCCTAGGTTAAAGAGAAACCACATAACCTAGGTTAAGGAGTATAAAGCACATAACCTTAGTAGGTTGAAGACAATACACATAACCATAGGTTCCAGAGAAAGCTATGACTTAGGTCAAAGAACAAAGATGTCAGCAAAATAAGAACAGAAAAGTCAAGAGTCAAACATCCACCAATCGAAAGAGCACAATGTAACACAGTATCTCAGAGATACAGATCACCCACGTACTGTGACCAACTATTACTTATGTACATATTTTTCCCACCAAAACGAATCATAAAATCAACAATACAGGTTGGGCTAATAAATTCAGTCTGTCACTGAATATCAAATTCATTGTGTTTGAAGCTGCGAAGCTATTTTATGTTTTCGGTCAATAAAAACTAACATTTTATGATACAGTCAGGATCATTATTGCTGGCAATCGCATAAAAATTTCATACTATTGATAACTGAGCTCATCTCAAATAAAACCGACATTCTTTTCTGGGTCCAGATTTTCACACAAAAATGAGCAGGTAAAAATTTAGATAAGTATTAGTATGAAAAATAGCTGACACTTAACTGTTTAATTCATCACAATCAATTTAGCAAAGACTTAATGCTCAGACATATATTAAATTCTACAATTCTATAGAGCCCTTTGACTAGCGTTTGCAAGCTCATTTGAATAAATGGGTGTTGAATTTCAAGCCCAGTCATCACCCAGATTTTTACTCATTTTTTCACAAACGCGAGGAGGAATAGTAAGCCATTATTAACACACATACATTCACAATGAAAAATAACACCCTTAAAAATTCTGTTGAATTCTGGAAATATTTTATTGACACACAGAGAGTATTTAAAAAAGACATAGTCTGTTGATTGAGCATTATATTTGCAAATAATTTAATTGAGCAGATATTTGTAAACATATATAAGTACATGTACATCATACTGTGATAGCTAAAATTCAAAATGCTAATTTTTTAAACACATACATCATTCATAACTGTCGTCACATCTGTCAATCTTTAAGCAGTTTGTAGGTAGATTTTTGAACATGTTCACAATAGCTAAAGATCCTTTGATCACAGTAGTCAGGATGATACTTTGAAGAGGAGATATAAACAGAGGGAATAGAACAGAGTTGAGACAGTGTACAAGAGAAACAGAATCACACAAGATTGCATAACAGAAATTTATCAGGTAATAAATAATTACACTGACGCAAACAAAGGCACATCAAGTCTGCATCAAAATTTTCTTCAAGCCGAATCACATCAACATTTTATTCAAGCCAAGGCTCTGTCGAAACTGTCATCAGATAACGAAAATAATGAAAGAAATCACGTACAACATCATTTGTAAGCAGTATGCCTTCAAACCCAGCCTTTGTCTCTGAAAGATTTTATCGTTCTACCTACGGGCCTTGACAAGCTTCTTGCATTTCTATGTTTATTTATTTAAATGCCGATGAAATTATTTCTCATATGCTTCAGACTGACACCCAAACATAGTCTTGTCAGAAATATGGAAGTAAAAAGAGAGAAGTTTGTAAATTATTCAAGCTATGTAATATTACAGTTATTACCTAACACAGCTATATAATGTCTGGTTCGGAGTTTACGATATCATAAAATGCTTGTATTGTATGAATTTATGATGATATAAACTTTTAAAAAATTCATTGCATCAAGACCTTAAAGTTATGCACTCCACTATACAGACACAAAAATTAGCGATGATAATTTTTACTGCAATAAAACCTGTATAAAAACATGCCATGAATGATCGTTTTCCCTTTTATCATATCTTTGTTGCAAACATTTTTTTTTAAATCAAGGGTCGTGCCAACATTTTAAGCACATCATGATCACTGTTAAAGTATTTCACCTCAAGATTGAAGACTAGTGGTATTGTAACCAAGGATCTGTTAAACAATCCTATAATCATTACCAAGTGTTGACAAATTCTGACACATCACACATTCATCTAAGTTAAAACTAAACTGCCTACAGTAACATCTTCCTGTCCAAACATTTACAACATTTATATCATGGTATGAATTAAGACCTTTATAAAAAAAGTTGCACCAGGTGGGTGGGGCAACTTGTTCTTCCATTCGTAACTCACATTTCACAGTACTTTTGGAGATTAACACTCCTGAAAGTGTCACGGACACACAAGCGTACGGACAGACGGAAACCATTACCATATCCCCTTTGTCTTGGGCCTGGGATAACAAGCTACTAGTATTCAATGCCTTTCTCATGACATTCAACATAACCTACACAAAGATATTAGTCCTTCAGATTGGAATCATGCCGAGAAGTAAAACGTCATGTGCTTGCGGAAAAACAGGTCAGTACTGATTGGTCAACTGACCACCCGATAGAACTGAAATACTGAGAAATGCATATAACTTCCCACCAAAAATGAGCGCTTATATTCTGCAATTTTATAACAAACTTTACCTGAATCCACATCAAGGGCCAGTACTTGTGCCACGCTCGTTCCTATGGTTACATTCTCATAGATTGCAACATCATATGTACCATGCTCAAACAATGGAGCATTGTCGTTAGTGTCCTTCACATTGAAGTATACTCTTACGGTGGTAGACTGGGCGGGGTCACCGGAATCACGTGCGATAACATCAACAGTATAGAGCTGATTCTGTGGAAATAAAAAACAAAATGTTTAAAACATGAACTGAAAAATGAATAAGCTATGAACAAAAAATTAATCTATTAAACTATCTCTATTGATACCGCGAATAAAGTGTAAATAAGTTTATACCCAAGTACAAATACTTCCAGTGCTATGATAAAACTAAAGAAAATAACATGCAGGAGCATTGCATATAGTGTACAATGACATACTATATCTACTATTGTCAATAAATTGTTGAGAGCTTATGCATGTATAGATATGGGCTTCAAAATCAATTTGTTATTGAACTTCCAAAAGAGCAAACAATAAGCCATTGCAAAACAGGATGGCTGCCCTGGTGTGGGAAAGTGACCAGTAACGAAAGCTACTGGGCAGCCATTTCGACAACATACCAGATAGTAAGCTTTCACTCAAAACTCACAGACAATAAAACGAAGTTTTAGTCAAGTCCTGGCTATAGAAAATGTTTATTGGACAAATAATGGTAATAAAAGTACAAGTACATTGTATGAGTTTAACACTTGATGTTTTAACAAGATAAACAGACAGATTCTGACATATATTATCATAATACAGAAATAGTTATGCCTTCCTGCATATTTTATGGCCAAAAATGTTCTTAAAATTCTTAAGATTAATGCACTTCAAAGTCTTTGAGAATTATCTCGAAAGATATACCGTAGCTACCCAAATAAATGCACATGTTAGCAATGTGTGGTCCTTAGAAGGTATTGAAATGTTTGGTATAACAGCACACCCTCTGCAGAGTGCCCCTCTCTTGAACAACCATCACAACCTATATCCATAGTTCAATATATACCACCCATTTCAAGCTCCTCAAGAGTGACAATCTCGAAACAGCAGCTGAGATTTGCATCTCCAAAAGGGTGTTGCTGTATCAAGGTTACATTATATTGCACTGTATTAGACTTATTCCTTGAAACAGTAAAAAACCTTAATTTGAATCTTCCAAAAATATACACCATTTCATATATTATATAGTTGTCTGTTACAGTACAACATGTAATACTTACAGCTGTTGTGTTTTATGATAAATGGCAGTTATAAGTATAGTAAGTAGGAAAGAATGGGGCATTTATTAGAATATCAAAGGTAAAACCAATTATTCAGTATCTTACAGGCAACTTTTTTCTCTCTATATATATCCAACAGCCTCTACATCACACAACAACTGTCATATCAAAGCATAATTCAGCTGCTTCTAGTAACAACGAGATTATCTGTTTGTGTGCTGAGTTAAACTGTACATCCATCCCCATATAAAAATCATACCCCACCCAGTCTATACCATTAATACACCATTGAAATATTTTCACTGAAGGAGTTACAATATGCAGTAAATAATTATGTTTGCGTATTATTTAAACAAAAAAATGAAGAAAACATGCAAATAAAATGCAAAGACAATTTCAATTTTATGTTATACTACATAATATAATCATATTTGTAATTCAAATTACTATCACAAGTAAGAAATGAATGCCTGTAGATATTTGATATTATGAAATTTACAATGTTAATATCGATACAAGCCAACCACTCATCAATAGTTACACAAAAACATTAAATCACAACTTGTACATGGTCTTATAATTCTGTATCCCCGTGATATACAAAACATACAAGATTGTGGCTTCTTCAAATATTATCTTTTCCATATTGATTTATCAATCAAACCTCAGTGAGTGTGAATTGCATAAATAAGTAAGGTTTTTGTATGATATAATGAGTAGTGAAGTTCACGGTCGACTACAATCACTATCAGATGCAGAGCCATAATGTAACATGTTCATCAGGGTCCGAAATATTATAAAATAATAAATTTCCTAAATATTATAAAATAATAAATTTCCTAAATATTATAAGATAATAAATAACAAAAATATTATAAAATTTCCTAAATATTATAACGTAATAAATTTCTTAAATATTATAAAGTAATAAATTTCCTA
Organism: Mactromeris polynyma; assembly: GCA_032209605.1. Taxonomy (NCBI): domain Eukaryota; kingdom Metazoa; phylum Mollusca; class Bivalvia; order Venerida; family Mactridae; genus Mactromeris; species Mactromeris polynyma. The sequence goes on from JASFXZ010000065.1 coordinate 1,101,193, forward strand.
AATATTATAAAATCATAAATTTAAGTTTGGGAAACAATCTCAAAACTCAAGCCTCTGATTGGTTGGTTTTGACTGCAACCTTGGTGTTGACCAATGGTATAGCTGCATTCTGAGATTGGTCTCCATACTCTTTCCCGCAGTCAGCGGAATGCGTCCCTTTAATGAAAACTTACAAAACAGTACTTGACATGTGGTGGAAAGGGAATCAGCTTGTATAAAGCTACAATTAGCTCTTATAATTGCATTTAATGGGTATTGAAAATTGTTTGAAAATAAGTCATTAATTTATATTGATATATATTAATTACACAGAAATTTTTTCACTAACTTTTGTATTGACTCCATCCAAAACCTATTTATAATCATGTTAGTAAATAAGTGAGATAATTTTAGACACATAATATGACAAATATTAATTTAAAAATAATATGCATGATTTTCTGACCTGCCTCGCCCCAATGAGAATTCAAGGTCCAGGCAATCAAATGTACATAATTATAAGTAAATATTTTCAAATAGATTTCATGCTGTTAACAGACAAAGTGTCAAAGAATTACACGGATGACACAGACTTATATAAGCCTATTAAGCGCAAGGTGTCTCGGAGAAGAATTAGCGAGATAAAAACTCTATTGTTCATTAATGCACAGCCGGGTACGGGTGGCATGACAAGAAAAAATTATACAATAGCATTAAAATACCAATATACTTAAAATTCTTCATACTTGCATACATTGCTATATTTATCCTTTAATCTTTTATCAGCACATATTTTGTTTAATATTTGTTTATTTGCAACTCAGGACGTGTTATTTGTATTTGGTGCTCAAACCTTGAAATCTAAGTGACTATAACGGCGAAAAATGACTTAATCGCAATAAATAAAGTTACAGATGCGCAATTTCCTCATTCAAAGTGTTAGGATATTTATCCAGAAGAGTTTCTGCACAAAAGCAGGATTTATAGATGTATAGCAATAGATAATTTTATGTTTAAACATTATATTACAAATAAAAATAATAATCATGAGTGGGTGCCGTTTAATATAAACAATTACATTAGTCATTTATCACCAAATGATTTCAATGAATAAGAAAATAATATCTATCAAGTATTGTCTTAGAGCAAGACTAAGTACTCTAAAGTAACAAAATTCAGCAGATCCGAGTTAAACTTGTACATGTGTCCACATATTGACAATACTCCATCAGTAAATTATCAACATATATATCAGCCAAGCTAAAAAATATTCATAAAAAGAAACCGATAGATTTGGATGGTACACCATCTTGAACCTTTGTGTACGTATCAAATAATATTATGCAGCTTTCATGAAGAAGGGGGGGTCACATTACATTTTTCAGTTAACGATGACAGCTAGCCTGTCATGTACAAATGGCAATAACTAATGACGAAAATTATCTTCATGACAAACTTACACCTATAGTGGCTAAAACTTACAGCTTCAATAGTTGATACAGACACTGTTGTTTCTGTAAATCATTCAACTAAAAAGTTCAAGGTCAATGGACCACATAACTTAAAAGCATTAAGGTCTGATATACCGTACCAACAGTATATCAAAATTATTCCAAATATCTTAAGTAATGCTTCTGATCTTACAGGACAATTTAGCATGCTTTGTGTTACAATACAATTTAAAAATAATATTCATAAGATATACACATATTTCCCCCACTTAAATATCTCTCAAAGCAACTCTTTATCAATTTTTACCCTCATTTACACATTGACAGCCATATTCATTTTTACACATTTACTGACATTGTCAATGATCCTGTTTCAATGAAACCTTTCTTGAAATATTTTTTTTTTGAAATAGTCAAACATAATGTATTATAATGTCTACACCTTCGTGTTCATCGAGGCCAATTCTGAAATCCATCACTCTGACATTATCATTTACACGTAACTAAATCATTCAGCCCGGGCATTGACATCTGAACCTGTCATCCTAAAACATTACCTCACATATTTCCAAATGGTTCCACTCAGGAAAGTCATCGAACATACCTGAATCTTATACCATCCACTCACAGAAAGTGCTGCTAACCTAAAAGGCATGAACTTGCCAAATGAGTCAAGTTTAACGATTTTCCAGTTTGTAAATTAAAGACCTCAACAAGTTTAAGATGGTTCTTGTCCTAAAATCCGAACACCACTCAAAACAAGACAGATCCTCTCCTACCCAAATACTTTCTCCACCTCTCTTGTTCATCAATCATTTCTAATATACTCTACAGTCACTATTCAACCCTACATAAATGTTCCCTCTCTACCCCTCAATCTCCATGAAATCCCCCATGGCCCATCCCAAACTACCAGTAATAAAATTACTATCTTATTTTTCCTCATGCCCATACCTCTCTAAAATCATCCCATACTGAACATCACCCTCTCCAAAGTCCCCTTAAACTGAATATCTACCTCTCTAAAGTCCCCTCATACTGAATATCAACCTCTCTAAAATCCCCTCATACTGAATATCTACCTCTCTAAAGTCCCCTCATACTGAATATCTACCTCTCTAAAATCCCATCATACTGAATATCTACCTCTCTAAAGTCCCCTCATACAGAATATCAACCTCTCTAAAATCCCATCATACTGAATATCTACCTCTCTAAAATCCCCTCATACTGAATATCAACCTCTCTAAAATCCCCTCATACTGAATATCAACCTCTCTAAAATCTCCTCATACTGAATAACAACCTCTCTAAAATCCCCTCATACTGAATATCAACCTCTCTAAAATCCCCTCATACTGAATAACTATCTACTAGAAAAATCTCTGGTCTTAGAAAATAACCATTCTTATTAAGTCATCAATTACAAAAAACACAAGACATTTTCTTTCCTGAATGATTTAGTTTCCAAAAAATGCTGACATGTTAAGATTTCTATGCCAACTATATTGATAAATGTTTTTGAAACTTTCTCATGAAAATAAAAAATACAACTTTAAAATTCACATATGAGCTTTCAAACATCAGAAGGGGTTTTAAAATTTATTACTGTTGCATAAACAAAATCAATTACTGGAACGCAAGTATTTATAAATAAAATTTCTGGATCATTTAACATTGGATGACTGCGTGATTCCTGGCATTGAGTTTTTTCTGCAGTTTGAGTAAATATTCAAAACAGTAAAATTTCATAAAAAGCAATTTGAAACAAAAGATCTAAAGATATCCCTATATTAATCACATGAGTTATGCTTATTTGAAGCTTTCATGTGTAAAGAAGCTATTTCAATCTTAAGTATCACTTTAAATGCTGACAATTGGTTTCAGAGAAACTCAATATTTTTACATTTCCTGTAGAGTTAATTATAACCACAACCAGCCCCTGAGCCCCTTGAGCCCCTGGTAGTCATGTTACCCAATGATCAATAAAACCTTATCATTTTGGATTCAAACCAACTGTTTTATGTAGTGAAGTGTATGAGTGCTTGCATGACATAGCAATGGTAACCCCAATCTCGTTCAGATAACTTTACCAATGACAGATGTAGACTTCAACATAAAAGCTTATGGCTCAGGTGAGCTTATAATAATCGAGTAAAAAACAATCAATATATTCTGTGAGCAATATAACGGGTAACAGTAAAAGTGAACACAAAATTCTTAATATATACCAGACCTCTCCAGAACAGTTGTATAAAAGTAGTCTATAAACTTAAATTGCAGTGAACTCAAATTCTGACAATTAAATTCCAATTATTTCCCCAAGTGCTTCAAAGCAGGTGGCTCATAATGGGATGAGACTGATATTTGTACTAATAATACAATTTCTTTTGGGATTATTCATTCATTAATATTTCAAGATTTGAAAGGGGACATAATTTTTTTATTATGAACCTATTAATTCATAAACATGCATGCCAGACCCTTTTTTGTTGTAATGTGTCATTCTGAACACCACTTTCAAAATAACAAGGTACCCCAGGTAATATTTCTGCCCTTTTTAGAGACTTAAAATCGCAATCAAATTCAATTAATCAAAACTTCAATTGCGATCATTTTAGAAAACTACCGCGATATAACACGTCTACACAACAATTTCATTGATTTTTTCAAAAAAGTTCACATTTTAGATAGTCGTAGATAGTTCACGAAGAGAGTGCTAATGGACAAAATCTCAGATCCCATCAAAATACTTCACGATTCATTCACTTATCCTTAAATAAACTGAACCATGTCGCTAAACTATACCTGCACAAACAGAGATCTTATCTAGATGAGATGAGTGTTAAGGGAAGCACATAAATTTTAGTACAGTATTGTCAGAGTTCTTTTGTCTGTCCATAAACAGAATATAAATTTCCCAACATTTTCCAGTTGTCAGGCCAGACACGTCAAGTATACTGTATATCGTAGTTAATAGTTGAAATTTTTTATCTCAATATCTGATAGATTGTTCTATCTTTAATGTTTTGACCATATATGGTAAGTAAAGCTTTAAAGAACTCAAAATCCTCTCCCATATTTATATACACAGACTGCTTACACCACAAATCACAAAACTAATATCAAAGTACTGGCGGGACATTTATTGTGCCATAAATTTATTTTGACAAAAAAAGTTGATTTACAGTAAAGTTTATATAACATTCTTATGATAACTGTATAAAAACAAACATTGGAAATTCCTAACATGTAGCCACTTCCTGAATTTACAATAATTTAAGGTTTGCTTTTACCGTATATACCAATATATGGAAATGTTCAAATAAATTTGAAAATTTTGAAAGGCCTCAACAGAACACGCATCAGCTTCATGCACAAATAACTTAATGATATATTGCTAAATTGCTATATTAATATCCAAATGCAGTTCATTGATAATGACAATTAGTCAAAGCTGTCTTATTCTATGTCTTCATACTGAATTGCAAGCAAAGCGAATTGGAGAAGAAGGCAAGGTGTCAGTCCCTCAACCCTCGAATTCGGTCTGTACCTCACAGATTTTAGTCATCACTGCATCTCCCCATTTAGACAACAGCAAAACTATTTTTTTCCAAGAAGCAGATTCGACAGCGACTCAAATAAGCATAACACTAAATTGAGTTTAAAATAGATATATATACTTAACTGCATTGAATAGATAAAAGAGAAAACAAGTGCATTGTTGTTGTTATTTTTTCGAGTGACAAACAGAAAAAAACTGGACACCATGCAATTATACACCAAAACAAACAGACCATAAATATACATTATGCAAACAAAATGTGCCTTATATAGCTACCCTAACACAAATCCATGTAGATTCAATAAAAGCGAAAATAAATAAGACATTGTCTTGCCACTTAAGCAGACAGTAGCGGCCCCAAGTCATCAAGACGAAATCCCAGGTCTACAAAGAAACGGTAACCTGCCGATAAACACCTCTTCAAGACAAAATTTGCAACTTCAATAAGTTTGTATTGGGCAATAAATTACTTTGATTTTTTCGCAACTGCACTTCAAGTCACATTTTCTGCGTATAAATTGTAGCGATTAAGTTAATCACTCACTGCGCACTAAAGTATCGAAAATACTCTATTTCGCATCTTTCTACATTCGGTGAAATTCATGCAGTTAATAAAAGATTTTAATCAAAAGATCTTAAATTTATTTCATTTTTTTCAATTAAATTAGAAGGGTTTTTGAATACGATTCAACAAGTAATGAATACATGCAAAACATTGTGAGCAAAAATATAGCAATGAAATTTTCTCATTAACTGGCTACTCAATGGACAAATGATACCATCTTCACCATTTCTATGTAAAATTCTGGTTCAAAATGAAGTAACATATAGATTCATATATCTTAAAACACTGGCATTATGTTGTACCAAGATACCTAAGTACTGGAAACATCACATTCTAAATGATAACAAAAGCAGCACAAATTGTTTGAGGTGCCGATTATGCTGTTTGATAAATGAAAGAAAATATCCAATGTTTAGATTATTTTCAATCTTTATAATGGTAAAACCAGCGGCACTACTCATCTTGTTTCTACAACATCTCCCAGATAAATATCTTTGTACCAGCGTGATGTCAGATCATTTTACTCACTGCGGTAAACTATCATACAGGACTATCTAGATTAGTAATAAGATTGAAATAGTTTTTAAGGAAAACAATGACAATGTGGAACAGTTTTCAAGCTCTTTTGAAAAACAAACATTGTAGCTAGACGATATTGAAAACGAAAAATGTTTATTATCGACTCAAGATCTCGAGGTATTCGACAGACTTTACAAAAGCACAAACAAAAAGATTCAAATTCAAGATAAAAAAACTAGAGCGAGTTTCTTACAGTTGTATTCGATTTCAACTTCACTGTCAATATTTATAGTTAATAGAAATGTAATTAAAAAAAATTATGCATATTTTGCGATATCTAGGTATCATATTTTACCTATTAACTTTCTCATTTACGTTTATCCTTCAACAAAATTTACTATAAAGCTATCATATAATGGCATCAATATTGAACTAAAAAGAAGTGTCTCCTATCTGTGATCAATCAATCAGGTAAATTAATCCCTTATTATTATGTTAATTTAATAAACATTTTCCGCAACTCAAGTTTTCCCCATTATGCGGGATTCTTTTCCTACTATGGTGAAGTCTTATAAATACACTGTAACAGTCAGACACTTCAAAAGTAAGTATTTGTTAATTGAATATTACCTCAATAATTGTTTTTGAAAAATAAATAATATAATCATATCACCATGACAACCTAAGGAGCCAAATGGAAACTAACAATAAATGAGTAATTTTCATGAGATTCTTTTTTTTCAAGGGCCTCGTTATTCCAATTAATTTTTCACTGAAATTTATAGATTTTGTATTATGCATGAATTTCAGAGAACCGGAATGTGCAAACCAATTTCTCTGAATGCAGCATTTTAACAAATTAAAATCTATTGCTTTTAACAATCCAATCAGTAAAGATAGTCATTAAAATTTAAAGCACACACACATGAGAAATTAGCAGAATAAATCTTAAATGTTTTAAACCTGAACTTGAATAATTAGTTAATGTTAAGACAATAAAGGGATTTTTCAACCAATCAATACATAAAGCTGCTTTGTCATACTTCAATGATATGTGTTGTCAGTGAATAGAGGCTCTACATTATGAACCTTATGATTCTTGTAAAATGTTCCGTAACAAAAAACTTGGCTTAAGAAACCATAAAATATC